>JAGPOW010001327.1:37693865-37750194 GCA_030014935.1 Caiman crocodilus | reverse complement strand
GGACTGCCCCACTTGTGAGGGGCTGTTGTGTGAGGGGGACCGCCTGTTGTGCGAGGGGGGACTGCCCCACTTGTGAGGGGCTGTTGTGTGAGGGGGACCACCTGTTGTGCGAGGGGGGACTGCCCCCCTTGTGAGGGGGACCCCCTGTGGAGGGGATTGCTTGTTTTGCGAGGGGTTGGGAGGACCGCCTGTTGTGAGGGGCTGGGGGTTGTGTGAGGGGGACCGCCTGTTGTGCGAGGGGGACTGCCCCCCTTGTGAGGGGCTGTTGTGTGAGGGGGACCACCTGTGGAGGGGATTGCTTGTTTTGCGAGGGGTTGGGAGGACCGCCTGTTGCGTGAGGGGGTTGTGTGAGGGGGACCGCCTGTTGTGCGAGGGGGGACTGCCCCCCTTGTGAGGGGCTGTTGTGTGAGGGGGACCGCCTGTTGTGCGAGGGGGACTGCCCCTCTTGTGAGGGGCTGTTGTGTGAGGGGGACCGCCTGTGGAGGGGATTGCTTGTTTTGCGAGGGGTTGGGAGGACCGCCTGTTGCGTGAGGGGGCACTGCCCCCCTTGTGAGGAGCGGCTGTAGGGGGTTGTGGGGATTGCCCGTTCTGTGGGACTGCGCGTTGTGCGAGGAGGGGGGTGCTTGTTTTGTGGAGGGTCGGGGGGGCCGCCTGTTGTAGGGGACAGTTGTGGGGATCGCTGTGCCGATTTGCCTGTCACGAGGGAACTGCACGTCCGTCCCCTGCTCCTGTGAGCAAGGCTGAAGCTGCGCAAACAAAGACGTGGAAAAGCAGCGTGGGATTTTTGTTGTTTCCCAGGTTTTTGTTGGGAATGAGCAGCTTAAAAGGGCAGGTTTTGTCCCCTTGTGTACTTGGGCACTGGACCTTGCTTTCAGTTTCTCCTTGCTCTTTCTAAATAAAGCTCACACGCCAACAAGGAAGAAAGAAAACTTTTTATATCCACTGGGGGGAAAAGGAGGTTTATGCCCTAAATGAGCAAGGCAGACGCTAAACATGAACCCTGAACTACTTCTGAGTTAGTCTCTCAGCCACTGCTAGATTAAATGTGATTTTTGTCTCTCTAATTAAAGAAATCCAGAAGAGCATTGCTAAGATAATGGCTGTAAACATAAATGCAATTTAAAAAAAATGAGTCTATATTTCAAAAGGCGCCCCTTTGTAACCCGAAATGCCGATCTGAAAACCTGTATAAATTATATTTAATAAATTGGTACTAATAATTTTTATTAAGCTGGCTTCCTCTCTACAGGATATTAGCACGCCAAGTAATGCATGTCGAAATCTAACTTGGCCAGACCTTCCAAGCCTGTGGGTAAAGACTAACCCTTTTGCCATTTCAAAGTCTGTCACAGAACTTGGAGACATCGGTGGTGGAAATGGATGATTCATTTTTGCCTTGCTTTGTTGCCCAAGATAAAATACTTTTTTTTCCCTTTTAAATCTTAGTTTTGAATCATTTTGTTTTTTCCTCCTATTGTAAGCGTATGAAAGCAAAATGTCGTTTTAATTATCACTACAGCGCTGTATGTGCCTCTGGACGTGTGGAAATAAGAATGATTATAACATGGTATGTGTGGTTTCCTTAAAAGAAGTTGGAGTCGGCTTATGACTGCTGATAGTATCTTTTATCTACGTCCTCTCTATGAACTTTCAAGTCTACAGTGTTTTTTTTTTCAAAAAAATAGATGCTATCTTCATAACCAAATTTTAAATCAAGTTTCTCTGAATAATATTGAAATGGAAAGTTTCTTCAATTAAGCTTTGTTTGATTTTTGTGTGTGTAGTGAAACACGTTGGTTTTTAACACCCTGGTTAAAAGGGTGAAATACAACCCTTTACATCATCTTAAAAAATAGCTAAATGAGTTTTTTTAATGGGCAGAAATTGAAGAAAGCAATACTGAAGATCCGTTTGTAGAGAGACTGTGGTGATTTTTATATCTGGTATCAAACCAAAGAGATGTGTAAGGACAGAAAAACGATGGAAAAAGTAGAGTGATCCCAATTATGGATTATTTTGAGCTCTACTTTAGATCTTCTGCGTGTGGATCTATATAGTAAATAGATCTACATAGTGTTTGGTGGCATTTGTGCATTATTTCTACAACATCTCACTGCTGGAAGCCGAGGGCAGAGACTTCTGTCAAGTACACCTTGCTGCTGTGGTGTTCAACAGCTGATAGTTCATGGGGTCCTGGGTTGTTTTGCAACCTGTTTCATAGCCTGCTGATATGCGGCTCCTGTGTGACAGCGTATTGGTTTTAGGAAGACGGTTTACCTGTTCAGTGTTTGTGTCCTTATTTGCTCCTAATAGTAGCCTTTCCCCTTTTAGCACACCTTATCCAGATCACAAACTGCATTCGGGGAAAGGTATGCTAAATGGACAGCTTACGCCATAAATTTAAAGGTACCGAGGCATGATATTCTTAGTTGCAAGTCTGTAATTGTAGGGGTCCTGCATCAATATTATTTATTTACCTGAACTTCACACAGTCTCTCCAAATGCATGAAATCTGAAAAGGAGGTCATCAACATTGCAGTTTAGCTCGCTATATCACTTTTAATTTTAATTGACAAAAGTACCAAGGTCACCTGGGTGCTTACTGGAGGCATATTCTACACTAGCTTTTTAAATACAAGTTTTCCCCCCCTGCCCTCTCAGAAGCTAGCATAAAGCACAAGGCCTGAAAATGGCATTGATATTCTGAAACTTATTAGGTTTACATGTGTTATGCTAATGAGGTTTATCCAGGCTTTATACCTTGCAAGATGCCTTTCGGTTACAAACAGCTTGATCCTGCAAGTGCTTCTAGATGGCAAAATTCTGAGCATTGTAGTTGTCTCACTGAATGATGTCCATGGGACTACTTACTGGCCTCGGTGACATCCCACACTGTCAGAAGTGATTGGAAAATGGCAGCAATGCTATTTTCAAAGCCTGCAGTAATGCTTGTTAATTAATGGGGTGATGGGCAAGGGCACCCTGGCACAAGGGCAAGAGATTGGATTTCTTTTAGGCAGAAAAAGGCTCATTAGTTTTAGTTCCCTGCAAATCACCAAATTCAAGAAAGCATTTTATAAGGAGTGGAGAGGAGGGGAACAAATATGATTAGAGGCTAAGCTGTCTTTTGAAAGGTCTATTTGGTTTTGTCACCAAAACACGTCAGGGCATGGTAGAAGAGCAATGGAAAGAGTACTAGAAAGCTTTTTTTCCCTATTGCAAAGGATGTTCTTTGGTTACTGCTGTTTTGCATGTTCATGCAGATTAAACACTCAAACACTGGTGACCAGGTGTTGCATTGTGCAAGCACACACAATACTAAGCTATAAAAACAAGTTATAGGGTAGAATTGGTACTGTATTTTTTTTTCTTTTTAGTCATTGTATAATCTCTAGTACCGTATGCAATACAAACATGTAGTGATCAAAGCCCAAGGCATCTCCCAGGATGTATGGACCAGCTGGTAGCTAAGTCAAGCTTGGCAGTAGTTCTCCCAAGAAATCTATGGGTGGTTTTTAAGTTGGACAGGGCAGTTTCTCTCTTTCCACTGACCTATTAAATGATCACAGAATCATAGAAAAAGCACTGGAAGGGACCTCTGGAGGTCAGATCTAGTCCAACTCCTGCTCCAGCCAGGACCAGCCCCAGCTACATCATCCCGGCCAAGGCTTTTGTCTACTCGGGTCTTCAAAACCTCTAAGGATGGAGACTCCACCACCTCTCTGGGGATCCCGTTGCTTGATGGTCCTGTCATAGTGGGCACCTGGAAGCGCTAACTCCAGCTGTAGAAGCCAACCTCATTTGGCTTCTTCTATTAGTGACTTGTTCCTTAAATGTAATAACAAACATAAATTCAAAATGCTTCCCTGCTGCTTAGGACTTGCTGGCTGCCAGGTTGCTAGCTATTGAGAAGCAAAGTCTGGCACATTTTGCGTTCCTTCCCCGCTGTTCCCTGGCCCTACCTTTCCTCTGGTGTATCTGTCTTTTTCCAGGCTCGCTTACTGCTTCCCTTGTTTTCTGTCATGGTCGAATGAACGTGTTGGAACTTGGAAGTTAAGACCCAAATTGCACCTCTGTGCACTATCCTGGGTTGAACATAGTGCATACATTGTCTTGTCCCCAGAAACCTCCATGTCAGTTCTTCTGTTTACTTCTTGCTTTCAGGAGGTAGAAACGTTCTGCTGGTATATGCCAGTAACAAGTTATTGGTTGCCAGATAGTGACGTTCCTTACTCTGCCCTTGAACTTAAAATGCGATTAGTCTGTAAAGGGAAAGTTTTACATGCTTATGTAGGGGGGTGGAATTGAAAAGGGTGAACTTTTGTGGATGATAGAAATGCACTTACCAACAGAAATCAGATTATCTATTGTCAGCCATGTGCAAACTTGTACTCTCTTTGAGCTGTCTTTTGAGAGTAGGATACAATCAGACAAAAAGGGAGATGAGACTTAGATTTAAATATGCCCTTGGACACTCTGTCCATCAGATGTGTGACATCCCATAGCCCTGCTCCTCAAAATCAGATTTGTCATTTGATGAAGGAGTATTAAGTACGCCTGCCTGGATGTGCCCAGCCTCTTCATTCAGGGCAGATAATAATCTAGTTAATGATATCTAAAATCCATAGGCTACGCAAGTTGACTCTGTGTACAACTTCATTTTGTTCACCTACTTTTTGAGATCCCCAGCCATTTTGCTTTATTTTTAGAACAGTGATTCTCAAGCAGGGTGCCAAAAGATCTTTTAAATGGAACCACAGGATGCTTTGCAATTTTACCATTCTCAGGTGTGCAAACAGGTTTTACAGGATAAACCGAGAGATTTCAAACACATTCATGCAGCTAAAAGCCATCTGACTTGTATTTTTTCTGGGTTCTTTGCAAGACAAGAATGGCTCAGTTATTTTTCTGTGGTCAAAAAACAGTGCAAGCTAAAAGCAGGCATTTTCCAAGGGATGCCTTGAATCTAAAAGGGTCAAGAACCTCTGTTTTAGAGCTATTTGGGGACATAACCCTAGCTGTAGCGTGCATAGCAGGCATTTCCGTTAAAATAAAGTACAATATGCAAAACAACCTATAGGTGCTGCTACTGCATTTTATAGTGGGATTGAGAGCTGTTCTGAAAGCAAGGCCATTTGTCAAGTGAATAGATTTCTTAAAAGTGCATATATTTGTATCCTTTTATTTAAGGACCTAGTTCTGATGGAGGAGAACAAAGTTTAAAAACTGTAATACAAATAGTTTTATAGACCCTACATTCTAAGCTATTGAAGTAAATTTGACAGAATTGGTCAATTTAGAGCAGGAAGGGGGCTTCCCCTCAGAAACTTTTTACTTTTTCTTGGTAAACTGAAAACTTTTTGCATGTAGTCAAGAAAGTTTTTGTTTTTATGAAATGATGACACCTTCCATGGGAAGTGGACAGTGTTCCTGAAAGTTAATTAAAGCAAAAAAACAATTTTCAAAGCCGTACAGTTCTGACCAAATGTTGTTTTACTGGCACAATACGTAATATTTGTGGTGTTATTAACTTTTTTTTTTTTTTTTTGCTTTTCTCGGAACAGAAGTTTTGCCTCCATCCAACGTGAGTTACTCCATTGTCCAGATATGTACACTGAAATGGACATGGAAACCTCCCAAGAACGTTAGCAGTAGCTGCGATTTGGAATATTCCACGGACATTGCGATTAATGGTGTATTACAAGGAAGGAGTGTAAGTTCCTTAAGTGTTTGAGTTAAAAAAAGCAATATGACCTGTGATTCACTCTCTAAGAAAGTACACTGTAGTTAAATTCATACATTTGACCAATGATTCCATGATGAGATGTGGACTATTCAGAGATCAAAAACAACAGCATCGCTGTCTGCAGATTTTAGATAAAGCAGTTGGTGATCATTCATAAAAAGCATAATAGTAACAAATAATGGATGTTTCTGCCTCTTTCTTCTTAAGTGAAACTAATACATGCATAAACTGCCTTAATTTCCAAGAGGGTTACATGAAGGTGAATTTCTTGAAAGAGCCAGTTGCCCTGACTTTGGGAAACCACTTAGAGGGGTTCAGTCCAGGAGGAAAACATGTACACTTAGCCTTTCAGAATTCAACCTAACTCTACTTTTTCTGATCTTTCTCCAAGTCTTTGCATTTTGGCTGCAGTCTAGTCTTCTAGTTACCGTGGGAATGCCCCATGGGAACACTGCTAGCTACTGACTACTATTAGGTTGTCTAGCTTGATGTTTGTGGTAGCACCTTTGTTCTGACTTCTGTATTCTTTCCTGCCAGTACAGCATACAACTGATTTGGCAATAACATGCTGTCTGCTGGCTGCAGCTTGTTTGTTGTGCGGTAGCTGAAATGTCAGTCGGTGTTCAGTTCATGCTATCAGTTCCATAGTTCTCTGCTTATGTGAATTTTCTTTTGTTGTTGGAGTCATGGGCTTGGAGTGCTTTTTCTTCTGCTAAGATTTTGGATGATTTCAGGAAAATTAAAGGTGCTAAATTGACTTCACTGGATCCTTTTTCTTTCTTAATCCTCTGCTCAGGCAGCAGCATTGAAACTGGCCTATTTTGCTGTAGACTGGGAAGAATTCCTCTAGGCAGAAGAGTGTAGGCCATCCTACAGTCAACTCTTCATCTCTAGGTTGCCAAACTGTCCTAGCCCATTGGGAGGTGGTTTGATATCATGGCATGCTAGTTGATTTGCTTGAGCATGCTGCTGATAGAGCTTTACTTTTTGTTAGCTTTAAACACACTTCTTCCTTCCTTCCTTTTCCTTCGTTTCCATTTTGAAGCATAAGCTGTTTATTCAGTTCTAGAACTGGCTTTGAGTTGGACCATTTTTGGATTGGTTCTAATGCATTTTAATAGTCACTGATTTCCTTATATTTTTAATGTGTTTGGTCACTGGCATTTTGTTTCTTTAAACTTAGGAATGGAGTAAGAAACTTTTTCGTGTGGCAGATGTACCCATGAATAAGGAAGTTTGTTTAAAAGTGAGAAGTGAATGTAAATCGGACAATGCCACTAACCCAAGTGACTGGGTGGAAAGTTTCATTCTACCAAAAGGTACCGCTCTATGATCAAGTCTTGAACATGTTATCTTCTTTACCAGTGACTAACTAGACATTATCTTTGGTTTCTGTGACTATTTTAAAAGGGCTACATTTTTAAGAATAAATCTTTGTATTTAGATGTTCATTTAGCTAAGGCTAGGAACAGATGTTGCACTTGTCCTGGGACAAGTTGTTTCTGTGTTTGCTCCAGAAGAGAAGTTCTGGGTTTGGCATATACGCACATCACCCTTCCAATCAGGGTTTGACAAGTGGCTGAATAAACTGCCACTTTTCTGCCATTAATTCAATGATGCAGTCCTGGGACAACCATTCAGATGAACTTCTAAATAAATATCTGGGGATAAACTTCTTTTTAGGGTTTGTCCCAGGTCAACAGACACAGATGTTTGAGCAGCTGCCCTGTGTCATGAATAAAATGGCTTCTCCTGAGATGTATGCAATGTCTGTTTGAAGCCTAAAAGTGTGTGCACCTTACCACATTCTCAAGAAGCTTTCAAAGCAAGCTGTGTAATTATTGCTTGAGCTCAGTGTTGCCTACTCCTTGCTATCGTCTCCTCCAAGAAAAGTAAAACCTAGAACTTGCAAGTAAGTCAGCTTGGAAATGATTATCGTGCATTTGTAGTGTTGATGTCTGTCTTCTGTGTGGTGTTAGTGAGTTCAAGGCCTCTGCTTCACATCCCCAAATTCTGTTTGTAAAGTTTGCCCATGAGTGGTCTAGGGGAGGATGCTTAGGTAGCATCGGGAAAAATGAGTGTCAGTAGACAACATGTATGATACGGCACAGTCCAGTAGGAGAGAAAATAACAGCAAGACAAGGAACATAATGCAGGTGTGGTTGACAAATTGGATGGCAAAAATGGTGAGCCTGAAAGGAACAGGTGTGTGCTGGGGGGGTGCAGAGGTATGGATGACTTTTTCTGTTTGCCCTTTGAGGTTAGGGTTGTTCTAATGAACTGCAGAAGTGGATCCTTATGGCAGAAAGGATTAAGCATATTATTATTTTAAATTTGTATATAGACCTTTCATGGACATCTGTTTTCTTGGTATCCAAGTACCTTTCTAACTCTCTCCTGTTTAATAATCATGGCTACAGGGGAAACTCAAGTCAGGAGTAGAAATGAGTTTCAGATTTGGGACCAATTACAGGTTTGTGTGCTTATGAAGGTAACATGTATATTCAAAACCTGGGAGGGTTGATACTTGCTGGAGGGGAAATTCACATGCCTGTTCTATCTTAATTAGTGCAGACAGGAGGGGTTGGTTAGAAATAATTATGTTCTTGAGAAGAAAGGTTAACTTGTGTGCTTGTATGTGTGAGAGAAAGAGGTGAGGTTAAACATGACAGATCTAATTCTGTGGCTGCTTTGTACATGCGTTGTCCTGTTGACTACTTGATTCACAATGACTTTGCAGTCATTTTGTTTTTATCATTCTGTGATGTGATTTAGGTCTTAAATACAGTAAAATGTTTACAGGTATGGTGGACTTATCTAAATGTTCAGCTTTGGCCCACAGTTACCATTCAGCAGCATTTGGAGAGCTACTGATATTCATATTCAAAATACAGGGAAACAATTGTAGATAACTTGGTAGGCATTGGCAGGTTTTTCTTAATATCAGCTCTTCAGTTCCCAACTTGGTAGTAATAAATAATCCTTTTAAATTAATTCTAAAGCACCTGTGGTTTAAGAAAAGCTGGTACTTTCTTGATTTCACTATCATAGATCAGATTAAAAAAAAACAACAGTTAGCACTATTTTAACTAGCCTGTGATCAGGAGGGGCTTCTAGGGATTTCTGCTGAGCCATGCTGCTGTTCAAGTGGGTAACTTGCATGGTCAGACTCAGGGATTCATTCCAGCTTGAAGCCACATGCTGCCTCTCAAGTATCTACTGGAAGGTGAGTAGCAGCAGCTTAGATTTGCTAAATGATGGATAGGAGAGAGGCCCTTGCTGGAAGTTTGTGTATGTGCGTGCATGGGCGTGTGTGGTTTTCTTCTTTTTAAAGAAAAAAAATGTTAAGAGTTTTTAAACTTCCGTTTCAGGTGTACCAGATACAGAGGCTAGTAACATAAGCTGCATTTGGCACAACTTGAAGTCTATGGTTTGTACTTGGCTTCGTGGAAAGAAAGCAAGTGATAGAACCAACTACACTTTGTACTACTGGTTTGTATTGACTGGCTTCTATTTTCTCTCTGACTTACAAATAATCTTATGCTCATCTCGTCTTGTATGTTGACTGGCTTGTATCTGACTTGCTTGTCCTCTGGAAGAGCTCTGAAGATCTGTATAAAAATGTAAATGGTAGTCCTGGCTGGCAGGAAACTTCCCCTACTCTGAGTTACAGTAGCCTCAAAAGATTGCTGGTTCTGACCTACTGGGACCTGATTTGCTTACAGGAAGCTTTGGTGTGGTTCTCGGGCTTATTTAATTAGCTATGATTCACTATCAGGGGAGTCAACTGGGACCTGGCAGAGTTTTGCTGATGATTATAAAAGGCCTTTTCACAAAGCTGGGCTGTCATTTAGATTAAAATTACTCGTCTGCTTATTCATCATTTCTGAAAACCTTTGGAAATCATGTGATGTGCAGACGACACATCACAGGCAACCATCGATCCTTTTGGATCATGGTGTACGCATGAGAGATCACCAAGACCTTCAACATGTATGCCTAGGCAAGAGTATGGAGGCTGCTCCATCCCACTATTGAGACAGTATCCAAAGGCCAGACCAAATCCAGTGCTTTCACAGCTGTAGTTATAAGTATGTCTGGACCACTGAACCACGACAGTGAGTAACATTTAGTAGTAGTTTGATGCAAGTCATTTCTCTCCAGTGTCTGATTCATCTCTAGAAGTCACAGTGCTGGATGATATGATCTTATCCTCTCAAGACCCTCCCTTCCCAAATAACTTCCATAAATAGCCACCTGCTATAAGACAGAGTTGTGGAAAAAGAAAGGATCTGGCACTGATATATGTGCATGCTAACTCAGGCACGTTCTCACAAATGGCTGGTTTTCGTTGCATGTTAGCTTTCATTAGCTTCCAGAGAAAGGCAGAAGTTTATCTCTGGAGCCTCTGGAAGCTCAAGAGTTCCCTTGTTGCCACTTGACTTTGCAGTGGACAGCAATGAGTTATTTTACTGTGTATTATATACATAAAGAGTGCCTGTCTCCTTTTCTGTCTGGTTCTAGTTATTGAGATGATTATGGGTAAGCATAAGCAAACAAAATGACAGTGAGTTAAAAGGGGACAGGGATTCATGTGCATCAGCTGCTCCAGCCTCTTTCCTTTCCCCACAGTAAGTGCAAGCTAACCCTCTGTAGTTTAGCCCTGTTGCATTGAGGGGTAGGCTGCACTGGCTTAGCTTTCCCTTCTCATGGTTAATAGTTAGTTGCCCTGCGGTGACTGCCCATCTACCAATATGCAGTAACTACCTGCTCTCCCTTAATTCGCTATAGCTTGTGCCCTGAATTTTCTTCCACCATGCAGGAATTAGAAGTCTGGCCCTGGATCTGATTGAGGGGCAGGGGGAAGAGGAATGTGAATTCATAGGGCTTTTCAGTGCCTTCATGGGATACTACTTTTTGCTAGGGCTGAACCAGGTATTTTTGTGAAAAATGCAAATAAAGCTGAGAGGACCCAGAGGACCACAGGGGACAGTGCCGTGTCGCTCTTAAAACTGACATTTTCTACATTAAACTAAAATATTTTGCCCTCTTGGTCCAGCACGACCTTTCAGTTTCAAAATGTCTTGCAGCTGTATTTTAAAACAAGTGTTAAAGCACAAGATCCAAGTGAAATGTTTCCTTTTGGGAGTTGAACCAGCTATTTTATTTGACCTAACACCACATTTTTTTTCAGTACTGGCATACTGGAATGGAAAAAAAAACCCGTGTTCTTTATATTCTGTTTTTGCCCTCCATCCATAATCCTATCCCTGCTGGTGCAGTAAGCGAATCTAAGTAGGACACCTTAGTTAGGACTGTGGTGTGTCAGAGGACTGGGTATCTGGCCATGGGATTGGGGAGGAGTGAAAACCCTGTCCCCGTAAAGGGGGCATACCAAGGGGTTGAGTGGCCCACAGTCTGCAGAGGGCTAAGCTGGAGCTAGGGCCCAAGAAAGAGTGCTCAAGTGAAATGACAGTTTAGTCCAGCTCATGAGAGAGTGTGCATGTGTATGCGTAGGAAAAACTGTGGCCAACCTCCATGAAGTGTCACCTTCTGCAATCTGGTAATACCAGTTTAAAAACAAACTTATCCATTGCAGCCTGGGCTTTTGAGAAGTTGCATTATATTTATATTTTATTGCTGTAGGTATGAGGGCCTGCAAAGTCACCAGCAATGTGAAGATTACCATATCCACGAAGGAACCTTCAGATGTGAGTTCAAATTTGCCTTTGCAAATTCCACATCTCTGTATCCAACAATCAATATTTTGGTTCGAGGTGACTCTGAAGAAGTAAGGCCCACCTGTGAAAATAAAGATCCAACAACAATTGGTAGGTTTAGTTACGTTACAATCAATAGTGTGTGCTTTGCAAAGTTAATTTGTTTACAGAACTATGAACAGAATTGCTTTTGATTATGCTTGTTACCTTCTGCTAGTAATATATGACATAACATCCATGTCTGTATGGAGAAGTAGCATTGTGAAACGTTCAGAAATTGCTTGTGAAGAGGTAGGGGTCCCTTGTAATGGGTCATTGTTTTTCAAGATTGAATTTCCTAATTGCAGCTGGATAAAACTTTTGATCGGGATTTTTGGAAGGCTGGCTCTGGTTCACCCTGGTGTTGAGCTCTTTCGTGCTCTCAGTGTTTGTTATAAAATGTGTTTTATAACACTCTCCAAGTAGTTGTATTAACAGTAAGCTGGAGCAGTTCATTAAAGGCCTTTCTCTCCACTGCCCTCAAAAAAGTGGTGTATTTGGGTTGATAGCCTGTTTTTTCAAGCGTGTATGGATGTTTTTGGGAGTACCATTTCGTATCTCTGAGAAACCTTTCCAGCAGTGGTGATGGGCTGCTTTTCCAGGACCAGTTCTTCTACAGAATTATGTAGGCCAGTGGACTTGGAAGAATCCTTTCCTGCCGATATAAACTGGTACAGTTCGGCAGTCAACAGAGTAAAACCAGTTTACATCAGTGAGAGAGCTGGACCTTGATCTCCAGCCGTGACCCTAGGGTCATTCCTGAATGCTGCTTTTTCCGGCTGTCACAAGTCTCCCAAGTGTCAGTGATGAGAGAACATGTCTAGATGTTACCCGAAGCCTTTTAAATTGATTCTCTACCATCTTGAGCCCAAGTTTTAGATTCCCCAAGCACAGGAGTTGCCAGCTGTTAGTGAAAACAACAGATGCAACTGATAGGCTTAACTGCAGAGTCATAATCTATCATTACAGCTATCAGCCTTTCACACTACTGGTAGCAGGGTTTAGGTTTTGGTGGGTTATTTTTCCTTTTCTCCTGTGTGAGGCTTCATCCAGATAAGCAAGGCACTCCATCGCCACTGGGGATTCTGGTCTACCAGTCACTTTGTCAGCTTGTGGCACAGGAGAGCATGTTTGGAAACCTCTGAAGATCTACTTCTAGTACATACTATATGTACATTGTGTAAAAAGCTTATGATTCATAACAGATAAAGGCTTGGTATATCTTGGGTTTTGTTCTCTATGGTGAGAATAAAGTAGATAGTTTTGTGGTATGTGTACCTGCTGATAAGCTTGGTCTTCCCATAATGAATTATTACCAACAAGTCCATTCAGACCGCTTTATCTTGATTTAAATGTAGTCACCAGTTTTAACTTCCTGCCACGAGGAAATCATGATCTGATTTTGAAATACCCACAAGTAGGTATAGCTAAGTTGTCATCAAATATATGCGCTTTTTGAGACTGCCATGGTATGGTCACTTAAATTCATACAAATAAAACATTATAAATTATGAACATAGCCTGTTGAGCTCTGGTGCCAGTTCTGCCTTCTTTTTTCAGTGTCCTAATTGCTGTACATGAACTATGTCTTGTTACTTAACTAGTGACACTTTTAACTGAGTACATGTGTTAAAACTATATAGGATGATGTATTTAATTTTTTAACTAACACTTACTATTATTATTTCAGTAAAACCTGGTACTCCAAAGATAGTAAAACTCTTCAATACCAGTAATGGAATATCTATCGAATGGCAACAACCAGATGCTTTCCAATCAGGATGTTTAGTTTATGAAGTCGAATATAAAGATAGCAAGTCAGATACCACTACAAAAATTGAAGTAATTAATTTTTTTCATTAATTATTTACTTGGGAGCAGAAATGTGTTGTGTATGGTTTTTGCAGTGGGTTAATAACAGCTAAAGTATTGATATTTTAAAAACAAAACACAATTAATTAATTACGTGTACAGCCGGTCTCTTAACTAATTCGAAACCACTTAACTGAGTATTTTTCGTGGGGGTTCTCATGCAGTGGCTTCCAGATGTATTGTAATCATACAGCTAAATCAGTATGTAGGCTCCTGATCACTAGATCCCACTCGTATCCTGTGGCAAAATGGTCCTTGGTACCAAATACCTTGCAGATCAGGTACACTTTTAACCAGAGTAACAAGATCCAAGACAGGGTCCACATACATGTGGCAGTGTCTGCTTCTGGCTAGTATAGGCCTTAGGCCTATGGATAGCACAGATGTCTCAGCCAGATTCACTAACTCATTTATTCTAAGAGGGAGTTGTTTTACGTGTCTTTGAGTGACATGATTCAATTATTGTAAGGAAAAGCACCTTGCTGATTTAGTGAGCAAGTGTGAATTTATACATACTCAGCAAGGAGGTAAGAGACTGAGACTTGGGGAAGGGGCATTTCAAATGATTGCACATCAAAATACACACAATCAGCCTTTCTGTAAGCATTGTGGGCTAGCTCCTGTTTGTGCATGGCTACACCCAAGCAAACTAGTTGTGCCATCTTAACAGTAAGGAAAACAGCTTGTTTTGCTATATATTAGTTTCACCAATTTATAATTTAGCTAAGCCTGAGTACTGTGCTCCCCTAAGTTATAAACAAAATGGAGTCGTCCATCAGCTAGATGAAATTTATAAAGCGTTCAAGCCTCCTTTTGTTTCGGTGATACTCGAGGCAAATGGAATTTCCTCGGGAAACTTGTATTTTAGGTGCAAGATAATCATGAACGTCTTTATGTGGGTGAGCCTCTGTTTCATTCTTCAAAATGATCATGACACACTGATGTGGGGGAGGCTTAGATGCACTCCTATTTTGCTGATTCAAGTGGAAACAAAGGTGTCTGGTGCTTCAAAGAGAAGGTGGCCCATTGCTCCAGACAGTTGGCTTCAGAACTGTTATGCCTAGTGTAGTTGCTCCATTAGTTTGAACCTCGATTTCTGAATCTCCTTGCTTTGGAACCTGACATCATTTTTAGATGAAATTATAATATGTGGTGTGGAAATCACAATTTTTTACTACGCTTATAAAGTCCAAAGCTTACAGAAACCAAAAAAGACTCTAATAATAATGTTATGTCTGATCATGTTAAAACTACAAGATGAAAATAGGCTTCATAAATGTCTTGTATATGGCAACAGGATTGAATAAATCATCTTAACTTTTTATTTTAAGAATCGATCCAATAAGACAGAGATTCCAAGTATTCATCCAAAGTTCAAGTATATTTTCAAAGTGAGAGCAAAAGCAAGTTCAACATGTTACAGCAGCCAGCTCTGGAGTGACTGGAGTGAAGAAAAGAGCATAGGTAAGAACATTTTGTCTATATAAATCAAGCTGAATTCTTTTTAAAATGGCTTTTGGGCATTAGCGCTAGTTTACAGGGCTCCATATGCTGGAGATCTTCTCCTTATGTAGGTTTGTTCTTACAATACCTAGGTACTGTAAACATTTGGTACTTTAGGTATGATCTGACTAGATAACTTGATTATAAGTGTAATGTAAGTTTTCTCTTAGCCTTCATTTTTGAAGGTATGTTGTTTTAATAATACTTGACTTTTCCTAGCCATAACTAATGTTACACATTTTCCATGGTATGAAAAATTAGTCTTCACTTTCATTGTTGCCAAAATCATGAGTCTCTTTGTGATGTTGTTTGTTTTGCAGGTGAAGAGAGTGTAGACAGTGATTCCACATTCTATATCACCTTAATAGTCGTCATTCCACTCGTAGTAGCAGTGTCTACTATAATTCTACTAGTTTACCTGCAAAGGTAAATCAGTTTCCCTTTTATTATAAGCGCATGTTCTGATGTATCTCTAGAGTTACAAAGTAGTCCATCTCTGCCCTAGTTCCCTGCCCCTGCGTAGTATGGACGTTTTCAGCAGTGGTTAGTTTCTCTTTTTCATTCTCACTTCACAACTGATAAGAAGTGGAGGTACTATTGTAGTTAATTTATTAAAATTCATGTTTATAAACCACACTTCCATTCTGGCTGCATGAAAGCTATCTAATTAATTTGCCAAAGCTGAGGAGGTTCCTTTCATTGTCAGGGAATGAAGTCCAAATCTGAGTTATTGTACTCTCTATGAAAAATCATGAGCCTCCCTTTCATCGGACCTACTTCTGCAATGTCCCTTGACTTTGGAGGTTCGCAAATACCCAGGAGCAGAATGTATGATTCTGTTCCCATGTTTGGTTGGAAATGAAGAAGTAAAGGGGGATAGGTTACAGCAGAGTCCAGCTGCATTTGACTTGCATTGCTACTTCCAAAGTATAACTTTGAATTTAAATATTTTGGCTTAGCAGTTGGTGCAATCTAATACTCTTACTTTTATCTCCTGAAGGCTCAAGATATTGATACTTCCACCTATTCCTGACCCTAGAGAAATACTGAAACGAATGTTTTTAGAGCAAAATGAGGATCCCCAGGTTAGTGTCCTGTAAACTGCCTGTCAACTGAACTATTAGGATTAAGTTTGTTTTGTTCTAATTCCTATGTTTGCATTAATGTTTTTGCCTTACTTTTTAAAAAGAATTTTGAAAGTATTCAAAGTGAATGTTATGCTCTATGTATGTCAGGTATTTAAGACAATGAGCTATGTACAGAAACAATCTATTATATCATCTTAAGTGAAATAAAATGACTTCTTCTCAAGTACTTACTTTTTGTTTCACAAGGTCATTGAATTCTGTTTATATCACTTAGTCTTCTCTCCTCCAGTTTCTTGAAATGGCTGACTAATGTTTCAGGAACATTCAAATCTTAATTCTATAGTGTAAGTGTAAGCTAATGCCATTTCTGCATTTTAATGCCGGATTATAGCTGTTTTGGATTTAGTGCTCAGCAGTCTGCAAATAGGTGTTACAGATATTTCTGTCCAACAATCTTTCAGTTTGTCATAGATGTCATAGAGAAGTAAGGCTGGAAAGGGACCTCAAGAGATCACCTAGTCCATCTGCAGCCTTAGTGTTAAATCTTGAGATCTGGATTCTGTTCGGATGGGTTTACATTTGATATATGAAAAAAGTTAGGATTTGATTCCAGAGCATGCCTCTGGATTAATTTGTACTTTTTGTCATCTGTCTTGTTCTTATGCGGTCTCATTTGGGGAAGATAATAGCAAGAAAGTAAATTTAGTATGAATTCTGTAGCCAAACATTTCACCTTTTTTGCTTAATAACATAAATATTTTGAGCAGATTTTCTAAAGTGCTTTGTATGTGGATTTCAAATACTTCTGGGGGGGAAACATACTTGCAAGGCCTTGTGCAGACACCCCATGTTATATGATGCACCAGTTCCATGGGGCCAGCAGTTCTTATCTTTGGGATTGTTGCTCAGGTTGTGCTCAACTCTCTGCTGAGGTATACATGTGCATTTAGGGTATACAGTAAAGGTGGCTGACTTGACAGCAAGCCATCTTCAGCAGATACAAGTTTATGCTACCCTTGCTAGTTAACAGAATCGACTTCCTGCAGCCCCTGTAGCTTCCCAGATATTCGTGACCGAACAACTGTGGCTGACACAGGTATCGATGGTTTCTGGGCTGGGGCTTCCTTCACAAGGAGCATCAGATGTTTTATTCCAGGGAAGGAAGATCGTCTCAACTACTGGAGTATTGCTGTCCCTTGCCTTGTCCTTCCCTCTCTTCTCTGCCCAACAAAAGTCTCTTACTGCCAGGAGCTTGACATCCATGAAGAAAATAGAGTAGGCATCACTGATCTGCTGCTACCTGCACCTGCTCCTGATGTCTGGAACCTCTCATTTTCCTATGTCTTTCTTGTCTGTCTCTGACCAGCAGCTGTCACAATTTTGGCCAGGCCTTGGTTTCAAGCAGAGTGCCATCACTGCTAGCAGGAGCAGCAGCTTCTTTTTCACCAGAATGAAGCTATATCCCCAAGAGATTTAATTTTGCACTGTTTGCCCCCGCTGCGTTTTATGCCATGTGTAAAACTGTTGTAGCCAGCGAAAAGTAAGAAGGCAAGCATGCTGGAAATCTCCCACGAAATAATTCTCTTGTGTTCTCTTTCAGAACTACAAGGATGGTGTGGTGTATGCCTATGACAAGCTAGCTAAGGAAGAGGAAATCAACCCTGTCATTTGGATAGAAGTGCCAGAGACTGCCATTTCTGGAAACAAGCACTGATACAGCTTACAAATAGAAGACAGAGGAAGAAGACTTCAGCTCTTGCTTTTGTGTACTTCAGATGGTGCTGTGGAGTGAGGCTGGGCAGCCCAACTTGCTGAATCCCTCCCAGACACTTGCCCCCTCTGACACTATTCAGAAGTCATGCCCTTGACATTTGCCGTCTGAATCCTCTGCTGTCAGCCCTGGCTGGAGCTTCCAAAGTGGGCATGTATATAAACCCCCTGGCCTCGTCACCCTCCTGGCTGGTGCTTGTGCTGCCCACGAGACTGAAGCTGCTTGTAGTGGGCCCTGGCACATCTGTGAAGCACCTTGCTCACTTTTGCAGAAAGTGGCAGAGGTGGGGAGGAAAATCCTCATTTGCAGCAGGCTTTTTAGCATGGCTGGTTCCAGGTGGGGAGTCCACCTGCTCCAGCACCATCTTGACAACGGCCTGCTCGAGATGCTGCCAAGGAAAGTGCAAGCGACCACCTAGCGGCTGATCATGGAATAACCTGCCCGGAAGGCAAGTTTCCATCCCTTCTCTGCCTTGGTTAGTGACTGTTTTTAAACCCTGAACCAGAAGGGTTCAACCCTTGGTTAAGAATGACATATATTTGTATATGTAAAAAAGATGCTGTAACCTAATAGTGGACATTCTCACTGTGTACACAAGCGTTTAGTCCTTTTTAAATTCTGCTAAGCTCTTAGCCCCTAATAGCTCCCCTCAGTGAGTTCAGTGAGCTAACTTAGGCTTTGTTTAAAGGACGATTCCCGGTATTAAGTGTTGCCTTCCAGCAGCTGCTTCTGCTGGAAGCCACTTTCTGTGTTTTTCCTCTTCCTGCCTTGGCTCCCATAAAGGGTGGAAGGTGACAAGCCCAACCTAGGGAGCAAACACACTTCTTCTCTCCCTTGTAATATAGCAATGATGTCTTTTTTTTGTCTTTTCTTGTTGGTTTTCCCCTGCGAGAATTTGAAAGTAGGGGCTAACTTTGTTGTACCTTGTTGCTGCTGCTTTCCTCCTGGCTTGTGAATCACTAATTGTTTGGTCATGATACTGGCCCTGGTTGGTGTACCATTCTGATTGTAAGTCCACCTCTTTTCCTCCAAAGGAACCATAAAAATCACTCGGCTTGTACACGCATTAGGCTTCTAGCTGTCTTGACCTTTGTACTTGCAGTATTTTTGTTTGTGCAAGCAGTTCAAATATCAGCTTGTTTTTATTGTAATATTTTAGCGTATTTAACCTTCCAGGTGCTTTCCTTTTGGTTATCGTATCCTCCTGTGGGATTTTGTAAGAACTATAGTAGTTCAAAGACTTTCGATGCAATCGTTACAGCAAGAAAAGCAGGCCCTGCAAATGTGAGGTTGATTTTTATGATCAGAATAGTACTGTATGTTTGGGGTTGGTTTCCTTGAGGCATTCAAGTCCTGAACATTATTATCTCTGATTTATATTTTGAGGAAGGCAACTCCTTGGCTTTCATTATGCTTCCTAAAGGAAGGCAGAAAATGAAGGGGATAAAGAACTACAGAAAAATTCATATGAGCTGTCCTTAAATAGTGAATGAGGGAGTTTTTCTCTCTGTCTAATTGTCTCAGCTTCACCTCCTGCTGCTTCAGTTATTTCAAATGAAGCATGGCCATAAATAAACTCAGAACAGATCTCCTTAAAGGTGTAATAAAAATATTGTAGCCACTACTCAGGCAACCTGCCTTTGCATCGTAAGAGTCAGTCGCATCAGTCAGTTCTGGAATAAAAATATTTACCTTGAACATCTGTAAGAGTAGCTTCATGAAGCAAAGTGAAAATACAGTCTCAGGGATTTTAATAACAGATACAACAGAACTCAGGTTATGGGGAAACTGCAAAATCACATAATTGGGATATTAAGTCTTTGAGTGAGAGAGGAAGAGTTTGAAAACAATCTCCCATTTTGTTAAATTCCTTAATCAAATATAACTTCCCTAAACATTCATGATTTATAAGACAGATTTTTTCTATGCTTCTGAAATCTTCCCCAGATTAAACTCATCTACCTCATCTAGAATGTTATTACTTTTGGGTCACTGCATAACCAGGAGGGTAAGACCTATAGCATAAGAAAGCATAAACAGGTGGTTTCATATCGAGGTTTGTGATTCTTACAGTACCAATCAAGGAAGACAGTTATTGGCCTTTTGTCCTGTATTCTTTTGATTTAGCTTCTGCACTTCTGGCAAGATGGAAGCTTGCTAAAGAGAAATGATAAAGAAAAAAAAAGCTAGGCCAAAAGGAAGATATTTTTTTTCTTTAATTGACGAGGATCATATTTATAGTTAAATAAGGCTGGCAAGGACCTCAGGAAATCATCTAGTCTAACTGAGGATTGAACCTGCAACCTTGGTGTTATATTGATCATGGTGAGGATTTTTTGGATAATTCTGTTTCCTTATTAGGCAGAATTGGCATACTTGGTAAATAGATTTCTTGTCTGTTACTCTACAGATCAAAGTGTAACGCAAGGATATTTTATTACTATCTGTGACTTGCTACTGCTTGGAGAAAGTTAACATTTTTTTAAGGTTTGTAATAGTGTGACACCTGTACCATATGTTTTCCTTTCTTTTGGCTACCAGATTGTAATTTTGTTTAAAGAATAAATAAAGTATGTTTGAATACACATTTGTTTTCCAGTTCAGTTATTCTCATGGAAAGAAGAGAAATCAAGAGACTGAAATGATTGGAGCTTGGAGAGGAACATGAAGGGACAGTAATTCAGGCAATTCCCTGGTGTCATTTTAATTCCTTCCATCATTTGAGTGAAGAGGATGCTGGATTTGTTTGTCTTGTGCTAGGCAAAGGCAGAGGTAGGCCTAGATCTTTCTCTCCTCTGCGTGTGTATCTGCAGCTGTGCTTGTTCCAGTAGCATTGTTTCTCAGCGAAATGAGAGCGGTAGCAGTTCCTGCTGTCTGTGAAATTGAAGCCTGTGTTATGACTGAATTTGCTATAATGATGTTAAACTATACACATAGCTCATGGCTGTACATGCCAAACTTCAAAGCTGGTCAGACTGATAAAGTGAGATCAAGCCATCAGTAAGCACTTGGAACACAAGTGTTGAAATTCTGTATTATCTCTTAACAGTAGCTTATACAGGTGTGTCTTTTCAACTGATTCAGCTGTTCACCTCCATGATCTCCTCATTTGCAGTAAAGAAACCAGTTGAAGCCTTGAAACATGGAAATGTATTATCTCTTTCAGTCAATAAATAAAATAATTGGCAGGAGGAGCTGGCCCTCTTCATTCTCAGTTTGTAAGGCATTGTTTCCAGATGCCATCAGTTCAACTTACTAGCTCCAGATAATCTTCCCTTTTTAATGAATCAATTCATTTTAAATAGAGAACATGTTTCAATAAGTGTTTTTATTTTCTTTTGTGGTTACCAAATTGAGACTAGTTAATGAACAGTTTTAAAATACGTCGTGCATTTTCATAAGGCAGAAAGAGGAACTTAGAACTTGATTCAGTTCATGAATATAAAAATCTAGTAAGAAAATAAATGATACATTTTACTTTTTGTTTTGTCAGAAAATAGGAAATATAAATAAATGTCCGTTAAGTTATAACATTGCTCAAATAAATGTGTCATGGCTATAACGTATCCTCCTGGATAGCTTGATTGAATGTAAAGCATATATTTGACTACGGAGCGGCACGGAGAAAAGGTAACTAAGAGCTGGTCAAACTTATCCATTCTCGGGACGTTGTGAAACGATTCTTGTTCTGAGCAGAACCTACAAGTTTAACCGTGCTCTGAGAGTTCAGGAAAATCCCTCCCATGGGAAATGCTGAAATGGAGAGCTGGGGGCGGAAACCCAAATTTCAAACTGCTTCGGTTCAGGGTTTCTCTCCCCCCAGAACAAAACAGAGCCAGATGCGTTGACACCCAGGGACCACCAGAGACCAGGCAGGGAAGACACTATGGGAGGCTTGTCAAAGAGCCTGGGAAGCCCTTGAGTTCCTGCCTGGGGCCCATCAGTATGGACAGTCTGTCATGGAACCAGGCTGCAGGGAGTGTCTGGTTTGGTAAAATTTTAATCAAAACCAAGATGTTTCCTCAAAATGTTCCACACCTGGTGAATCCACCTTGTCCAATAAAACTGGTTCGTCAGGAGAATTCCTGATTAGCTCTGTTGGCAGCTGTTGAGAATTAAATCTTTAGTACTAGAAAGTACAACTGCAAAATGAGCTCAGAGTCTTTTTATATCTGGCTTCCTGCTTGCTATTTTCAATTGGGATTTAAGTGTCTGATTTTCGTGCCGTGACTACAGCAAAGTGTTCTTCCTCTTCAAGTGATGAATCGGGGTTGGAGGTTGTTGAGCTCTTCCGTATCTGCTGGTTGTGACATAGGTGTAATACAGGTGCCACGCCATCTTGCAACGCTTCTAAATGAACTGCCTCTGTCTCCCTCTCCTTTCTACTCTTGCCTGATAGCACTGGTGCTGGAGTTCACTGGGTTGGTGTTAGTCTGGTAAGGTGTTCGTAGCAGGCCATCATTCCTTTACCTCGTATTTCAAGCAGCTGTACTCTTTCCAGCTTCGTCCTTCTGGACATGAGCTGCAGTGTCAAACCTCGTCCTATACTGTACAGTAGGACAGACCCTTACTACACGGTGAGATGAGCAAACTAGTGGATGGGTAAGGGGGGTTGCATCCGAAAACTGAGCTTTGCCACTGTGAACTCAGTTGCTCTGTCAACAAGCTAGCAAAGGAGATGTTTTCAAACAGTTAGGTGGGGCAAAGGAATAAAGCAGCAATAATTTGGAGGATGCAACTTCCTTGGCGTTATCTGCTGGAACTCCCCTGGCACACATGAAATGGGCATCCCTCATAACAGACACTCCTAGAGATGACTAGATGACAGCCTTTGCGGTCTCCATTCTTTACATTTGCCATCTGAAACGTCACAACCTGCCCCTCCATTAGGAATTTAGTCCTGGAGCTGCCACTGGTCTGGAGTTTTGGACCTGGGGAATTGAAATGAAACGGGTCCCTTTTCAAACACAGCACAACATGGACCTGAAGTGAATTTGTGTGCAAGCTGTGCATCTGTTGGAAGCCTCCACCCACCCCCAGCAAAGCAACGATAACCTGGCGGGCGTTTGCTGCCTTAATCTCCAGTGAATGAGAACCCACAGCTCTCAGGGTATCTTGTACCAGTGCTTCCCTCTCCTTGTAGTTCGAAAGGTCCCCCTCCACCCCAGCATCTTTCCTGGATCTTTTCTTCCACAAATAATGCCGCCTTGCCTTCTCCTCGTGGCCTTAAGGAACACTTCATCCCATCCCTTTGTGTATATTGGAAGACCCTCATCTATCTTTTCTTTCTTAGACTAAACACCTACTTGTTCAACCGTTCTGCGTACTTTCTGAGCCTCTAGTCATTTCTGTTGCCCTCTCCTGGAGTTTCCCCCATTTGTCCGCATTGATCTTAAAGTGCAGCGCTCTCAACCAGATGCAGTACTCCAGCTGAGGCTTTGCCAGACCCAGTACAGTGGAATAACTACTTCTCCGGCCTTAGGTACCTGACTCCTGATCATACTCCGCAAAATGGGAGTCACTGCTTTTGTAACCGCATCAAATGGTTGACTCGGGTGTACTTTCTGGTCAGCTGTAACACCCGATCCTTTCCCAACATGTTGCAGCCTTGCCAGTTATTCCCCGCAAGTTCGATTTTCCTTTCAAAAGAGCAGTACCTTTCACTTGTCCTTGTGTCCTTTCGTCCAGCTTCTGGAACAGTTTCCCCAATGTGTTTCTCCAGCGTGAACAGTTTCTGCAATGTGTGCAAAGGCTGCTTTGAGTTCTGATCGTGTTCTCCATAGTGCCTGCAACTTTTTCCTACCTTGTCATCCAAAAATGTTATAAGCTTATTTTCTTCCATTATCCAATCTGCTAATAAAAAGAGTGAATAGGGTTGGGCCCAGAAAGGAGCCCCACTAGGAATGCCCTAGTGATGGAGCTATTGAAAACAGGTCTTGCAAAGTGGAATTTTCTACAACCCATCAAGAAATCGTAGAACATTCAAGCTGGAAGGGACCTCAGGAGGTCACATCTAGTGCAACCCCTGCTCCAAGCAGGACCAGCCCCAACTGCATCATCTCAGCCAAGGCTTTGTCTAGACGGGTCTTCAAAACTTCCAAGGATGGAGACTCCACCACTTCTCTGGGCAACCTGTTCCAGTGTTTCACCATCCTAGTGAGAAAGTTTCTCCTAATATCCAACCTCTACTTCCCTTGCTGCATCTTGAGCCTATTGCAACTTGTTCTGCCATCTGTCACAGATGCCAGGAGCAGCGAGAGGAGAGTCAGGCCCCATCCAGGTGCCTGTGGCCACAAATCACAGTGCTTGCAAAGCCAGGTGTTGTTTTTGCCTGGCGACTCAGCCAAGTTTTGCCTTCAGTCCTTTCTGCCCTGCCAAATATGGTAGCAAACACCAGGGCTTAACCTGCTGGGAGTCAGAATATATGGGAAGAGAAACAGCTGTGCCCTGTGTATACACGGAGCAGATGGGCCTGAAAGGCCATTAATTGTGATGCAGGGTGTTTTGACACTGCTGCCAAAGAGCTGGTACGTCGTGGAGCTCTGTGATCACCTTGTAATTTAAGCAGTTTCTGCTGCTCCCTCTGCCTGGGCTCCTGAGTTGGATGTAATGGAGAGGGGCTGAGCTCAGGTGCTGGGGCTGCTCTCTGCATCCGCTGGTCCGAAGATGGGAAGCACCGGACAAGTGTTAAACATTTACCCCCTGGTCAGATCAATACAGACAGGGGGCTTTGCCTTCCTCTGTAGCAGGGGCACGGCTTCTGCCGGGGGCATATATTAACAACCTTTTACAGAAGCAGGATGTTGGCTGCCGTGGTCCCCCTGCTTTCCCTGGGGCAGGGTTGGGCGTGATGTCTCTGTTGGAGCAGGGTTGATGGTAGTTTTATGAAGAATTGAGATGCTGGATGGGCGAGTCTGGGCTGGTTTGGACGGGGGCTGATCCTGCCTCAGGCCGGGGGTTGGACTGGATGGAGGCCCCTTCCAGCCCTGGCACAAACAAGTGGACAATGAGTATAGCACCATGCTGCACATGTGCTGATCATAACCTGTGTCTTGTCTGGAAGGAGGCATGCCCAGAGCTGCTTGCTGACTGTCCATAATGACAGGGGAGAAGCTGCACGGCGCTCTGGTGTCCCAGGGTTTGGGGGGAGGAAAGGACTTGGCCCCTGGTCTTGCTGCTGGAATGACAGATAGTAAAGCCAGCAGTGCCCTGGCTCAATCCTCCCACCCAGCCTGACTGGGAGGGCGATGAGATGGGCAGGGGGGCCATGTACCCAACGCCTTGGCTCTAGGCTGCGATGTGACCTTTGAAGAACCTGGCAGGTGGGGTGCAATTCGTGCTCAGGTGTGCCACTGTCCTTCCATGCCCAGGTCCCTGCAAGGTGTGAGCACAGGTGGCGGGTGCACATGAGCATGCTCTGCTATGCTGAGAACAGCTCCCTGGTCCAGAGTACCTAACCTAGCCCTGTGCTAGGGGGACAGAAGCACCTGTACCTGCCGGGTGACGACCAGCACGATGGCTTGGCACTTGGCAACCCAGATGAGGCTGCCGGGAGCAGCTTTACAGTCGTTTCCATACTGCAAAGTGGCATTGGAAGCCACGCCACTGCCCAGCACAGCCTCCTGCTCGGTTTGAATGGAGAAAGGGTAGGAGGATCATGCCAGACCAAAGGCCAAAGCCAGGGGTTGGCAGCAATGCTGGCATTCGTAGGCCTCAAGTTTGCGGAGCGCTTGACCTGCTTCCCGATGCTCTCAAAGGCAAGCATCGCCGGCAGCTGGGCAGCTGATGGGTGCGAGAGCTGCATCCTTTCACTGCAGCTGAAATGAACTCGGGTTCACGACAGTTTGAGCTCTTTCAGAGATCGCTCTAATTTAGTTTGTCTATGCAGGTCTTCCCTGCTTTCTGCCTGCACCGCTGCAGCCAGGAGCGAGAAGCGGGTTGGCACACATCCTGCGCATTGCCCAGCTGAGACACGAGAGGGCAGGGCTCTCCCGCCAGCAGGAGCTGGGCTAACGCAGGGCTTTCTTCCTGCTGCATCTCCATGGGCAGCTCTCTCCCTCTCTCCAGCTCCCCGTTTGTCGGCTGTGCCCTACATCCAGCTCAGGAGACCCCCGGCGCTCTGCTGGGCTGCGGTGGGTGGAGGGGGCAGGCAGACTCTGCCTCCCCGGCGGGCATGGGGTGGGTGTTTGCTCATCCTTGCCCCAGGGACTGCTGCCTCCCATCAGTCTCTCTGTCTGCTCCTAGCCAGCATCAACCTTGATCGCTGCACCAGGCACAGGCACAGGTGGGGGAGAGGTCAGGGTGGGAGGGGAGGCAGGGGCCTGGGAGGGGAAAGGACTTGCCGAAGGGCTCACGACAGGAGGTGGCAGAGTGACGAGCGTAACAACTGCCACTGACTGGGTCAGACCCCAAGTCCATCTTGCCCAAGCTCCTGTGTTTTGCACAGAGACTGGGAGTGGAGGCTGAAGGGGGAGTGATTGGGTCTGACCAGGGTTTTTCCCCTTGCAGCCTCCAGCATTCGAGAGAGACCCCCGCCCGCCAGGCTTTCCCAACTCCCAGCCTGGAAGGGTCCTTCCAAGGCCTATTGAAGAGCCAAGCAATGGGCCTGAGCCAGGCCCAGGACCCCACTCCTGCCTCGACTCTGCCCTGTGTCTGACACCACAATGAGGGCGCAGCAGCTGCTAGCCTAACAAGGGAGGTTTTAATTAAATCTGTGCTTTCTAATTGTCAAGAATGAGAAGCGAAACCAGACAAGGCCCAGAGCTGCCCCAGGAGGAGGGTGGGGTGGGGAATGCAGGCACAACCTGGCATGGAAATCACGGGGAAGGACCTGCTCTGCCCTCAGGAGCATCCTGTTCGTGTGTGTGTGCGTGGGGACGCGGTGGGGGGTCGGTAAGCCCAGCTTGGGCCTGGCTCCTCAGCCGTTCTGCGCTGTGAACGGCTTGGTTTTTTGTCACCTGGTGTTCGAGAGCTCTGATGTCAGCAGCCAGAAATCCCGTTTGACCTGCCCAACTTGCAAACGGGGGAAAGCTGATCTAATAGTCTGCTCACTCTCTCGCTCTCTCTCACACACACACGCACACTTCTTCCTTCGTTTTGCCTTTGGCATTATCTACTTCAGACATTTGGAGGAAAGGGATTGATGTTTTGAGTTTCCTGCTCCACTCCTCATAGAAAATGAGGGCTGGAAGGGATCTCAGGAGTCACCAACCCCCTGCTCAAAGCAGGACCAGCCCCAGCTACGTCATCCCAGCCAAGCTTTGTTGAGTTGGGACCTCAAAACCTCCAAGGATGGAGACCCCACCACTTCTCTGTGTAACCTGTTTCGGTGCTTCACCACCCTCCTAGTGAGAAAGGTTTTTCTAATATCCAACCTCAAC
Organism: Caiman crocodilus; assembly: GCA_030014935.1. Taxonomy (NCBI): domain Eukaryota; kingdom Metazoa; phylum Chordata; order Crocodylia; family Alligatoridae; genus Caiman; species Caiman crocodilus. Next base: position 37,723,075 of record JAGPOW010001327.1, on the reverse strand, counting down.
TTACCTTGCTGCAGCTTGAGCCCATTGCTCCTTGTCCTGCCATCTGCCCCCACTGAGACCAGCCCAGCTCCATCCTCTTTGCAACCGCCCTCAGCTGCCTCAGTCCCTTGGGCTCGGTGGAAGTGGAAGAGACAAGGACCAGATCTAAAATATGAAGCTCAAACGATATCCCAGCTCCTACCCCTTGAGCACCCTGCTGCAATCCACAGCTCCTCTCCCTCCAGTAAGAGGTTGCTACCTATGCATGGTATTTGCAGAAGCCAACAAAGGAGACAGAAAGTGCCTGAACTCCTCATTTGGAAATGCTGGGGTGGGGGTGTGGAGCATGCCTCCTTCATATCCAGTAGCCCAGTGGTTAGAGCACTTCCCGGGGAGGGAGAAGCAATGCTTGGCTGGACAGGCCGAGACTCCCCTTGACACGGTCGTAGCCTAGGGATGAGCGTATCCGTGCAGGAGCTAGGAGGTAAGGATCGGTGTGGTGTGTCTGTCTCTCCTTGGCGTTTCAGTGAGGAAGGTCTTGGTTTTTCCTAAAATCTCACAGCCTCTCTCAGGCTGAGAATGGTTTTGGACCCAGCAGCACAACAGATGGATCCAGGGAAGGCAACAGAAGTCATCTCTGCTTTCCCTGAGTGCAGGTCACTCTGCTGTATGATCACGCAGTCCATTTATCAGAGCATCTCTTAGACACATGTATCACTGTCCAAAAACCATAAAGCAAAGCCACGGAAGAAAGCCAACGAGCTCTGATCCAGCATTGGGATTGCCCGAAACCAGCCAATACCACCACCAGCAACATGGTTCAAGCGCACTGCACTTGCAAGGCAGGACTGTCTGCAACACACAACCTTGGCTCTAGAAAGACCTGCCTCCGGTCCAGGCGAGGTCAAACCACAGCTGCAAAGGGGAGCTGGGGTTGTGCGTACTAAGAACTGCATGTGGCCTTTGGCATGTTTGCAAATGAGCAAGAGCATAATTAGGGCTTGTCGACACGAGGAAATGGAGCAGCAGCATTTTCTCGTATCATTCTACCAGCCCGGTCCACGTGACTTCCAGTCAAATGCCTGCTGGCAGCTCACCCGGTTTTGCAAAGGGTCTGTCCATGCCCCGGCAGCAGGGAGCTGAGTCTGTAAGCCCCACTGAGCAGCTCCCATGCCATGTGAATGAGCCAAGAGAGAAGGTGTGGAGATGATGCCCTGGCTTTCCAAGTGGCTGCAGAGTAGCAGCTTGAATCGCTGCCGAGGAGAGACTCGGCACATCCTTCACCGAAGCTTTCGGAGCAGAGGCCAGGAAGGCATATGTCTGCGGTGCTGTAGGAGCAGCACGTCCTGCATCTGTGCAGGGGGTTGTGTGAGTGGCCCTTGAGATGCCCGCGACTCCTGCGAGTCTATCGCCATGTCATCTACCGTGGAAGAAGTGGGAACTGCCGTGGCCTGGATACAATGCGGTGAAACACCCGGACCAGAGGGGCTAGCGGAGAAGTCTACGAAGTCAAGCATGGGATCATACCCGGCTGCCGATATCTGCTCTTCTGCCAAACCGAGAAAGAGGGGACTTCAAGGATGGGACTGGGATTGCCCTCTACAGGGGTGAAGGCGAGATCCCGACCGTGTTCAGTGCCAAATCAGCAGCGTGAACTTTTCCCTCTTGCACACGGAGCAAGGCAGGGGTGACTGGTGTGACGCCAGGTGTGGTCAATCTTATCTTGGAATAAGAGTGGCATTTCCTGGTGTAGCTTGTGTCACTTGGAAAGGGGACTTCCACCCACACAGCTGTGGAGGTAGGACTCATCCCAGTATTGCTGGGCTTTGGGCATGGCCAGTGGAGCAGTGACAATGGCGAGGTGGTTCTGACCAAGCCCGCGTTGGCGGAGAGACACAGTGTGAACAGAAAAGAGCGACAAGAGGTGACAATGCTCTGCGGCCCATTTGTGCTGCAGGCAAATGACTGCTTGTGCCATAAATAAAGCAACAACTGCGTGTTGTGATGCAAATTGCTTGGTGGTAAAGCCCTGCTACCATTAAGTCTTTGCGTGAAAGCACGCGTGGAACTGGTATCTTTCTGGGCTCCGGTTACGAGCTGCTCCAGAGGAATGCCATGCCTACCCACGCTGCCTTATTGGAAAGAATTAAAGCAAAGACCTAAAGCAAAGGGGCATGCCACATCTGGGGGTTTCTTTTTCTGCGTAGTTTTCTAGCTGCCAGATTCCTTAGGTGAATTGCAAAGTTTTTCAGAGACCTTCAGAGCGTAAATAGCCACTGGGCCTTTCTAAAATTAGCATTTTTTTTCCCCATGTGGAGCCACAAACACTCTCTCGAAAGCCATGACAGTGCTACAGTGTCACCCCCCTCATGTGCAATGTCAGGAGCATCAAGTGCATCAAATGATATGAAGGGTGGATGGAGAGAGAGAAGACAGGCAGGATCTGCAGCGTGGCAGGGCTCTGTGTGCTCTGTCATGGAATAATTATTACAGGGCCTTGTCTTTTTTCTTCAGCCTCCCACGAAGCTGTTGTACTCCTGGAGCACACACGTCGGCTCTGCCCAGGTCATCAGCTAGATGATCAGTGCATATTCCCAGATGCACCCACGGTTTCTGCACTGCAGTCGCAGCTGGGCGAGCGGGCGGCCCGGAGGAGAGGGGTTTTCTGACGAAACGGGACGTAACGCTCCCGAAGGACAGTGAGTCCTTCCCTCCTACAGCTGCCCTGTGCGTTTTCCTTGTGAGCAATAAAGACAATCCTGGTGCATAACTGCAGTGTGTGAAATAGGGTTAGTCACAGGACTTCCGGGCACAGCAGCACGTAAACAAGCTTTCCACACTTCCCTCTTATGAAAGTTTAAGTCTGCTCCACTGCTCCGGCTTTTCTTCTCTTTCTCTACCGACCCCCTGACTCCCATTTATGTCTGATTCAGCCTAGCAAACATTTTACCCTGTGGCAATCTTTTCTAATGGAGCAGGAAGAGCAGCCTCTGGAGCGCACTCCTGACACATCCCTCGGGGTTTTTTTCTGGTTCTCTGGTTTGCTGCTGCTGCTCCTCATTCACGTTAAGAAAGAAGAAACCAATGGCCCATGCAATCAGCAGCTCATTAACAGTGAATGGGGATGGGGCTTTGTGAGACTTCCTCTTTTTCTTTATTTCCCTTTCTCACTCATACATGCCACGAGGTTTAATCTTTGCAATGGCAGTTTCCTGGACTGTGTGTACACAGCTCCTCGCTGGCCTGCCTTGGTGGGGAATTGTTGACGTGCCTCCCTCACTGTGACACACATTTTAATGACTGATCTATTAACCTTCCCAGCAGCTAAGGAAGTATGAGCGCTCGTCCAGACGCAGGTGCGTCGAGCTTTGCATATTTTATAGATGCGGGCTTCTAGACCACAGGTCGTGGTGTTGCTTTCCCCGCTGAACCTCGGCGTTCTGGCCTTCCATGCCTGCCTCCTTCTCAGAGCTCGGGAATTACATGCATGCACGCAGCCGTTGGACAGGCCAGCAAGAGATGCTGAAGCAAAGCCAGGAGAGAAGGGTGCTACCAAGCGATTTGGTTTTCAGTGCATATCTTCATCAGCGGGAAAAAAAATGACATAAAATAATGGATACCCAACCTGTCAGGCCCAGTGGACCCCTGTAGACTTTACTGGACCCTCCATGCAGCTCTCTTTGCAAAGGTGTTGTATTGCATTCACCCAAAGGAGCTGGGACTCCTCCAGCCGGACACCGCTGGCCCTGGAGCTCACATGGGCCCCAAGGACCGTCCATGGGGGCAGGTCCTTGTCCCATGCAGGGCTCCAGCAACAGCAATAGATGGCCATGGAGCTGCAGGGGTCTGCACACAAAGGCCCTAGCCTAGCAGACCCTCCCCTCTGCAGACAGCTTGCAGTGGTTTTGTGTTCCTGCCCTGAAGATGCATTGCCTGGCTTCTCGCGGCGGTCAGGAAGCCCTTTGGTTGTATTACTTAGAGGCTCAGTGCCTAGCAGCTGGTTTATGAGACTCCTTTCATCTTTTATTTTTAAAAGAAAGACAATAGGAACTTCTGGGTTGCCTGTTTCCTCTGTTGTATTACGAAGTTAGCAAATCTCTCCTCCTCCTCTTGAGAATCGCTTCATCTCTCCTTCCCCACTCCAGTTCCTTGCTGTCCCTGAGGCATTGGCTGTAGCCGTGCTGGTCTAAGGACACAGGCAGACAAGGTTCTTTGGATAGATGCGATACCTTTTATAGACCAACTAAGTAGTTGGAAAAATTGTTCTTTGCAAGCTTTTGGGTTCAAACACCCTTCTTCAGGCAGAGGGAGAGTCTCTGAGGCACCTTGAGGGGCTCTGGTTTTCCCCGGCTCCGCTTCCCTCCCCTTGGAGGCCAGGTGTCATAGCCAAGATCTGCTTATCGGCTGCTTTCCTTTGCATCAGTCTAGTCAATGAGAGACTAGCGCTAAACCCGCGCCTCTCACAGTACAGTGGCTTCAGGACATTTTCCCTATGAGCTGTGCTCTATTTGCCCCTTGTGCACAAGCTCCTTGTTAACAACCGAGTAAACTTCTTTTTAACAGCCATCTCTTCCCCTTGGAAGCTCTCAACCAGGGGCCTGTTTTTGCTAATCGCTGCTGGGAGGAAGATCAGTCACACCTGAGACAAAAATGGTTCTGTTCCCTCTCCCAGGAATGCCCTGGGTTTCTTTCTTTAAGGGGTCTTGGGTAACAGCCCACCCTGTGAAAAAGTTTGCAGGGTTTTAAAAGCCCAGGGCTCCAGGTTAATCACCCGGAACGTAGAAAGCCAGTCCCCTGTTGAGCACAGAACAAGTCCCTTTAGTGAAACTGGAACGTAAAGCTAGAAACACTCTTGCCAGTGGGTCGAAGAGGTCAGTTGTTAGTTCGTGACTAAATACACAGAAGAGAACAGGTCTGATGAGGAAGAAGACACCCATCCCTAAGCGACTGGGGGTTTTTTCAGAGTAGAAAAGCACACTTCAGTCTGTTCTGCCAGCAGGCTCCCCTCCTTATCATCACCTGCTGGGTGGGGAGACAGTTCTTTTGTTTTCCCCACTGATCTGGCAAAAAATGCTGAGTCCTGTAGGGTTGTTGGTTGCAGCCGTGTTGATCTAAGGACGCGGGCAGACAAGGGTCTTCAGGTAAAGCTGATATCTTTTATTAGATCAACTCAAAAAAAGCGCAAAGCGTTCCTATGCACTTAAGTAATTACGGGCTTGATAGGCAGATGAGTGATGTTTGTTGCAGTGCAAGTGCTAGGCAACAGATCAGGACCAGTCTCCTGTTATGCAGTGGAGAGGAGGAGGATGTGTTTATCCGATAGGCATGTAAAAGGATTATATTGTATGCAGGAGTCTCCTCATCTCTTTATGGCCTGTGTGAGGTCACTGAAGAGGTAACAGATTTCCTAGCCACGTTCTCCCGGTTGAAATCTCATGTCCCTCCTTTAAGGAACCGTTGCCTTCCTGAGCAGTGCCGTCCACGCTCCGCCAGCACAGAAACGGCTTTCTCAGCCTGTTTTCAACAGGTAGCGATAGCCCGGATTTGCCAGGCAGCCCTTGGAGTTCTGCCCATACTTTTTGTGAGCGCCGTTGCCATGATACAGAACGTAGAGCAGATGTTTATTTCAACAGAGATGTCTTTAATTCCTTCTCAACGTTTTTCTCAGGCTGCCATCATGTGTGAATACTTCTCTCTAGGAGCCGACTGCGGCCCGGGCCCAAGAGCAGAGCCTGACTCAGAAGGAAAGGGGGGCCAGGAGGTGTGGAGAGAAGAGGTCGAGACAGACAGCCAAGCCCGCTGGAAGTTTCTGAGTGCCCACGTTTGGTAGGGATGGTAAGGAGTTGAGGGAGCCTCGACCAAAATGTTTTCTGGAAGACTAGCGGCATTATAGCGGCTAATGAAAAGCAATCCCCTTTCCACTCTACTTGGGCTTCCATTTTTTTTTTCTTCCCTTCCTTCCCCTCTCCTATACCTTTCTTTCCTTAATGCAAATAATCCAGCCCTTTTCTGTGTGGTCCATTACCTGGCAGTACCCCTGTGTAACGGGCTGCGATAGGCCAGAAAGCCTTAATTGTACTGACAGCAATAGAGACAGGATGCTAAAAATGTCGGGGTAGGCTCTGCACTTTCCTCCGCCCTTTCTTGGGGTCCCTACTCCTGTCAGGGACTGTCAAGAGCTCTTGCTCCTAGGTACATGGTTTCCCTTTGTCTTTGTTCCCTTTCTTTTCTCTCCTTAGTGCTCCTAGTTTTCTCCCTGCTTTCTTCTTGCCTCTTTTCTCATTTTTCATCTCTATTTTTAACTGCTGCTGCCTCCCTCTGGGCTCATCTGCCCTTTTTTCCCCTCTAGGCTCTTATCTGCCTTGTCTTCTTCCTGCAGGAGTGGATCAGCATTCCTACCCACTGGTTCGCAGGCAGACAACCATCTCTCGGAGAAAGCACCGTTACACTGCTGCTCTGCTTCTGCATGTGGGTATGGGTTGGTATGTGGGAGAAATCCCGCTTGGAAGTGGTGCCGTCCTGGAATGGGTGCTTTTTTAGCATAGGAATTCTGCTTCGAGCCAGCTTCCTGTTGCTGCTGCCTTATATAGAAATGTTTTATCATTCTATAAATACAGTATGTGTTTTATTAAAAAAGAAGACAGAAATGGATATGCAGGAACAAAATGCTGGAGGAATAACGGTGAGTGGCAGGGCCTCGCGCAGACTTCCTCCACCCCTTCCACTGCTGTGGTCAAGCTATTTTTGTATTCCACGACAGAGCGCTTTGCTGAAACTTCAGGTTCCTTCTTAAAAGGAAATTGGAAGAGGGGAAGGGTCTGTTTTAAAACTAGAAAATAAAGTTGCAAGCAGGAATGAGAGTATAACAATTTTAAGCTGAGAACCTCAAATCTCTAGAACTCTAAATTCCTATTGGATTGCGTAGTACAGGTTTGGGCCTAAATTAACTAAGATTCCCAGTGAAGGATATCCTGTAAATACTGCCTTCAGTTTCCAGCTGGGCATGCAATAGCTCAGAAAAGATAAGTGAATTGGCCAAGGTCATACAGCAAATTAGTGGGAGAGCCAGGAACAGAAACCTGGAGCCCTGGCTTCCAATACTGTGTGTAACATCCTGTGTGCACAACCACTGCAGAAGGGAACTTAATGCAAAAAAAAAAGAAAAAGGCTTCTTGCGAAAAAAAAGGCCCTTGTTAATTTGGTAGCTCTTTTATTAAACCTCTACTGCACGTCACAAAACTGTTTGGATCGATCAGCTATGTTGTTAATGTAGTTTGGCATGGATTATACTATGGACGTGGGTGTCAGGAAAGGGCAAGTCTGCACGCCTATGCTGAGAAGCCCCATGTTGTTGTTGTGGCACAACCTATCCATTTGTTTCCTGAAGTTTGAAGCTGAATCCTTGATGTTCTGCATTATTTGTTTGATCTGAGTTAAACTGCAATTCAAAGAAAGACATTAGTGCATATCTACAACCAGCCTACTGAAATCATCTAGCATTAATTAAGCTTTTGTTCATGTGCTGTACTCAGAGTGGGTGTGTATTGTTGTTCCAGTCACACTCAGAGCATTCCCTCCCTACCAAGGCTGTTCAGAACATGAGACGCAGATATTAATAAGATGCTTTTGGGCAGTGGCTTTATCTAGTTTCTGACCTTTTTGTAATGAATTTAAGCTACAGAAGATTAGCTTAAGACAGAAACTGTATTAAAATACATAATTCATGGCAGTACGGATACTCTTGTGATGAAGGTGAATAGTACTGGGTAAGTATACCATTGAACTTCTGGTCTGGTAATTCTCTTTGGTCACAGTTTTAGTCACTGTACTGAATCACCCCAGTCTTTTCCCTCTCCACCTTCTTTATCTGTAATATAGCATGCCTGAAAAAGGTCAATACACAGCTTTTTTCCTGCTAAAAAGACGGTCATTTGTGACAAAGAAAACCTCTCAGGAAAAGAAAACTGAGAATTTGGCACAAGCTTATTTGCTGGAGCGGGTATAAATGCCTGTTTGTTTTATTATAGGCAGAGTTACCTAAAGCAACTTGACACCTTTTGTTTTAAACCGTTTTCAGTTGCCTATATCTTTGCCAAATCTGAAGCATTTGGGTTGAAATTTTCCATTGTGGTTATCTGCCTCGAGCTGATATATATATATTTTTATTTATTTAAGTTTCAGCTAAAATGGCTCAGCTGTTGCTCAGAGCGAGGCTGGGAGAAAAAAAAAGAAGTTGTGTTTCTCATGTTAGAAAACCACATCTTTCATAGGTATTCTATTGAGAAACGCTTACCCTTACCTTCCCCTCCCTGGCTATGGTTTGGAGCAGGGATGTGAAATTTAGGAGACATCTCCCTGGTGTCAGAAGCATGCCCCGATTAGCACCAACCAGACCTGGGAAAAGCATAGCTCGCCCATGCTCAATTGAGTCTTGTTGGAGTTCCCAAATTCTGTCTGCAGTGATCATGCCCCACAGATGAAATGAGCATGCTCAAGAGCTGCAGGGGCTGAGCAGGATTTTCCTTTGATTGCTCTTCCTGGGGCTGCTGTAGCATGGGGCACCTGAGCTGAGAACAGGGAGACCGTCTCTGCTGAGCTCTCGGGAGTTTTGCAGCCTGTTCGCAAAGAGCTACTCGTAAGCAAGGTTAATGGGTCATAGGATCATGAGGTGTAACATCACATGGAACCAGGAGCACGTTTAGGTTTGTTATTTTGTCTTCTACATTAAGCAGAATTAAATGCTTTAAAAGATGTAAGAAACATTTCAAGTATGGAACAACTTGTCTCCAGGAAAAAAAATGCTTTCTTACTTCCATTAGTTGGAAGCCAACTGATGCCCCGAAGCAGGCAGGATTGTATCCCTCCCAAAATATTTTCATCCTTCCTGTTCTGCCGCTCTCGTTCTCATTGACCATGTTGACGCTCAGTCCCATTCTGAATTCCAGTAAGTTTTCAACCTCCACGAAATCTTTAGGCAATGAGTTCCACAAGCTAAAAGTGAGAAGAAGGAAAAAAGGTCTGGTCGTATCAGTCCTGAATGTGTTATTTTTCTCTGTCGTAGTACGTTTCCTTACAAGAAAGGGTCAAACAAGAGGATTTGTTTTTTGGAAACAGTAAATTTCTTAGTATAGACAAGACTCCCGAGGGGAAAACATAATAATGGCCAAAAAAGCCTCTCCTATTTTAAATTGAACAAGGGGTAACATCTCAGTCAGTTCTGGGAAGACCACTGAACCTTGTCATCAAGTCTATAAAGGCATCGAAGGGATCTGGATACTCCGTTCCCACTGAGTAAAATGAAAATGGGTATTACTCTAAAAAGTAATTAATCAGCAGGCTGAAAAGCTTTCAGCCCGAGCCCAAATGCTACAATTTTTAAGAAGCTCATGATTATTAAGATAGTGCTATTGAAAAATATAAATAGAGGCAAGGTAGATATGATTGAGCCAAATGAATATGCAGCATTCAGAATTTCCCATCGACGGGCATTAATTGTTATTTATTTATGTATTGAAATACTGTACACTACAAGAAGGGTTGAGTTATGAACCTTGTTAACAAAAACAGAAATCCCACTTTCAATGGTTTTATTACTCGACAAAACGAGTGTCTTGATCCTGGCCTGAAGTACAAACTCCTAGAAAATAGCCACCTGGAATATTCTGCCTCTGACACTGGGCTCATTATAGACTTCCAGGTAACAAAGATGTGTTGTACAAGTCTCCATGCGAGAGGTTTTAAAACTATGTTTTTTCAAAAGGTGGGGAAGAAAACAAATATTTTAATAACTTTCCAGGTTTAACAAACCACCAAAAAAAATGTCAGTTTGAGTCACAAGTCTACCCTTAACTAACACCTCTGTGGGGTTTTATTTGATATTTAAACCACAGTCCATTAAAGATGGAAAGTCTGTGGTAAGTTGAATTTCTTGGCCTAAGACCATTTTAGCACCAACTTAGCTTGAACAGAGTTGTTTTGTATTCAGTGCCATACAACATGTCACACAGTGCTGGTAGGTGCTTTCAAACTGCCTTCAGATCAGTCCTTTGTAAGTGAACTTCTCTCCAAACGGGTGTCATGGAGGCAGGGTAGAGGTGCACCTTGTAGACTAACCCAATCAAAGATGCATAAGCTTTCAGGAGCCACGGTTCACCTCATCAGAGATGTGGCTCACAAAAGTTTATGCATCTTTGATTCAGTCAGTCTATAAAGCACACCTTTACCCTGCCTTCGGTATGACTTCTAACAGAGCTAATTATTACCTCGGTTCAGATCTGATGACGAGCGTAGCAATCTAAACTACGTCAGACACCTATGGTTTGGATGAAACCAATCATTTCCCTGGCCCTGGGAACCCGTACACGGTATCAAGGCACCATGCCTTATGACAGGTGTAAAGGACGACTCTTTGGGAGTGGAGCGCCCATGGCTCAGGCAGGGCCTGCCCCAGTTAAGATGCGTGCAAAGGCCGCTGTCCTGATGCAGGGGAAGAGGGGTCCCTTGAGGATGTCATCGTGGCCCTGAATGATTAAACTCCCCTTGATTTCATCGGGGCCAGAATTAACCCTCAGTGTTTGCAGTAGCAAAGGGGGCTCAAATGAGAACGACTGGCTCATTCGGCTATGTTCAGAAGGGCGTGTAATCAAGGCGCCAGCACCCTGCTTTTTGGAAACTGTTAAGTTGGAAAAGAAGAAACTGTGGCGCTCAGATGCTTTTTCTCGTGCAGTCTAGTGAACTGCCTAACGTTTGATCCATAGCCAAGAACAGATAAAAGCACCATCGCATACAATATCTCAGTATTATAGGGGACACTGAAGCCATTTGGATAATGGAGAGTTCAGCTAACCGAATGAATTTTGGTGGACTCGGCAGATATTGGGAGGCATCCAAGGAAACATGTTTTGGTCAAAATGTCACTTTTCAGACTGAGGGTGCTTCATGGTACTTATGATGGTGCTACAACATGAGGAGGGAAGGACAGAGAGCATCAAAGGTGTTGTGTGAGTTGGAAGGATTGTTTGAAATTATTGACAAGGTGGATGAAACTCAGGACTTGGTTCACATCCCAGACGACGGGCCATCTATTACAAAACGTAAGGTTCACAGGTTCATAGATTGTAGAGTCGGAAGGTGTTTTGTTTGGGAATTGCTGAAGGGGATGGACAGGCATTTAGTAAAGTCCCGAAAAGGAGAATTAATGTGGGATATAATATTAAGCTGGGTGTATTAATCAAGCAGAGAAGACGAGTCTTATTGTGGTGACTCCCCCATGACTACAAGAACAGCCGTCTACCAGCTGGCCAGGGTGCCGGGGGGAAGAGAGGATGTTGTCGACCCCACGTCTCCCTACAGAAGGGGCAAGGAAGAACCATGGCCTGTTGGATAAACAAAGCAAAACCATGACTCGTCCACCTGAGTACTGTTAAAACTTCCAGGAGTTAAACATTTGCCGGCTCAAGGTAACATAGCGGGTACAAAAGACTCCTAAGCAACCTCCTATCTTAAGACATGGCCACCATGTCATGGTCCTTCTGCTTTGCCTCGTTAAGACACGTAACACCACGGATCAGGGCTGCTGAACGGCCACGGACAGTGACTGTGAGGTATTTCTAAAGCAGTGATTCTCAACCTTGGGACCCTTTCAAGGGTGCCTGCCGTGGAGCGCCACGCAACCTTGGCCCTGTTCAGTGTCACGTTCCCACGGGCGTCTTCCTCCACTTGCTCGACTTCTTCTCCACCGCTGCGGCTCTTCGCCGCCTCCCTCGGCTCGGCAGGCCTGGCTTTCTCCGGGCTCTCAGCGGCCACATCTTCTTCACTGCTACCGCCGCCGTGGGCTTCTTGGGCGTCTCCTCGTCCTCGCCCCGCTCGACAGTGCCGGAGACGCTGCGGCGTTCGGTCTGCTCTCGCCGGCGATCCCTCGGCTCATGGACGGGTTAGGGGACGCCGGACCGGCGCCGTCCTCCAGCCCGTCGGCAGGTCGTTTCGCCAGCACAGACTCGACTTCTCTCCTTTCCCTCCCTCTGCGCGGAGCCCAGACACCGTCCTGCACAACGGGCGCCGCGGCGCGTTTCTGGGGGTCTCGCCTCGGCCCTCGTTGCAGGAGCGGCGCATGGGTGTCCGCACGCCCTCGGCCAAGCCGGGCCTAGTCGGCGCGGGGCTCTCAGGAGGGGGAGGCCTGAGAGGGAGGAGGACAGAGCAAGGAGCAATGGGCGCGGGCTGCAGGCAGGCACGTCGAGGCCGGCTTCCCTCAGCACGAGGAGGAGGAGGAGGAGGGGAGGAGGGAGCCCCACGCGAGGCTCCCGCCCCGTGGGCGGCGGCAGGGGCGGGCCGGCCGCGCCGAGCCGAGGAGACGGAAGGAGCCGCCGCAGCCGCCCGAGCCCCACCAACATGGCGCCGGCCGCCGCGGCGTCCTGAGGAGACACAGGCCGCGCCTCGCCCGCCGCCGGGGCATGGGCCCGGGGGGCCGCCAGCGCCGCCACTAGCGCCCGCGGGGCATGGCCACGCCGCGCTAGCCGCCGTCCAGGGCACGGCCGGGAGCGCCGCGGGCCAACGACAGCCGCTTTGTCTGCCGCCGCCATGGCCCACTCGCCCGTCGCCGTGCAGGTGCCCGGCATGCAGGTGAGCGGCCCGCTGCGGGGCCCGGGGCGCCTCCCCGGCATGGCACCCGTCGTGGGGCCGGGCAGGCAGGGCCCGGGCGGGGCGCCCGTATCGCCTCGGGGCACCCTCGGCAGGACCCCCGGCGCGGCGCGCCCCTCGAGCGAGGTGTGACACGCACGGGCTGACCTGGGCTCCCGTTAGGTTTGTCGCAGCCGAAAACGCGCGCCGCGTATCTTTCCAGGCGGTGGGAGAGGCGGCTGTCCCGGGCACGCGCGCGGGGGAGACCCGCCGGTCCGCACGGCCTTCCGCCGGGCCGCGGGCGAGGAGGGCTTGCTGCTCCGCAGGATCGACGCCGGCATCGCCCACGAGCTGCGCTGGCTCCCGGCTGGAAGAGCGCAATTCCCGGGCAGAGCCGAGATTAGCTTTCCGTCCAAACCGTTCCGTTTCTCGCTGCTTTCCTGGTTCGCTGCTCTCACGTGCATATTGTTATAGGTCTTTCCCGAGGAGCGGCCCCCCGATCGAGAGATGGTGCGCGTCCGTGAATTTTGGGAGGCTTTGTGTAGGAGTACGGGAGCGAACGCCTTCCCCTGGAAGCACTCCGCGCTAACCGATGACAGATTCTCTGGCTACAGAAGTATTTTCTTTGTTTGTGAGACAGTCATGCCGCTGAAATTTAGGTAGCCTAAATGATGCAATAACTAGCCTTTAGGATGTGTGCTAGAATGAATGGCGGACAAGCTTCCTTGGGTGAATTCGATCTCTTTTGTTAGACCAACCCAAATTGTTGGAGAATAGCAAGCTTTCGGGTTCAAAAACCCTTCGTCAGGCTAGAATGAATAGCTGTCCACAGTCAAGGAGGGCTCACAACTGCTAGTAACCATAACCTTTAATGGGGCATGTGGTATTTAAGGCATTTGCAAATGTAATTATGCACTTTCTAAAATGGTGAAGAATGAAACTTTTAAAAGTAGGCCAAGTTGGTAAGGTAAAGTTACTCCTTTTGCTTTTCATTTGTCTTCAGGATGTTTATATGTCCTGAATTCTGTTTAATTTTTTTCCTAAAAGAAATTATCTTGCTCGCTTTTTGTTGATGCAAGCAGACGCAAAATCGTACTTTCTCAGCTACTTAGCTTGTTAACCTGCCAGTTTCCATGGCATTTGAAATGTATCTTTATTATTAATTGCACGGATTTAAAACTTAGACTAGGAAGCTCTGATGATAGAAGATTTATTCTTAGTTATGTGCTCTGATGTGACCTGCAGTTGTTTAAGGTTCTTCTTACATCACTTCAGTAGCACCCCACCCCACATATTTTTCATTCAGAATCCTAGACAGTTCCTACTTACACTTTTAATATTTGACTATATTGCTCCTCTCTTCTATTAGGATTTACCCTGGTTCCGAAAGGACCCTGAAATTATTATAAGTACTGTTTTCTAAGTTGATGCATTTTACATGTTTCCTTCCACTGGAGTGATGTTGTTAGTTTAACCCAGCCCCCTTAGTATATTTGCCTAGGTTGTATGCATATTTTCTTAACTCTTACATGTATATACAGATGCTGACAATTAAGGTATTTTTCCCCCGGAGGTTATTTTATTTTTTTATGAAAGCCAATATACACATCATTAAAAGCTCTTCTAGGATGCAAAGAATTTGAGTTTACAGCAAAATTAATCTTCACCTTATTCCTCCCACACTGCGGAAGAGATGATTGGGATATAGGAGTGGCTTCATCCTTTTTTTCCTCTAACTCATTTACTATTATTTAATCAGGGCTGTCGAGGTAGTTGAAGTGTTACCTGCTTCTGGTCAGTGTTTTGAAATAAACACCTGCTGTTTGATTTGAGAAACTGTAAGCAGATCCTTGTTTGTCCGGTCTTGAGTTATGGGGACCAATAGCCATGTTAAAATTGGTGCTGGGAAAGACGGGGAGGGTTTTAGTCTCCAAAGCATAGTCTTCTACCCTGTCTGTAACATGGGAAGGATTTTATTTACTGTTGGAGTGGAAGTAGTTTAAGATGGTTCAGGTTGTCCCCATGAAGATTTCAGTTGGTAATCTTATATTTTCCTTTACCCCCTTTTAATTATAATTAGAAGGAAAAGAACATTTCATGAACAAAAGTAGTGTCATTTATTCTTTAGCTTGTTTACTAATTCTATAACAAAATATATATATACACACATTGATGTTGTGGAGACATTTTTTTTCTGGGTTGGTTAAGCCAAATAAATTGAAAATAACGTTCTCCTATTTAAAATACATCCCAGTATTGGAAACTAGAAAGCCGTATCAAAGTCACTAAAGTAACTCTAACTCTGCCTTATAAAACCCTGACAATAACAGAAGGCTCTGAAACAGTCTTATCTATCACTCTGATGAGTAGCTACCCAAACATTTAATTAGGCAGTGGTTACACAGACTCCAATTTTCTGTACAGCCTACATTCAGTTCAAGAAAAACCATGTACCTTCCAATTCCTGATTACACAAATAGCCCACTAAATATATTCTCTTCTCACTGTTTGCAAAACTTCCATTTGTACAGACACAGAGTTTGATGTTAGGTTATCTTTGCATTTCAACTTCAAAGTCTGGTTCATAAAATTATAGCACTTGGAGCTAAGGCTGTCATGGTTACTAAAGATTGTATTTAGTATTGCCGGTGTGCATATAAAAGTTCTCAGCAGTGTAAACGTTTAGTAGTCTGCCTACAGGTTTGATATGTAGTGTGTTTTATAATTTAAGGTTAGAATAAAAAATGAAAGGTACTTGGAGCTGTGGGCGCCCAGCTGAGATTGTCTAGTGTTGTGAAGTATAGGTGTTCTTGTCTTCCAGTTAGAGTTAACTCAAAGAAGAACTCACAACTTGACTTTGAATTTTCCTTGTCTATTTTTTTGTGGGGAAAAAATAGTGAAGGTAATTTATTCTATTAGCAGGAGCTGTCTCACTGTAAGATCTTACTGTACTGCCATCCCCGTAAGGGATGCAGCTGAACTGAAATGTGTTTCTAGGTAGAGAGTGTGAGAGAAGGGAGTGCTGCTGCCTTGAACTGTCTCCCCCTAACAGGCTGGTGTGTGAGGGGAAAATAATGGCTACTGTGGTGTTGGAGAAGGGATGTTTAGGTATGGCGATTCCTTCGTTTTTTTCCCCTTTGATCCAGCAGACCAGACATATATAACCAAAAGGAGCTGCAGAAAGTCAGGTGAGCAGAAAATTCAGGATTTTTGCTGCACACTTAATTTTAGATGGGCAAAGCCCGAGGTGGGCATATGTAACTAACTGAACCCTTCATTTTACTCAGAAACCCTTTTTTTAAAGTTGGACTTGCCAGTGTCTCCTGTGTATGATGAATGGCCAGTTACTATGAACGGTAAAGGCAATTTGTACTTAATTGTTAGTGTCATAAGTGCCTGACTCTTGATTAGGCAAGGTTCTTTGGGAAGATGTGATATCTTTTCTTAGACCAACTAAGTGGTTGGAAAAAATGTTCTTTGCCAGTTTTCAGGCACAAACGCCCTTCTTCAAGCATACCTATTTTTGTGCCCGAAAGCTGGCAAAGAACATTTTTTCCAACTTAAGAACATTTTTCCAAAATTTTTTCCAACAAAAATCCTTGCCTGCCTATGTCCTTAGACCAATACGTGTACAACCAACAACCCTGACTTGCTTATTTATCTTTTTTTGAAGACAGGCCCTCAAAAAGGAGGGGGGCATACAATTTTTCTGTGGGTTCTTCCACCCTCAATGGAAGATCACTAAGGCCTACCACTTGGAGAAGTGGTAGATGAACTCTTCCCTTCCTGGTTTCAAACTAGTGTGCAATACCTGTATTTATGTAATGTTTAATGCTAGCGTAAATATCTCAGCGTATTCAGCATACAGGATACTAGCAGGAGAATTATTTGTGGGTGAGGATAGCATGCAAATCCTTTATAAGCAAACGAGGTCTCTGCCTCTCTTAGACAGAAAAATGTTTTTGGCTTCTTTTTTGTCCAAAAAAAAAAAAAAGATGGTATGAGGTAAAATAAAAAATTCTAAGAAATTATTTAGAAAAGGCCAATTTAAAACTTTTATACAGGGTAGAACCACTCCCCCACCACCCTGCCATCCCTCAAGGAAAAAAAACCTGAACAGCGTCTTCTTGGCTCTTTATTTAATCTTTTATAATCTGTATTTTTCTCTTCCTGTGATTCAGTGTCTTCGTATCTTGTTGGATATACTTATCGTGGATGGAAAGGTCTGACAACATGCTGCCTAGTTGCTTTGTGCCCTAAATGCTTGCTCCTGCCCTCCTCTTTCCCTCTGGTTGCTTCACTGGCATCTTCTGGTAGTTCTTATCTGCCTGTACTGGAGGCCCCAAGGCTGTGTTTTGTCCTTTTTTTATTTTTTATTTTCTTTTCCTGGCATCCAGGCTGTCTTGAAGTACAGAGCCTTACTTCCTCTAGAAGTGGGGAAGAACAGGGAGCACCACGAGACTGAACTATGCCCCAGAACTTGAGGACTGTTGATTCTGCTCTTTGACTATCAGATGAGGTTTCTGAATCCAGGAATTGGGCTCTTTTCTTGGTCCTTCAGTCCAAATCCAGGGACACTTGGATGTCATTTAGTTGAACTTAGTTATCGGATGGATAATAGGCAGCATTTAAGTTTTGTAAATTATAATACTTTGTAGCCAGAAGCCAACAGGAAGCTGATTCATGACATGGAGAAAGGATTTTTATGACAGTTTCATTTGATATGATAAATTCAGTTTACCTCATTTATTCAAGGTCATGCACCTTCAATACAAGTTTTCTTCAATGGAGTGCCTAAAGCTGGTTGGAAGTGTGTCCTGCTTGGTAGCTGTAATGTACCTTGTAGTATCTGTATGCATTACAGTTAGAACAAGTCACTCTGTTTACGCCATCTAAGTACAAGCTGTTTTTGGTAGATGTCCTTGAGTTTAAAAGAAAGTAGTGGAAAAACTTACAACTCTAGCAGAGGATTGAGTCAAAGAACAGTTCGTTTATCGCTCTGTTCAGAAATGAGGTGTATTCAGATGGTTCTTGCACATGTCCAGATGTTCAGATTCTGCTTGGGGAATTGCCATTCTCCAGGGAGAATACAGAAATGCGCAGATATTTAGGCTTTTTCTCCCAGAGCAAAAATGGCTGCTCTGGAAGAAAAATAAACCAAGAACAGTGAGGGTTAAATTGCTCCTAGGAAACTGAATGTCTGTACCCTACTTCCCTTTGGCTTAACTGCTCTTGGGGACCAGGGACCAGGCTCCCACACCTTCCAGAGACTGGAGTCATGGGTCTGGAGATGGAGAACAACTGCTCCCCACACCATATCCTGTGGTCTGGGAGGGGAAGAGCAGCTGGCAGCTGCTCCCCACCTCTTCACATCTGGGTTCCTGATATCAGAAGCAAGCAGGGACTTTGTTGTGTTGGTCCCTCTGCTTGGGTCCTGAGTATTAGAGGCGAATGCAGGGAGCACTGCTCTTCCTCCCCTACTGCAAGGCTGGGAGGTTGGGCTTGCAAGCCTGGCACTTGGCTGTATTTACTTCCCCTTGCCTCCCCCTGCCACTCAGCAATTTAAAAGCCATCAGGGCTGGGAAAATGGGCTTGGGGAGAGCTTCCCAAACCTGCCTTCCAGCCTCTCTGGCCTCCCCCTTTCCCCACTACTGCTCAGCTGAGTGTTGGGGCAGCCATTTAAAAGCTGGAAGGGCCAGGAGCTGGGCTTGGGAAAAGCATCTGCATGCCTGGCTCCTGATCCCTTGGGCTACCCTTTGCTGCTGGCACTGCCCAGCCCACCCAGAGCAGTGCCTGGCAAAGCACTGTAACAAAATGCTCCTGCCTCGCTGCAGAGCAAGGCAGGTTGCTGTATCCCTGCAGCAAGTCGCCAGAGCCGTACCACTGTGGCTGCTGAGTGCTTTCCCCTGCTCCTTGCAGTCCTTGTGCTGATGAGTACTGTAGATAGATTTGGCTTTCCTGTTTTCCCTGCCTTGTGATTCTTGGTCAGAAAACACATAGCTAAAGATACTGGGAAACTGCTTAGCACTGTCAAGACTTATGGAGAATTTGGCTTTTAAAGTGGTTCTGCTTTGAAAAGCACTTTGGGATTCTGCTTTTAGTCTTTCAGCAGTTTCTGCATCGAATGCACTTGATGTGCAAAGAAAAATGTATTTTCTTAACTGCCAGCCCTGCAAACAGCTTGAGCTCCAGTAGCCAACCTATTTTGTTTTTTTCCCCCATTTTGCTCATCATCATCAATAAGTTGTCCAAGACAAATTAGACTTCATTGCTACATGTGCAGCCTTATTGTCTTCAGATTTTGCTGGCATTGGTACCTGGGTAAAACATTTTTCTGCCTTGGAGTTGCTGACATAGGTGTAGCTGATGGGGAAATTAGCAAATGCTTCAGTTTCTGGTGCACGAGAGAATCCCCAATGGTCTCTTACTGGTGGTTTTTCTGAAGGTTTAGAAGGAGCTGTAAAGTATACTTCGGTCCAGTGCATTAGCCTCTGTGTGCATCAGTTCAGTGCATTAACCACAAATGCATTCCTTTTCACCATAATTGCTGTGCTGTTTTGTACCGTCATCTTTTATCAGTTTAGGCTAGGGCATCATTGTCTAAAGAAAGATGAAAATGTTCATCTGAAATTAGATTTTCCACTTCAGGAGTGCACAGCTATTATCTGTTAGGCTATTCTGCAGTGGATCATTCATGAATATTCCAGTGACATGATCAGCATTGGCTGGTTTTTAATGCATGGTGGTGAAATGTTTTCTGTACTTTGAGTTGATGTAAAAGGATGGAATATACCCAGGAAGAAGAGTGGCATAGTAACACATATGGAATATCTTGGTTTTATTTGACAGTATTGCTTCTTACGCACCTATACTTGGGACTGGTTTTTAAATGACTGCACATATTAACTATAAAAACAGAACAATTACTTGCATTACCTTTGTTTTCTTTTTAAACATGGTGGTTCAGTATTCTCTTAAATGTGAATGGTTTCTTTTTCTCTTAACTGTTGATGCTTTGCAACGTGCCTAAAGCCACAAGGTCAGAAAACAGTGGCAGAGTCTTACGTGCAAGTATCTCAATTCTGTTGGAAGCCCAGTGTGGCAGGTGGGTTAGCAAAGTTTGTCCCGGGTGTAGTAGCAAAAATATTTGCAGGTATCCGTGCTGAATAACGGGGGAGACTGTCAAAAGAAAAAAACAAATGATCACCAACTAATACACTTTATTTATTTTTGAATCAGCAGAAGAGATTCTGTTTTGCTTCTGACTTTGCTGGATAGTTCTGTCATCAGTTTTTTTACAATTTTACACCAGCTAAATTGTGCCTTGTGTCACCTTGAATTTTGGTGGCCATGTGGAAAAGTGGTTAGGTAGAATTCTGTAGTACCAGTTAAGCCAACTTAAGCCTGTAGTACTACTTAAGCCTTTTCTTGGTGCTCATCTTGTGCATGTGCCATGTTTTGTTTTGCAGGCTTTTCTGGCTTTTTATTTTCTTTTGAAAATTCAGTACAAGTTGATGGTTATGGGGTAGTATGCACCAAAGGCAGAATCGTCTGGAAAGCAGTGGCAGAACTGCATGCATGCTCTCTTGCAGAACTAAGCAGTTGGCGAGGGATTGTGAGGAGCCACTTCCAAATCCTGTTCCTTCCTTCTGATTGCTGATCGGTGATGTTTGAATTCCCTCCAAAGGCAGCTTCATTGGCTTTCTGGATGAGCCTTTAGTGTGCCTGTTTAGAGAACCACTATTTGTTCTTTAAAGTATAACTTGTCTAGCTAGTTCTTATTCTGCAGGTCTATTATCTTGGCTAGTTTAGTTGCACATCTTGAATGTGGATCTCTCTCGGCACTGAACAAGAGAGTTAAATTTGGTAAGACAGTCCCATTCAGTCTGTGTATAGTTTGATACGCTGTGAAGCCCACTCTGCCAAAAGTGTTCACCATCCAAAGGACTTATCAGTGAAAAACAATATAGTGAATTACAAGGTGCCAGTCATTGACTTGCATATATGCCAACGCATCTCTGAGCATGGCTCTTTGGAGACATGCTATACCATGTGTTCATTTGCTACTTGTGTCAGGAAGATGCATGAGCTTTTACTGTGAATCCTACCCTGTGAGAGAGGTTTTAGGATCGTAGGAAAGTAGGGCTGGAAGGGACCTCGCAAGGTCATCTGGGCCAGCTCCTTGCTGAAGGCAGGATCATCCCTGACTAAACGATCCTAGCTAGGTGTCTGTTCCACCTGCTCTTCAGAGCTTGCAAGGATGGAGAGTCCACCATTTCTCTAGGCAGTCTGTTCCAATGCTTGAAATTTAAATGTATAGTCCTTGGTCATGGCAGCCAGGCAACTTGAACGCCAGGGCCTTGAGCTTGGGAAGTCAGTGGGCTGACCCCTGCGCTACAGCAGCAGACCCATAACCTAGATGACTTAGATGAAGAGTCAGCTTTCCATGCTCTCCTACGTGTCAGTCCTACGGCAGAAGCTGAAATCTGGAGAGTCCTAATTCAGGAAGCCTACAAATAGGATGAAAGGTTGACAGAACTTGTTGACTTGAGTCTGCCTGGATTTCATATAATGCAGAGGAATATAGAGGAAGAAGGGGAAAAGAGCAGTAGTCTCTCCTGGTCGTGGTGAGCTGGTAGCTCAGGGAAAGGCTCAGTCTTGGAGTCAAAGGTAGTCAGTTGAGGAGCAGCACTTCAGTCCTGAAGAGAGTACCCGTATACACCTGGGCAGGTATTTCTTCAGATCAGGGTGCTGCTACAATCTGAATGTTCCTAATTTGGTAATTTAGGAGATGCCTGAAAATGAGCCATGTACCACCTGGTAATTTGCTTGTCATTCCTGACAGCTATTTATATGGCTTCTGTATCCCTCTAATCGGATACAGTAGCTACCAGCTCCACACGCATCAAAATGGCAATGCTAGAGTTAAAAAAGTGACCCAATAGTATCCTTAGGAAGAAACATTGATTTGTTATGCTAAAATACAGTAAATAGACTTTAAAATGCACAGGAAAACTTTCGGTAGTTGCTATAGATGCAGTGGTTCAGAGAATATGCGATAAGCAAGACTCATTTGAGAATCTCTTAGTGGACTAGCTTCATAATTGGAAACGATGCAAAATAAGCCTTTGGTTGCAAAACACCCTTCCTCAAGACTGGGAAAGAAAAAATAATTTTATTAACCTTTAACTCTCTGGAAGGGAATGCCACCTTTACTCTTACCTGCAAAGACCCAAGAAACTTGTGATTTTAAGCTCTAACGGCTCCATTCAGCTGCCTGTGAATCTCTCCATCCCATTTGAAGTCCCTCTGTAAGCTGTTAAAAGACAACAGAGCAGCTTCTGCTTGTTTGATGGCACCTGCTTTTAAGAATGGCGGCTATTCATCTCATCAGCCTTGTGGGAAGATGTCAGGAGGTCGTGACTTTACTTGGGTTTCATCTGTACTCAAAAATTAAAGGCAGAGCTATGTTGATTAGGACTTTAGGAGCTAATCACATGTCTAACTGACACGGATATGCCAGCCAAAAACCACACTGTTGATGCAGTTATACCAACAAAAAGGAATTTCTTTTATAGCTTGTACTGTTCAGGGAGCTGATTTAATCTACGCCAGGAAGAGTTCTTTTGCTGTACAAGCTATCTCTCTTCAGTAATGAGGTTAAACGAAGATATCTGTGCACATTTGGGTTAACACAATGCTAACATTTGGGTTTATGGTTTGTCAATGACCAAGATCGTTCGTTCAAACTACCTATAGTCTGTCACGTGCCATTACTTACATAGGGATATTGTGATCATGTGCTAATGTCATTTATATAAAAAAAATATAAAATGGCTTTAAAGTAAAGCAAGGTGCATCTCTGCCTATGAGGAGGTACTTGTGTTCATGTAGCAATGTCTATTTGGCCAATCTAGCATTCAGAAAACATTGCATACATTTCATGACTGTGTATTTTTTTTCCTGGCGTCAAAGCTTTAATGCTATTGTCTCTCAAGTGGGTGGTGCAAAAAGCTAAAGCAATGGACTTGTGATCTGATAAGTAGTCAGCTGGCTGAAAGGAAATGTGTGCTATTAAAAACAAAGTGCATTGGATTGTAAGTCTGCATCATTTTTCATTTTATGATGCTTCCTAACACACCTTTGTAATTTGTCAGGAGTAAATGATTTTCAAACCAATGTATAAAATGGAGAGAATAATATAAAAGTTCTTTTGGCAAGGAGAAATTATAACCGTTCTCCCATCTCTTAAAACTTCGAGTTAAGATGAATAGGGTTCACACATTTATTTAGGCTGGTAACTACATGTCGTAGGGCAAAAGAATATTTAAACATCGGGGCATCAGACTTCCTCCAGGCTGGATCTGTGGAGCCAGGAGCATTTGCAAGGTGTGTTATTCTGGGCCCAGCAGGATCCAGCTTAAACACTGCATGTGGAGGGAATCTGTGACTAGATCTAGACCAGAATGCAATCTCCAATTAGGAGGAATCGTTTATTATTATGAGCTGAGCAGTGTTGGGTTACTAAATTAATCTGTTCAGAATCATGGTAGAGCCCAAGCAGTGTCATTTACATATTTTTTGTTGTTGTTCCTCTGTTTCATTTCCTAGGTATTAAGTCAGGAATATATGAGGGGTAGAAGAGATGCAGGTATAAATTAACAAAGTATTGGGTAAACCTCTCATTTTAAATGTTGGTATCTAATTGGGATTCCTGTTTAAAACAGAGAGGAAAATAATTGCTAAAAGTATGCACATGCACCAGAACTCCTTGTGTCACTCTGTTCTGTCCAGAAAACATTTTCTGCTAGTCCTAACTTTCATTCGAGGTGTCTTCCTGTATGTGTCTGGTCCTCTTTGGGCACTTGCCAACCTGCTTCTCCTGCTTTCCAAATTTTGGAATTCCAAAAAAAGTTCCACGTGTGTGTGTGTGCTGTCTTTCTTTCCCTCCCTGCTTTTTATGTTTTTTAAAGCTGTTCTTTAGTGGAGAAGGGCACGTAGTTCCTGATCCCTAGCTTGTCATCAATTTTTGCTCTCTCACCCCCAATTTTCTCAGTTCCCACGATAAATCCCTCACACGAATGCTAATTTTG
The DNA here is from genome assembly GCA_030014935.1 of Caiman crocodilus. Lineage (NCBI taxonomy): Eukaryota > Metazoa > Chordata > Crocodylia > Alligatoridae > Caiman > Caiman crocodilus. Next base: position 37,699,388 of record JAGPOW010001327.1, on the reverse strand, counting down.
GTCCCGGTGCCTTTCTTGTTTTTCTTAGCATAAGATTTGGCTGTGCTTATCCAGGACTTACCACTTGTTTTGGGAGTTCTTAGGTCAGTTAGATGGTTAAAATGAAGTGACTGGATTGAATTTTTTTTTTTTTTTAATTAGTCTTTAGTTTGCTGTCCTTCAGAGGCATTTTATGCCATTTAACTATTGCCTTTGAACAGTTAGTACAGTAATTCTTTGACATAAAAGGCTCTGTTGTTTTCCATATTTGACTCCTGTAGCACTTTCCTGTGATGTACTTCATAATATTTTACAAATAACAATAAACTAACCCTCAAAAGCTTGCAGTTAAGGTATTGTCTTCAGGTTAGCAGTCCTGTGTCTCTTCAGGCAGGGAAACTCCAGAAGTCTGCGATCACTCTGCTGCTGTCACAAATCTTCCAGCCTTAGGAGAAGAAAGACTAATCTACCCCCAGCCTTGCTAGAAGATGTAGGTAATAGACTACTTCTTTCCTAAAATTTGGGCGTTAGCTTTTCATTAGCTATCAAGATGCAGGTTTTGTTCAGTAACTACTGAGTTTTATTAGTGGCTTGCTGTATTTGGAATAATCTATTAGTCATCAGTAGTGCCATGTGGCAGTGGTTTCTGATAGCACCCAAAGGTCCCATTTTGCGTTTGGGATTGTGGGTGCTTTATGTACAGAGATAAAAAGACAATCTCATTCTCTTTCCAGATGGATAAACACTTTGAGTTAATGGATAGAGATGTATATAAAAGCTCTCCCATTCCCCCTCCCCCCCCCAGCTTTTTGTTTTGAAGAATGTCTTAATGTAGGTAAGCTGCAAGCTGTAGCAACTGATCCACTCCTACATCTTAAGGGGTTTTCTTTTCTAAATAAAACTCAGGAGACTCTTAAAAATCCAGATAATATAACAGCGTCTCTGGGCTCGGCTCAGGAAGTATTGTCAAGACAACAGAGTGAATGTGCTGGCATCCTGATGCCTCTTGGAAGGAATCTCATGAGAGTATGTAAAACTTTTTTGAAAACCTAGTGCCTTTCTGCTTTTTGGTTTCATTAGATACAAAACATCAGATCAGCCTAAATGCATTAAAAAAATTACAAAACGTCTCATTTTTATTTGCTCGTCTGTAGAGATGCTCGCTTGAAGGTCCTCTTAAGGAAAAAGACATCTGTGCATTGTCACTAATGGTAACTAGTTTCAGGTCTGTTCTGCTTCAGAGGATCTGCTAGATAGACATGGTATCTTATCTAATTAATTGGACGTTCTTCTGAGATGAGGTCTAGCTTTCTACCTCTTACCTACGTGTGTGTTGTCTTTACCTTTTAAGTGGGTGTGTTTGAATAGTTGACTCATGTTCATAACTTTTTTTTTTATAGCCTTCCCCATTCTTAAATATGGTATGTGTCACAAGTAAAGAGCAGCTGATGTCCCATTTTCAGCTTGCTCCTGGTAAAGAAACTACTGGATGAAAGGAAGCAGAAAGGTTGGAAAAACAGCCAGTCATGGCCGTGGAAGTCATTAAGGCCTCCAGCAATTCAGTTTTGTGGCATGGCTAGGTTGGCAATAAGAAGAATTACGTCCCTGAGTAGTATGAAGGCCAGTTGGGCTGGCAGAAGTCCTAGTGAAGATAGTTATACTGAGCAGTCTCTACTAGTAATATATATCCATGCAGGAAAAGGGAGGTGTACTGGTAGTGTGGGAGGGCATTTCTGCACCAGCTTTTATCCAGCTACAAGGGTAACAATAGTAGTGAGAAGACGAGAGTAAGGGAGTGGTTCTCAACCTTCTTAAACTCAAGCCACTCCTCCATAATTTGTCTGAATTTGGCAGCACCCTCATTGAGAACCACTGTTCCGGCAGCAAAACTGGTTATTTCTGTGCCTGGGGCACAGGGGTATGGGGAGGGGGCAGGGTTGTGCTGAGAACAGGAGAAGGTGGGGGCAGAGTCTTATCTGCCACAGCGTGGGCTCCCAAGGGGCTGCAGACTTGCTGCTGGGACCTGAGGCGGAGTTCCCCCTGCCCCCAATTCAATCTCGCTCACCTCCTGTTAAGTTTGACAGGTGCATGCAATCTGCATGTAGATCCAGGCTGAAGAAGCCTTAATTTGTCTGAGTGCAAAGGGGTTACCTCCATTCCAGTGCCCTCCCCATGGCTTGTGCCCCACTTGGTTTTCCAGCTGCAGCCAGGCAAAACCACCCCCCACACCTGTTTCCAGGAGGGGGTATGCTGGGCAGACTGGGAAGGACTGCAGCAGAGGGGCTCCTGTTGCAGCTGCTTTCTGGTCTGCCCAGCATACCCCCTCCTGGAAACAAAGGCATGCTGGACCGTTATACCTGGATGTAGAGGTGGTGCCAACTCTGAGGCACCCTTGAAAAAGTTTTGTGGCACCCTGGTTGAAATACAGTGGAATATGGACTTGCTGTGAGCCCAGCATAGATGCTGTGGACTTGCGGATCCATATTGAAAGCCATGCCTATGCATCTTTCTACTCTTGCCCCAGCTAGCTTAAATTTAAAGCTGGCATGAGTGTGCTTTCCCAAGTCACATTTGTACTTTTTATCTGTGTATATCGCACCTAGGGAACAGAAGAGCTGAAAGGGATCTCGCAAGGTCATCTAGCCCACCCCTGCTCAAGGCAGGATCATCCCTGACTAAACCATCCCAGCCAAGTGTCTGTCCAACCTGCTCAAGAAAACTTCCAGAGATGGAGATTTCACCACTTCTCTAGGTAGCTTCCTCCAGTGCTTTACAATTCTCAGAGCCAGCAGGTTCCTCCTAATCTCCAACCTAAATTTCCTCTGCTACAGTCTGAGGCCATTGTTCCTAGTCCTGTTCCCTACTGTCCTAATCCATCCTTGCTATAGTCACCCTTCAGTCTTCTGTTCCCCAGACTAAATAAACTTAGCCTTACCTCCCAAGTGTTGCTTCCCAGGTAGCTAATCATTTTTGTTGCTCTATTCTGGATTCTTTTCAATCTACCCATCTTTATTGAAGTGTGGGGCCCAAAACTGGACACAGTACTGCAGATGAGGCCTCACCAGTGCTAAATGGAGCAGCAGAATCCCTTCCCTTGATTTGCAGGTAATGCTGCTATTGATACAACCCTGTATGCTGTTGGCTTTTTGCAGCAAGAGCACACTGTTGGCTCATATTCATTTTGTGGTCCCTGGGAACCCCCAGTTTCTTCTCTGCAGTCCTTCAACCTAACCAGTCATTTCAATCTCTATTTGTTCATGCAACTACTCCGTCCCAAGTGTGGGACTTTGCACTTGTCCTCGTTGAATCGTCTAGACTGCAGAAATAGTCTGCAATCAATTCAGGTTGTTTCAGATCCTAACTCTGCCTTCAAGAGTGTCTGGAGCTGCACCCAACTTGGTGTCATCCACAGATTTGCTGAGTGTGCACTCAGTCCCACCATTCAAATCATGATTTGAGACGTTGAACAGTACCAGCCCTAGAACAGGCCCCTGGGAAACCTCAGGGCCTAGAACAGGCCCACTTGAAACCTCCTCCAAATTAGTCATTGTCCTGTTGATGACCTTATAGAAGAAAATTGGGTTGATGCAACATGACTTGCTCTTGGTCAATCCATGCTGACTGTTCCTAATCACCTTGTTCTCCTCTAAATGCTTCACAGTAGATACCCTGAGCCCCTGCTCCATGATCTTCCCAGATATTGAGGTCAGACTGACTGGTTTCTAATTCCCCAGGTCCTTCTTTTCCGTCTTAAATATGAGTGCTATATTTGCTCTTTTCTAGTAGTCAGAGACCTTGCACAACCTCCAAGTTCTCAAAGAGAATAGTTCTGCCATTACACGGGGCTGTTTCTCTCCTTTATCTTTGCCAACTTCACTCATCATCTGATAGCTGTCCATATTTGTGGAAGCTATGAACAAACATACAATAATAAGAGATTTGCTTAGGAGTGCTAATACCCTCAGAATTTTCCTTTTGGTAGCAATTCCCTTATAAAAACTTCATTGGCAGTTATGTAGCAAAGCTGTATTTGCATATAGCAGCACACTGGAATATTTTGTATGGCTAGAATTTTATGAACGTCCCTTCTTTAACAGTGTACCCGTTGCTATTTTTTGACTAAAAATCAATAACACAATGTCTCTGGAAGCAGTCCCAAAAGGTAGGGAAGCTAAAAATTGTGAACGGGAAAAGTGAATTTGTAGTTGCACCTTACAACAATTAATGCAAGTGGCAGTGTAATGTATTTCGAATAGTAAAAACATAATTGGCGATGCCTATAGAAAAGCTTAATATCATGGTGTTCAGAAGTTAGCTCGTTGTTCAAGTTGGCAGCCTTCGGGAAATAATTTTTAACATTTTCTTTAACAAACAATCTCTTTATCCCCTTTAAAAAATGTCCAAGCGTCTTCAAAATGCCTGAATTAGGTTAACAAGGTCCTTTGGGTAGATGTGATATCTTTTATTAGACTGAGTAGTTGGAAAGAAGTTCACTGTAAGCTTTCGGGTGCATTCACCCTTCTTCATTTGCTCATTCTTTAGTAAGGTATTTCTGAGATGATTTGCATACAGCTTCCTTGTTTTGAACATGGTTTTTAAAGTGACTGAAGATGGATGGTATTAACTTTAGAATTGTAGCTCTAAATAATTTCAGAGAATCTAAAAATAAAGAATGCGTGTCTCTTAAAGAGGAATCTATAAACTTGGACAAAATTGAGACCATCCCAAATGTCCTTACTTCCAATATTTGCATGGTAGTGCACTGCAGATTTAAACCATTGTAAGTATAAACTACAAAAACCTGACAGAGTAGGATTTAAACTATTTCATGTTATCAAAGATTTGGTATTTGTATTGTCAGTTTATGGGAGGAAAACAAGGTTTAGATAGGAAAGCTACGAGTGTTTAACACCGCGCACAAAACTTGCGCTCTGTAAGACTTAGTGGTAGTTTAACTGCTAGATATTTATATGAATTTTGGTTTGCCGTTCTTGGTCTGAGATGTGTATGTCTGTTCCCTGTTCTTCTTTACTCTGCTTTCCTAAATGGATTTTTTGTGAAAAATGTTATTAAATCTTTATCACAGATCTGGAAATAACCTTGCAACCTCACTGCTTGCTGGTAAACCTAAGCATACCTTCTATTACACCTTACTGAGTGAAATGCTTTGTACCTTCTCTAGGATACAGTATTGTGAGGCTGTGAAGGGGCTTCATGCTCTTTGAAACAATTTTTGATTACTTGTCAGGTGTCCTTTAGGCTTCTGTTTTGTGGCAATGTGACTCTTCGTGCAAGGTATCTTTAGAAAACTGAAAATTTACTTCCTTCTGATTTTGCTTCTTTGAGTCCCATCCGAATAGCATCCTTTCTCATGTGCTTGCCTTTTACCTGCAGAATTTGACAGGATAGAGTGACCTTGTTAAGCACCGATTTTGCTAATCGTGATTTGAATCGCCAGGCAGCTTGGATTGAAATGATTCTTAAAAGAATATTTTACATTTGTACTTCAACTTTCTTTTTTTAAAAAAAGATTGTTTCTTATTG
>JAGPOW010001327.1:37660624-37693765 GCA_030014935.1 Caiman crocodilus | reverse complement strand
GTGACTTCTTATTTGAGTGTCTTTTTTTTTTATTAATGCTTTGTGTTGAGCTACATTAGAATAGAAATGGTAATTTAATTAAGATGCATGCAAATGGACTTTTTCAGTTGGTTCTAACTAGTTAAATAACTATCCTAAATGTACTGGACGCATAGGGAAAAATTGTCCACACTTACTGTATCAAGTAAAGGAAGGGACCTCAGGAACCCTCTGCTCAAGGCAGGATCATCCCTGCTTAGGCAGAAATTTGGCTGGAATGGTCGAACTGCCTGATCAGTAAGTGAACTGAGCTGATTGTTTTTGGTCACCATGTCCTTCAGAATTTTAGAACTAGTAAATCTCGTATTTTCCCACCCAGCTTTTACTTACAGATTTAAAAAAATGAAAACAAGGAGCTTTTTCAGTTCCACTTAGTATACCTGATGACTACATCAATGTTAACTGGAAGAAGAATGACTTGAGTGGCAAAGTCTCTTCTGTGGGTGAGGGGGAGAGGACTGCCATCAAAAGCTCAAGCACTTCATCAGAGCGGTTCCAGGTGCTCAGCCAGTGGCTTTTACAGGTGCAGCAATAAGCATCTGTTGCTTGAGTATTACCATTTATTGAATGCTTTTTGTCGATTATATCCAGTTCAGCCTTAGCTTATCTTGTCAACTTCAAATTTAATGAAGTGTTTGGGGTTTTTTTCCCCAAAGAATTGTGTTCAATTTTTGTGTTTTGTTTTTTAAATTTAGTTTTTATCTGCTCCAAAATTTGGGATTCCCTTTTTAGGCTATTAAATGCTCTTAGCTTTTTTTTTTTTTTTTTTTCTATTCATCTTCTCATGTTAAATATTTTCATCTGCTCTTGGCAGTTTCTCCACCCCAGAGTAAGTGGCGTGTACAGGGACGGTGTTGTAGGCTGGAGAGAACGATGCCTGTTGGTCAACAGATGTCAAGTGTAAGTCGGCCTCACCAAGGGAGCAAAACTAGGGCAAAAAATCTTAGGGGAGTTGCAGTGACCATATGCCAGGGAGCAACGCTGCTCACCCCAAATAAGAGTCTTCTCAAAATTGCAGGCGAGTCGCTCACTTCTGAGGCAAGCTCCCCTGACAGCCTTTTCCTATCCATGTAAATTGAGGTGGGGTGATCTTGGCACGAAATGAGAAAGATAGTAAATGAGCACCAGGAGGGGCATTCTTCTCTATCACAATTCACAGGAACTGGGGTTTCCTCTCTGTTTCTGTAAGCAAAGTAATCTGCTCTGTGCAGGGAGAGGCTTAAATGGTAGCGGCTTCTGTCAGCCTCGCATACAAATGAAGAGGGTCCAGACAAAGCTCATCAGTGTTTCACAATTCTGAATTTAATTGAACAGTAACAATAGAAGTAAAGAAATGGCTTGCTTTAGTGGATAGAGTTCTCGCAGCCCCCACCCTGAACCCCCAAAGAACAGAGGCCCAGAAAAATAAAGTATCTTGGCAAAATAGACTCGCCTATCCAGTGTCTTCAAAGAGCTCTAACACGATGCAAAGGGCTTAATTCAAAGGTAGCCTCTCGTGAAGTTGCCCAGCACCCTCAGACACAGCTGCCATCTCTTTAGTCTCCTCCTGTCCCAGGTCTACGTGGCAGTGCTGTTGGCAAACGTTTTTGTCAGGGGTATGACAAAGTGTGTAGTTGTGCTGCTAAAAGCATAGTATAGCTAGAGCTGAGGGGACGGCCACTCTGCTAGGCTGCCAAAAGTCCAGGTTGGCCAGTGTAAGCCGCATCCGTACTAGCTTGCAAATAAAGAAATTTCTTTTGCAAATATCTCAGTGGTCTAATAAAAGATGTCCCCTCTGCTGCGAGTTTTGATCTGTGCTAGAAGCACTTGGCTAGTGGATGTCTATGCACTTCTGTTGAGATTGGTGGAAAATGGCAGAGATCAAAATGGACCAATAAATTTGCTAAACAGTCAGCTCAAATGTACTTGGCAGTTTCTGACCCCTTCCAAGAAGGCACTATTACGGTTGTATCTGTGTGAAAGATGGACTCTGAATGTGATCCTACTCCGAACTTAGAGAGAAATAATACAAGGCATGTAATAAGATTCGCCTTCCCTTTTAAACCTGTGACTGCCCATTTCAAATGCATCCAGGTCCTGGAGAAGGCACAATGCCAAGGCTTGGAAAATTCCATCGGGCTTTTGATCCTTCTAGCACCAGGGATGCCTGATTACTGGCTTGCTCTGAAGGAGGAACAGCTGGGAAGCTGAAGTTACCACACGGCTATACTTGCTTGAAAGTTCAACTGCTAGCTTCAAGGCATTGGGCTTGTGGTTCTACAGAAGGGTATAGGAGTGAGGCTTAAAAACAACAGCCATATGCCTTGTATTCATAGTTTTAACTGGACTTTAGAGGAGTGGATTTCTCCTTATGGGTAAGAAAAAAAGAGAAGAGGAAGTATTTATCTCTAGTGCACATGCTCTATTTACAGCCTGTCGTTACAAAAATGTGGTGAAAGGTCTGCGCTTTATTCCTGGCTCCCTGTGGTATGAGGGGAGGACTCCCTGACGTGCATTGCCAAGCGAAATCCGTTGCTGGTGCTCCCAAAGGGCAGGGGAAGAAGGCTCCTAGCTCTTGATGTCGGCACAGTTGACCTTTGAGGCATTGCCTGCTTTTCTCACTAATGACAGCAGCCTTGTGTGTATGATATCACTGGTGGGGGCAGTGTGTTGGGACGCCAGAGGAGGAACTCCCCTTTAAAACAAAAATAACATTGGAAATGATAACGACTACGTTAAATCTGTCGGTTGCTTCTGACTGCTTAGACTGGTCAACAACCACTTTGTGCTTGAAAGTACCTAAATAGAGATTTTAATCCAGCAAAGTGCTCTTTTTCTTTTAGGAAAAAAATGACTTGAGTAGTTCATCCTGATAGGAATTAAAATCATTATTGGGAAAAGAGAATTCCCATCTTAGACATGTTTTCATCTATCTAGCACCAGCAACGAAAAAAATGCAAGACTTTCCTTGAAAGCTCATAACAGCGAACCAGTTTAGACTTAAATCCATCCTTCCCTTCCTTAAATTCACTCTGTTTTAATTTTAGCTCGGATCACGAGCAAACTTAATGTTCAAACAGCTCCCACTGGGGCTCGCATTCAAATTATTTGACTTGCTGCATCCTTCTCTTGAATGATACTGGGCAAGAGGAAACTCTAAAGGCATTCTTGTAACATCCATCACAATGAGCCACTTGCCGCCATTCCTTGCACTGGTTGCAGAGACACATGGAGCATAGCACCTTTTATGCCTTGTGCCAGCCAGTTTGCTGTGCCACACAGTGCTACCTGCTGGGAAAAGGGCAAGAAGTGGAAGCCAAAGGAGAGGAGGGGGAGCCCGGAGACCCCATCTGCTGCTGCAGCCAGAGTGATGGGGGAGTCGGACAGTCCTGTTCTGTACAGTGCCCTGGGAGCAAAAGGCACTTGCAGACAAAGTAGTTTTTGTGATCTGTAAAAATGCATTTTTACAAACTCAAGTTTTACCTCTGCAAAAGTGTAGTCCACCTGCACCTTTTGTCCTGGATTAGAGTTGGGAGGTATCAAAGAAAATGAGTGGTTCAGAAGGCGTTTGAATGAGTGGATGCTGCAGGCAGTTGCAGAAGACTGATGAGATTGTGGAGTAAAACCACTGAGGCGGTGGCACCACGGGAGGCTTCACCGTAACGTTTTATGTGCCAACAGAGGAGCAGCCTCCGAGAGGATGGACTTAATCCCTAGAAGTCTTGAGCAGGGATGCATGCCTTTTTATTAATGAGAGTGATTATCGAAAGGGGTAATAAGCTTTGGCAGACTGACTTCCAGGTAGCAGGATAAGGTCCCTTCACAGTTCTTGCAACTTTCTTGCAAGCATTTGAGACGGGGTATTCATTTGTAAGCTCTTTGGGGTAAAACAGCCTCTTCACATTTTGTGCACTGCCTGAAACAACCACGATGGTGGCAGTGTTATAACTCACTACAAATCGCTCTTAATGGACAGAGGCCTGAGCCAATATGACAGTTCCTGTATTCTCGGAGAGAAACTCTTGCCCCATGATGATATCTAAAAGCTGCCTACAGGAAATGCTGCACCTAGGCATGGTTGCCACCATAGGACTCGAACATTTTGGAGCTGCATCGTTTCCAGAGGTACTGCTGCAGTTTTTTGTGGCTGGCTAGCAAAGAAAGTCTGCAGGTACTTGTTTTAGCTGTTTGCAGACTTCAGATGTGACGGACTGACAAGAAAGCGTGGCTGTCCAAATATTGAAACTGTAGTCTCATTCTCTCCAACTTTAACAAAGTGTTGTGGGTTTGGGAAGGCATATCTTTGCATTCTGCATAGTCTGTTTTGGATGACTTTCGGGGATGATCACTTCTATTGCTGTTGTCAGTATCGGTGACCTATTCTTTCATTTCCTTTTCGTCTCAGTTTAATTTTAAATGCCACTTGCAACCAGTTTAAGATTGGGAGAACCAGTATGAAATCACTTGTCCGAGTCAGTGTAAGTTCTGACATTGTGGTTCACCTGATATGAAGTATCTAGGTACAGACACATAGAGTAGCACAGGTTTTCTGCTGGTGTGCTGCCTCTTCTTGGATTCATCATGTCAGTATAGCAGTAAATGTTTGTTCCCAGTTCCCTTCAGTTGGTGGAGAATAGCTTGATGAGGCTAAATAGCATATATGCTTGCAACTTGCTCCCTTGCTTGTATTGAACCCTTGAAGCATAATTTGCTCTGTGTATTTGCATAATCTTTTTCAGCTTCAGCTCATTGCAAAAGGAAAATATGAGTTTCTCTCAATGCTTAAAGGGTAGTTTGACTAGCATTTCCACAGTAATATATTGTGGAAGGCAAATGGCTGGGTGGTTAATCTGTGCAAAGCATTCCTGTGTACAGTCACATTCTGGATATGATCGTGCTTAAGCATAACCTTTGAGGCAGATGCTAATAAAGCACTCTTCTCTCTAGTCCATATCTGTGCAATGTGTCTAGCACACTGTCATATTTTTAATTCCTGGGAGTCAGCGCATCAAAATGCTTCAAGTTTGTCATCACTAAGAATAAACTTTCAGACATAAAGGATTGACTGCCTTTACACTTTTCTACATTTGCAAACCTCAAACAAGAAATGGTCTTTAGAAAGAGATTTCAGTCACAACAATGAATAGGTCTGTCCTGAAATCCTGCCTACCCTTTTAGTCTTGATCTTTTTAGAATACCTTGAATTTGGTTTCTGCAGTATATTGTCAATGAATAAATAACACGTGATTTTATTTATTTATGTACGTGGTCATTGTTAGCAGGCTTCTCACTTAACTAGCATCCAAATATATAGCTGTCTGGAAAAAACAATATCATCTTCAAAGTGTTAGCAAAAGTTTGATGTTGCTGTTATGTTTTGAGACCTTAAAATAATAACATTTGAAATGTCATTCAAAATATCCTTTTATAAAGATGCAGGTTTTTTGAGCTCCAGAATAGCAAGCTGGTGGGAGGGGTTGCTGCAGTACACAAGGATGTGAGCATCTTGTCTAAAATTGGCCTGTGCGCCATTTGAACAACTTGTACTTATTGCTGTACCATCTAAATTTAAGCTTTTATGAGCACCCCTGAGTCCCAAAGTGGCTTTCTTTCCCTTGTGATAGCATCAGAAACCCAGGCTCCAGATCTGCTGGCAGTGCAGAGTACATGATTTCCAGTCCTGCTCAGATTTGCCCTGCTTCAATCTTCGTTACAGACTCACAAATCATAGATCCATCAGTGAATGCAATAATAACCTAACTGTCCATGTATTGTTAAGATGCTTATTTTAGAGACTCTGTAACGATTTCTCTAAAGTACGTCCAGTTTTGAGGGTTTAATAGCTGACCCAAGAGACTGTCCCTCTTTCACCTCTTTTAAAAAAATCTCTAAAAACTGAACTGTTTAGCAGTTTCATGCATGATGTTAAGACGAGATGGGAAGCAGTGAATAATAGTTTCTTGCTGACAAAAGTTTTCATACACTTCTTGGGAACTGCTGAAAGGCCTCAGACATGTGAAGAATCAGTTCCAGGGGTTTTGTGTTCACTTACAAAAAGTCACATAGGACACTTACTAGTAACTCATAAAGGATTCATCTTTTCTTTTACTTGTAGCTCATAAGTACCCAGCTTTTTATGTATTGAGAGGATCTTAAGATATCTAGAATAGTGGTTCTCAAGTTTTTTAAACTGGGTACCCGTCAGAAAATGCCAGCTCTTGTTTTCACTCTCTTGACTACAGGAACATAATAAAACAATTCTTCTCTTGCAAAGAACTCAAAAATTGTAACAGGTCAGGATGTCTTTAATGCTGTGGACCCCTGTTTGAGATCTCTGGGTATACACTGTGAATCATGTTTGCACACAGTGCATGGCACCATGGAAAGCATCTCAGGAAAGTCTGGTTGAGAATCGCTCTTCTGAAATATCGTCTGTTATGTGGCTTGTGTTAGGTCTAGAGCTTCCAGCATTACCCTCTTCTGATTCAAATCAGTGGGCTTTCAGGAATGAAGAAGAGAGGGAGTATGGAGCAGGGAGTCAAATAGGTAGCATCTATTCACTGTTTTGACTGTTGGTACTAAGTCAGCGAAGACAGAACGTGTATTTATCATGTAAATACACGTTCAAGTCAGTCAAGGCTTGATTTGCAAATTGAATTGCTTGATCCTGACAGCAGTAACAAGCTAGCAATTGCCATGTTGTACCAAAGCACTGGAAAAGCCATTTCTCTCAAAATTGAATTGTGTTTTGTAGCAGCAAGTAATTGATTCAATTTTGTTTTACTACAAACTCTATTCTGGTGTGTAAACCCCAGTTAAGCAATCACTTACCTTTCTGGCAAAAAAAAATAGCTGGTTTTGAGCTAGCTGATTGCAGTCTAAAGCTAATCCACACTTCAGATGAAATCATCCATGTCTAGTAAAAGTTGCTGCTACCGCCCCGACTGCATTTGCAAGGTTCTCCAAACTGCTGTTACCCAGCTTTCCCCAGCTTGAATGGAATATTAAATTTTTGCTTGCTGATCTGCTTTTTCATACTGTATGGATATAGGTGGAAAATGTTGAACCGGGTTTGCCCTAATAATGCCACAGCTTTCAGATCCAGAATAGCTAGCCAACCTTTTCTACTGAAACTCAACCCCGGGCATAGTCAGCAATGCGGTGAAGTCTTGTTCCTCTCCCTACTCCAGCGAGGGGTGTCAAACCTGGTCAGCTCCCTCCCACCCCAGGCTCGATCCAGGCTGTAGGGCTCCTTGCAGGCCAGATTTGCACCCACTTCTGGTAGCAGGGCCAGCAGCAGCAGTGGCATGGGAGTTAACATAGGCATTTCTCCCTCTTGCCAAAATGCATCCAGTTGGGATCAATGCTCCATGTTTTGGCAGTAGGTCCTGCCACTGAATTCCTGGGCCCTTCAGGACCTTGACAGGTCATATCGTAAGCTAGTTGTTGTATGGGATCGGTTAAGTTCATTGCTGTGTCTCTGCTGTGTTGGTAGCTCCGCTCCCTTGGTATCTTCAGTCCCTTGCACGCTCTCCTGAAATGTCTCTGTTTTGTTGTTATTGTTTAGTCCACTTCCTCTCAGCTGCTCCAACCATCTTCACTTCTCCTGGATGCCCAATGGTGTTTTGTAGGGTGTTACCCGTTCTACTTTCTCCAGGAAGAAAATGTGACCCTTTTTTATTTGCCCAGATATTAACAACACTGCTGCTGCTGCCTTCCCCAGTGCACTGCACAGCTGTCCAGTTGGGAGTTACTAATTGAACCTGTGTGGCTTTTCCTTCCAGGGCTTGTTTGGGAAACTGAGGTGCCTTTTTTCCACCTGCCTGGCTCTTTCCTCTGGGTCCTTATACAAGGGGATGATTGGGAACTTGTCGTTATTGCATAGTATATCTGATGGTCATCTTGTGCATTGACACAGTTTTATCATTGGTAGCAGGGAAGTCTGGACATCTGGTTTTTGGGAAATAAGGGTTAATTCATGTCTTTACCATTTTTTTCTTTTCTCTTTTTCTAGAACCACAGAGCAGACCCAGAAGAACTGTTCACAAAACTAGAGCGCATTGGGAAAGGCTCATTTGGTGAAGTCTTTAAAGGAATTGATAATCGGACACAGCAGGTGGTTGCTATAAAAATCATAGACCTTGAGGAAGCAGAAGATGAAATAGAGGACATACAGCAAGAGATAACTGTTTTAAGTCAGTGTGATAGTCCTTATGTAACAAAATACTATGGATCGTATTTAAAGGTAACGTATGCTCTTTGTCCAAGTTCACTGGCAAAAAAGTTGTCTTTTAACTGTTTTCAAAAGCATCAAAATTACCTGGAAGCACTGTAGCCAAGTCCGTGTGGCACGGGGAGTGGGCATATTGGCAGTGCTGATTGACGGCTTACACCTCCGGCGGGGGGTAGGTCTGTGACCTAGACGTGACTTTAGAGAGAGCTGACTAAAACTTGTCTTGGGCTCTGTTATGCAGGTCTTTTGCACGCTTTAATTTCTCTTTTCTGGCACAGTAATATAAAGGAGACAAAAAATCTTCCATCTGTGCTGTAACAGTTCTGAACAACTGGCATGAATTTGAGAAGTTTTGTATTTAGGGGAAAAAAAAGCTTGACAAATATGGAGAAACATTAATGGTGCAGGATTCCTTCTTCCCCATTGCTCATGCTCGCTCTCTGTCCTTCTCTTGGGGAATAAAAAAACCTCTTCTTTATCATACAGAAGTTGCTGTCTGGCTTCTCCTTGAGAAATTCCTTTAAAATTTCAGGCCAACAGAAATATCTTTTGTCCAGTCTGATTACCATGACGGCTGATTTCACTGGCTGACTTCCACACAATTAAATGGGTAAATGCATCCACAGATTCCAAAAGATTTATTACCCCTAAGGGGGACACAACTCTTTTTTAATGAACACATTTAAAACAAAATCTACTCCCTGGTAGGACCCTTTAAGCCGTGTCTTGATCATTTTCTTTAAATCAAAGTTTTGTTTATTTCCTAACTACAAAGTACAGAGATCTTTTCATAGAGAAAGGAGCTTGTTACACAAGAGAAACAGTGGAATAATGTCCAGTGTTGTCAAGTGTGCAAAGTAAATGGTGGGTTTTTTTTGTTACCTGTAAGTACTAGAAAAGATGATAATTTTTAGACAGATTCATGTACTCACCCTTTTAATATAACCTTACTTAGCTATTCCAACAAAAGCTATCCTACTGGTGATTTTTCAAGGTGATGATACTTGCCTGACTTTTTAGGTTCTCTTCCAGTGAAATGTAGTTATACCAAATAGTCATTAGTAATTGGAATACATCATTGTACATTGAAAAGGGTATTAGACACCCACAGCTTTAAATTTAAAGGGAGTAAGTAAATCAGGGTAATATAAAAGTTCATCACATCTGTTGCATAGTAGGCAACATCCTGAGTTTATCAAAACCAACTCATTTTGATCTTGACATTAATATGGCTAGGATTTCACTCAAAATAGTATGTTGGTGAACAATATGGTTATTTCATGTTTAAAGAGCAGCGCATAATTAATTCCGGAAACCAGTTTTAAGCAACTAACTTCATTCATGTGCCTTTTATTAAGCATTGAAAGTCATGTTAATGCCCTTGTAATCTAAAAGAATTAACTTTTATGTGGCTTTCATTTAAATCTTAAAAAATTGTAATTGGCAGTTATGGTTATCCTGATAGAATTGTGTGCGTAGTGCATCCAGCCTTTGCTTGGTGAAGGATCTGAATTATGTGGGGGTAGGTAAACTATCCATTTTACCTATTGTCTCCCAAATCACATCTTTGGACTAGAAAGCTGTGTATAACAGTTAGTTTACATAAACTTCTCTTTAGCAAAGAGAACTGGGGACATTGCAGGTCCCTTGTATGTGGAGGCGTTGTTTGTATTGGCAAGTTTGTACTGATACAGCCAAAGCAGTTTATTTCTTTAGTCATATCAATGCAAACCCATGCACTTTTAAATCACGCAGCCCCTTGTTTGCTTTGATAATATAGACTGGGTCAGAGGTGTGATTTGCAAATACTGCAAGTGGAATCTACCAAGGTCCTAATGCTTTCTGTTGCCTGTTACTTCCATGCCTACTGAAAAAGGAAATTGAGCCTGGGATTAAGGATGAGAAAACTAACTACTGATGAGCAGCCCTCTTTTTCTCTGGGAGCCTATGCTGTCCTTGTGCCCAAGGTGTGTGCAACTTGCGTGACTGGAAGTGAGGAATCCTAACAAATAAAAACAGTTTATAGTTTAAAAAGTACACTTTAAGAAACGAATAAACAGACTGATTTCATCTGCTGATGCATGCAAATCCAGATTTTTTTTCTCTATAACACAGAGAGCTCATTTGAACTGCACATTGAGATGAGTGTATTTATAGGAACGTGCAGTTGAGGAACAGACTGGACATTAGGAAGAACTTCTTCAGAGTTTGAGTGGCCAAGGTCTGGAATGGGCTCCCAGGGGAGGTGGTGCTCTCCCCTGCCCTGGGGGTCTGCAAGAGGAGGTTGGATAGGCATCTAGCTGGGGTCATCTAGACCCAGCGCTCTTTCCTGCCCGTGCAGGGGGTCAGACTTGATGATCTATTGAGGTCCCTTCTGACCCTAACATCCATGAATCTATGAAACAGACAATTTCTGGGGTTCTTTGCCTCCAGGTTCCCCCCATTTGTTGTAAATTTGGGTAGTAAGTTTTTCAGGGCATGTTTTCTTTCCTCCACAGGTTTTTTTTACAATGCTTCTTGCAGTGCAAGGGGCAGAACCAGACCTATGGGTGGTGGGGAGGGAGCGGCCAGCCTCTGAAGGCCTCGTTGATTTGTTTTTGCCAGCTCCATGCAAGACTTCTAGACGTTCCCTGCTGCAGAGCAGAAACTGAAACAAAAAGGGTGTCCTCATTCCTGTTTGCCCTTGGACTGTAAATTTACCAGGCTCCGGAAATGTTTTATGAAGGACCTTCACATGTTTGGGCAGGCTGCTCGTGGACTGTAGCCTACATATCTCACTTCTGCAATTGGTAAAAATATGGCTAGGTGGCCGGTAGGGGTGCTTGTTTTTGTCTAGTTTTAAACTAAATATTTCCATATTTTCTTGCATACAAATAACACGGGCACCTTGTTTTTGGAAGGCAGAATGTAGAGAAGTTTTTCCAGAGTCGTGGCCAACTGCAGGGAGTGCCTGCTGCCTCACTTAAACTGTCTCCTGCGATGCCACGCTTCCCGGGCGCTGTGTCCAGGGGGCTTGCTCTGTCATACAAAATGAGGGTGAAGACTCTTGCTGCAATGAGACTGTTTGTTAGTTCTTTACTAGAAGTAGTTCTTCATCTAACTTTCTGTTTAAAAAAAAACAAAACAAAACAAATGGTATTCTTGTTTCTACATCACAAGCTTCATCAAACTACTTCCAGCAGCAAATTTGCTCCTTCAGGCACAAGCTACAGTGCTTGGCCAATAGCCGTGACTGTAAGAAGGTCAACACAGACTCTGCCCCTTCAGCTTGCTGAGCCAGACAAGTGGCAGTTGTCCTGGCAGCTGCATGGCATGCATAGTGCTGCTTTTGCAGTGAAGAAAACACCTTGCCTGCTTAATGCACACACCCTGTTTTTGGTGGGGCAGCTTTTGAGGGGAAACGGTGCATGTTGTATGTGGAAAAATACAGTATTTTAGTCTTCATTGGCACAAGATAGTAAGATCTACTTCTTGATGAATCTTGAGATTAAATTGACTCCATGCAGCAGATATTTAATCGTCTTAATCTGAAAGTCTGTTTATTTTTCTTGAAAGTTATAGAAAAAATTCTAGTTTGCCATTTTGAGTTCACCTTAAAATTTTGCTATCTAAACTTTTGTCTTATTAAACTTATGCTGGAGCTCTGTGTCTTTAAGCACAATAACATCAGTAGTTTCTCTTCTGCATGCATTTAGGGTGGCTTAAGATCCAGTGGTCAAAGATGGTATTATAATGAAGCCACACATGAAAGAGCAGGAAAGGTTGTACAGGTTCACAGAGTGTTTCTTTGTGATTCTTGAATGCTTATTTGTGCAAGCTCACACGGTATTAATGGAGGTTTTAATGCATAATAACATTTAAATTCATAGTAATAATGCTGTGTATGATTACATAAAGTAGCTTAGAGTCTGGATGTGTTTGGTGAACAAGTATCTTACCCTGCTGGCTGCTGATGCAAGCTTCCATTGTACTTGAAATAAAAACGAAAGTCCTTCTGATTGCAGAAAGGGCCTTTCAAACTGGAGACTGTAAAACAATGTCGTGTTGTCAAACGAGTAAACTTCATTTCTGAACAAAGTGATTTAGAAAGACAGCTAGAAGTGTTTAAAAGCTTCAGGCTGGGTGTGGTGTCTTAGCTACACAAGGTGATGAAACTTAAGAGAGTAGCTCCACTTCACTTTATTTTTTCCTGATCTAACACAGTAGGCACTTCTCCTATTTAACACCGAGTCTCCACTCCAGAATCTCTGCGCTGCTGGGTTTTATATAAAACCTATGCATACTCGATTGGCATAAAATAGCAGAAACAAAAGGTCCATGCATACAGTGGTGATTAATTGCATCAGTCACACTGCATAGAAAAAAACACAGTATTTATTCATTTTTTTGGTACATAGTGTTTTCAAATAACAGTAAAATCCATCCCAATGTAACTCTGTGACCACAATGTTTGCCTGAAATTTGAGTTTGTTGCAGGTTTCCCCCAGCATACAGTTGGACTTTATGAAAAGTGCTAAAATTAGCCAGCCCTTCCCTGCTGATCTCATAATATTGGAATAGAGACTTGTAACGTAAATGGTGTATTTTTAAACCTAGTATAAATCTTAACAAAGTGTACTCTGTTTAGTAATTGGACATGGTGCATTCAAAAAACAGCACCTTTATTTGCTTGTTGGATTTTCTTTAGATTTCTATCTGTCTGCAGGAAATAGGGTAAGGCAGAATCCAACACAGAGCATAAAGGGCTTTTAAAAGTAGTGATATCATAAGCTGGCACTCAACTGCAAGGGGTTAGTGCTGGTAAATGAAATGCTGGAGATTTGCACAGTGTCCTGTGATATTCCAAAATGTGCTGCTTATAGTGCTTTGCTCCTGTAGAGTTTTTCATCCAGAATGTAAGGGAGGTATTCTTCTACCTGCACTATTTGCAAGAATTGCAAAGTGTGGAATTTGCTCTTGGTCTTGAGACAAGCTTTTCTGTTTTGGGAAGCGTGCGATTACAAATGTGTAGCTCTAACCCCTAATTGTTGTTTGCCCTTTTCATGATCCAGCCATCTTTAGAAACTTTGCATACAGGTTAATATAACTACCTGTCTTGGGACTCTTACCAGTGTCTTTTAAAAAAAAAAAAAATTAAAAGTGTAAAACTTGTGGCTCTTGTCTTTTTGCACTTGTGAATGAGGATTAAGTATTGGGGCATCATGGGAGTGTAGTATAGTGGCATTTCTACAGATGAACGCTCTAGTGTTTCTACCCTTTCGGTAGAATTTCTCATGCTGGGAATGAGAATCACATGAAGCTTCAGCCTTGGCTAGTGAAAACTCAACAGCAGATGGAAGCTCTTCTCTAGAACCGCACGCATGCAAGCTGAGGGGTTTTTTGTCTTTGTCTAAAGCGCAGTTTTCTCTTGTCCCCCATTTTGAAGGACAATTTTGACTTGCAGAAGTTGAGCTACCCTTGCGGCACCAGGATTACCTTATGGTAGTGTGTAGACCTAGGGGTATGGAAAAATGCTGCTGAAGACTAAGAAATCTCTCTTGTTGCTAAACCTGATGGTCCTACATTGGAGCACAGGTACAGCATACCAGTAGTTGTTCCATTTGCTTTGTCAATGGTAAGAGCCATCTTAAAGCAACCAACTAGTAGGATGCCAAAGTGCTGATCTCTGGCAGCCACGTCACATGTCATTGGTTGCGCGTGGCTTCAGAGCTGTGCATAATCTCTGCTGCTTTGGGAAGGATCTCATGGGTCCTGTTGAGAAGCATCATCCAAGCAGTGTCTTGAATCAGTACACTGCGTGTGAATCTTGTTTGATCAAGTCAGCAATCTCTTCCATTCTTTACGACTTTCCATTCCTTATGCATTTGACTTGACCCAGTCCTCTAAATATCAGTCAGGTACCCACACCATTATATTGTCCTTTTTTATTTTAATAAGAAAGTTGATCAAACTGAATCATTTTGGCACTAAAACCTAGAGTTTGAAAGAAATGAATGTCTTGGGTTTGGCTCTGTTTGTTGAAAAGGATTTTTGAAAATCATTTTTCTGTTAGTACTTCATTAAGCAGACATCAATTAAGGAGAGCTTTCTTGGGAACTGATTTTCTTTGGTAGGTTTGAGCACTCTTGAAGGATGAGCTGCTTGATGGTATCTTCTACCAACGGTAATGTATAGTAACTTGGAAGTTACAGAACTCATGCGTTTGGGAAGCATAGTATGTAAACAGTGCCTTAAAATAATGGCATTTTCTAGGGCAGTAAAAATGATTTTGAGCAGCCTTGTTAACACCTTATTTCTTCTTTCATAGAGCACAAAATTATGGATAATAATGGAATACTTGGGTGGAGGATCAGCTTTGGATCTTGTAAGTATTCCAGTTTCATGCATCTTGTTGGCTTTGTCAGATTGACCTTTTTTTTTGTGGAAAGAAACAGTGACTTCCTAGGGTGTGGTTTCTGTTGCAAAAAGCAGTCTGTCTCTTGACGTGAATAGTTTCAGAATAGAAAATGAAATTCCAGAGTGGCGATTGAGTGCAGAGATGTATGTATGGAAAGGTAAATGTTCTATGTGATGGCTTGACCTTCAAGTCCGATATCTTCTCCTTCGCGCCACCATTTGTTTTCATTTTGCTCGTTCCCCTTTGCATTCATGTTTCCTTTGAAATCTGGACCCTGGAGATATTTAATGTTGCATTAGCACCATCGTACGACACTCTTGAAACAACATGGATGTGACTCATGGGCTGACTGTACCTTTTGCCCGGTGCTGAATGACTTCATGTTTGTTTTCACTGTCTTTGAAGCTTTTTGGAGTGAAATCTGTGGTTCCTTGTTAAGAAAAAATATTCCTTCTTTACAGTAAGTTCTTTCTGAAATCGAGAGGTGTGTATGTGTATGCATATATATTTGTATTAGGAAAACATTATTCTTGACAATTTTTTTTCAAAGCAGACTGTTTATTAAACTTGTGTCCTTTGGGAGTGAGTCTTAGGAATGGTGTGTGCACCCACAGAGAACAGTTAATATTGACTGGTAAAACTGAATTGGATTTCCAAGTTTCAGCCGTTTAAATTTTAAACACGCGCGTCCCTTTTGCTGAAGATAAACGTAGCATTCATGAAAGATCAGGCTGAGTACTGAGAGAGCATGATCCACGATGTGGCAGTGATGTGGTTTCCCCTTACCTCCAGTGCAGCTCCACCTCAGCTTTGAGCTTGAAAGACCCACCCTTTCCTGTAAGATAATACAGCTCAGTCTTTCTGCTTATGAGGTCATGGAATTCAAGTAGCAACTCTTTTTCGTGCTAACGAGCATGAGTTTTTGCTGTTCCTTTAAACTGCAAAGATTTGTGCGTCTGCTTAACTCCACAGTTATAAGAAAAAGGCATAGCAAGCGCTGGAACACTTGTCTGGGGCCTGAGCATGAAGCTCTTTTTTAAAAGGCAGAAAAAAAGAAGTTGCAGTCTTCAGCTGTAGTGGTTATATTTAAACGAACAAACCCCATCTTCTGGAAACGAGTCGAACATAAACAGTGCAGTCTTTCTTTTGTAGAGGCTTCTTTTGTAAAAATCCTGAAGCAGCTGATACTAATTTTCCCCAGCTCATTCTAATGGGTTAAGTTCATTACCTCATGAGGATGAATTCAAAGTTAAGTGTTTTCATTGCTGAACATTTTAAATGATCTTCCATTTTCAAATTGTCATTTGCTTTTCTGCTGCTAGAATCGCCCCTTATTCCATACATGACCCTGTCCACAAAACAGCAGCATGATCTAAACACAAAAAGCATTTGTAGACATGCTGTATTGGGGGGGGGTGTTAATTAGAGTAGTTCCAAGAACCACTCTAATTAAAGCACCTGGAATGTCACATCTTATGCTGAAAAATGGTGGTGGGGGCACTAACTAAAGCTCGTCACGCGAGCTTTAGTCAAAACACCCTGTTGCCATTTTTCAGTGTGGGGACACTGATGCACATGACATCAGAGCACAGTAATTACCACACTCCAGCAGACTCGATTAAACAGGTCTACTCTGATAGCACATTGGAGCAGCCTTGCTGCATGTATATAAGTGCCCAAAGAACCTATTTATCATTTTGGCACAATGCAAAATTGATATACATCAAAACTGCATTTTTTCATATTAAACTGAGTGTTATAATTTACTTAAGATAGTTGGCAGTATTTTTGCTGTATTCTAGTACTACAGAAAACAGACCCCTCAGTAGAGGGCAAATATCTTGTCCACATGCATGACATTTTAAATATTCCCCAAGTACTAGAGCAGCATTGAGTACATTAATAAGAATTTATATTAATAAAATATAAATACACTAGTGATTCTTATTAATTCTATTACAGAAACTTTTACCTATAAGGACGATAACTACCAAGTGACAAGGCAGGATTTAGTAGTAATATATGGAATGTTTTTTTAATTGTGATGTTTCTCTCTGAAGCTGCGGGCTGGTCCATTTGATGAATTCCAGATTGCTACTATGCTGAAGGAAATCTTGAAAGGTCTTGACTACTTGCACTCGGAGAAAAAAATTCACAGGGATATAAAAGGTGCATTAAACTTTTTGAATATGAATTTGTTAATGTTATTAAGCAATAGGAATGGTGTGTTAAATTAAATGTTTCCACTTCCTCTTCCAGCTGCCAACGTCTTGTTATCAGAACAAGGAGATGTTAAACTAGCTGATTTTGGGGTTGCGGGGCAGCTAACAGATACGCAAATTAAGAGGAATACCTTTGTTGGCACACCATTTTGGATGGCTCCTGAAGTCATTCAGCAGTCGGCATATGATTCAAAAGTAAGTATTTCCATAAAGTTGTCCTCTTTCAACTGTAGCTGCAAAAAAAAATTTGCTTTGATTTCTGTTTGCCTGGGTTTTCCCCTGGTGAAGTACACTCTGAGCTACAGAACTTTAAACGATGTGGAAAATATTGATGCCTTTTCGCTTTTTTTTTTTATTTCTGCCTGCCATGCTTGTATAATTGTGTCTGTTTTTAGGTGAGCACTTAATTTTACATTTAGTGCAGCTATCAGTAATCCATCCTTTTTGCAGGAATTTGCAGAGCACAGGCTGCGTGTGTTGTCTAGATTAATGGTGCTCAGCCTGTGGCCTGTGGGTCAGATCCAGCCTGCAGAAGCATGTCATCTAGCTCCAAGGCCTCCCCACAGGTCCAGAGATTTGGCGGCGGGGGAGAGTGATAGCAGTATCCAGCACAGGACCAGTGGTAGTGTTAATTGTCACAGCTCCCAGTGGCAATTCATGCTGCTACCATTCCCCGCTGCCAAATTTCCATACAGAGTGAGACTCACATGATGGATCACACCAGCACATGGGGCTGCTCTGCAGCTGGGCCCGGAGCACAGGATCGGACTGGCGTATGAGGCTAGGCCAGCATGCCAGATCCAACCCCGTGCTGGATCGGGCCCATGGACTGACCCTACATCACTCAACTGGCCAATGGGCCAGATAGGTTGAGCACCATAGATCTAGACGATAGACTTCTAATGTCTGCGGCTCTGTGGCCTATATTGCTGTCAGTGGTGTTCTGGGAGATGTGTGTTTTCTGAGCAAGCAGCCTTATATATTTTTTGTAAGGGAATTCTTAGGCTTTGCATGATGAAGATTTCATACTTAGCTGAGTGAGAAAGTAACTTTAATCATAGTAGAAAAGTGCGAGTTGTGTCGTCTTGGTCTGACTTGTATGTAGCATTAATTTTCACGTGGGCTGGTGACAGTAAGCTCTGTCACAGCATATTGTCTAGTAAAGCTGTGATACTTAGTGAGGGGTGAGGAGGAGGAAGCAGTTCCTTCATCTTCAGTGATTTTTCAGACTTGTGTAGCAGCAGCTAGAAATGGGTGTTGGGGATAACGAAACCATTGGGACTATAGCTGAACCTGGTCTCCTCCCCACAGACCCTTTTACCTCTGCACAAGTAAAAGCAGTAGGGGCAGTGCGTATTGAATTGGTGGCACCTAGGTATGGTGAGGGACTTGGTGGCTGGATGCAGAGAAGTTGACTTTGAGGCGGTCCGTGATGATAGCAGTGTTGGTATTAGTAATGCCAGTGAGGCATGGGTTTTTCTAAAAACAAAACTAGACCCAGAAATATGAAAGCCTCTAAGATCTTAGTGCTTTCTAAAGGAAAAGTCTTTTAGTTGGACACTATGGAAATCCCTTAGTTTTGGCTCGTTTTACTGGCCACTGCAGTCTGGAGGTTTTCTCTGCTGGCCAGGCTTGAAATGCGTGGCGTTGTAGATTCATAGAGTAGGAAGGGATTTCAGTGGTCACCTGGTCCAGCCCCCTGGAAAAACGCTACTCCTAAAGTGGCATTTATTTCTAAATGGTCCTGTCCTTTTAATATCTCCTGGCCAGTCCTGGAGGTTCAGGAGAAGTCCACATTGTGAGAACTATCACTACAACCACAATTGTCCCAGGACACTTTTAAGCTTCTTTCAAAATGTTACGTTACCAGACTGGCACAGATTAAAAAATTACCACCATCTTGGCTGCTGGATTGGCATAACTTTCAAAGGCAGGTGGCATAAATAAAATCAACTTCTTCTCCTTAATGAAAGAGACTGACTTTGTGAGTTCCCCACCTTTAGAATATTCTGCATAATATCACAATCAATTACAATTTGAACACTACAAATTACGGTCATAGGCAGATTAAAACCTCCAGCAAAGGATAACACAAATGGTTTGGGGGTTGGGGCACATGACTGGTGAGGAGAGGCTGCAGGACCTGGACTGATTTAGTCTGGAGAAGACGAGACTGAGGAGGGATTTGAAAGCAGCCTTCACCTCCCTGCTGGGGCGCTGCAAAGAGGATGGAGCTGGGCTGTTTTCAGTGGGGGTAGATGACAGGACAAGGAGCAATGGGCTCAGGCTGCAGTAAGGGAAGTTGAGGTTGAATATTAGGAAAAGCTTTCTCCCTAGGGGGGTGGTGAAGCCCTGGATCAGGTTACCCAGAGAGGTGGTGCAGTCTCCATCCTTGCAGATGTTTAAGACCCAGCTAGACGAAGCTTTGGCAGGGATGATGTAGTTGGGGCTGGTCCTGCTTGGAGCAGGGGGTTGGACTAGATGTGATCTCCTGAGCTCCCTGCCACCCTCATTTCCTATGATTGATGTATATTTAGTTGCACAATTCTCATGAATCAAGAGAAAAGCTGGGAAGACCCACAATACAGGGTAGCAAATGGGGAGGGGACTGTAGCTGTAGTGCTGAGTGCATGTGTGCACGGCCGCACTTCTGGGTCTACCGGGGGGAGTCTCCTGCTGGAGAAGGCTGCATCCTGTGACCGTAGGAGTGAGAAAAGTAATGGACTATTTGCATGCTCCCTATGGCACATTTTTGCCTCCTTCCCCTCTCCCACACGGTCTTGCAACTTATCACACTGTCTGTAAGCAATTTACAGTTTTGCTTTTCCCTGGTTACCCTCTGTGCACCACAGAGCAATCTCAGGCTTTTTTTCTTTACTTCTAGCCTGATTATCTTCACACAGCACTTCATAGCCTTGCAAGCAACTGTAACTCATGCTTTTGAAAAGGCATTGTAGTCATCACGTAGTGAGTTTGATCTTTATTTCTTTGTATTTGAAAAGCCTGGGGATTCCCACTCTACCAAGTAAACCTCGTGTTCCTCTGATAGTCTGCACTGGGGCTGTCCAACTTTCAAGCATCCCCCTGCCAGGCACAGCACTACATGGGCCCAGACTCACCCTCCGCTCCCCACGCAGGAGCAGGAAGAGGCAGCCGGGGGAGGGAGCTGAGCCCAGCTCCCAGCTGCTGTTGTAGCTGGACCAGTAGCGGGAGAAGCAACTGAGCAGGGGCTGCACTTAAACCGCTTACAGACCACATGCGGCTCATAGGCTGCAAGCTGGACAGTTATGCACGCAGGTGTAGCAGTGCAGGAGCCATTCATAACATTATCTCCTCCTGGTGATTAATTTTTCGGTTTCATTGGTACTTGTGCAATGTATCGCCAACTGTGAAAACTAATATTGTACTACAAAGGCAAAGTATCTAGAGCAGGGAAGGCTTTTAATCTAGCAATGGCTGTATGCAACAGCGTGTAGAGCTGCCATCCTCTTTACAATGCTCACCGTTAGCCGTGGGATGTAGTGTCTCAGGTTGATGCAGCGGTTACAGGTCTTGAGTTTTCTGGTGCTTAAGGCTTACCTAGAGTGGTAGGGCAGCCTCGCACAGGGATAGGCTAAACTCAGTCAGCCTTGTGACCAGAAGACTTTTTTTGGGGTTGTACATGGGGTAGAGACAACACGGGACCTGTATGTCCTCGCATTTGCTTTTTCCAAGATTTCATGATGCCTAACATGATACCTGTAATATGTGTTCAATAGGTGCTGCTCAGGAATCTTTGTACGTACTGTATTAAGATGAGATTTAAGATTAAGATGCAATAAAGATAGATATTTATAAAAAAAAAAAAAAAATCCTCCAAAGTTGGGGTTTTTTTGTCAAAAATCTGCCAGGAACAGGATGAATTGGTGAATCGTTTATCCCCTTCGTTGTGGGCTTATGACAGACCCAGTACTGACTGTTGTGTTGTTGAGTGAGCCTCTGGGATGGGAACAGGCAGTTGAATAAGAGTCTGTTAATAATCAGCATTAAGAGCATACAGTTCCCCATGATTTTAAAAAAAAAATGACACGAAATTAATTCTACATAATATTAGATTTTAAATTGTGATTAATTTAAATGCAAGAAAATTAAGTTAAGAGCTCCTAAAAGTGTTATATGTATCCAGAAGCACAGGCAAGCATGTCTTTAGGTGGATGCTTGTGTTGGGTTTCTTGGGAATTAGTGATGCTGGGAAAATTTTGTTAAGAATGTGTGTGTTTTGTTTGGGAAATGTGATCACTTTTGAACTCCTGTCTTTTGGGTTTATATGAATCAACTTAGTCCTGTATTAACAGCATGTGAATGTCATTTATGCAGTACGATAATTGGATTTCAAGGACTCTTTGGTACCTCCACCTTTTCTCACTGCGTACAAAAAGTATAACACGAACTCTCTTCTTGCCACAGGCTGACATTTGGTCGTTGGGCATCACTGCTATCGAACTAGCCAAAGGAGAGCCCCCCAACTCTGATATGCATCCGATGAGGGTTCTGTTTCTCATTCCCAAAAACAATCCCCCGACTCTATTAGGAGAATTCAGCAAGCCTTTCAAAGAATTTATCGATGCATGTCTGAATAAGGACCCAACATTTGTAAGTACATTTTTCACTTGGTGCTGACTACACTGTATCCTCCTGTTGAACAGTTTAGCATGAAATTTTTCATGCTGCTTTAGTGCAAGTCAAAGTACTGCGTCACTGACTTTCCTCCCACCTCTTCCTTTCCAAAAGTGTGGGAGTATCCAGTGAAGTAGTAATGGCTGTAAGGACAACTTTCTAAAGCACTGAAAGAGTTAGTCATACAGATGAGAGTAGGAATGTGTTGAACAAGACTAACAAAACTGGGTTCTGGGTTACAAAGCACATTATCAGAGAGGTTTCTTCAGTCACCACTGTGTTTTTTTTATCCTGTATGGAAGACTAACAGTTCATGTACTGTGTCTTGGTTGTAATGGCTCCTTGGAAGCTCTTGTTAGCCTATACATGTTCAATTCTGGGTTTAGCAGATGAGCTTTCACAGTGGGTAATTATTTGACATCACAATGACTTTATGTAGGGTAAATTTAAATATCCAACTGTCTCTTACAGCGCCCTACAGCAAAAGAGCTCCTGAAGCACAAATTCATTCTGAAAAATGCCAAGAAGACTTCGTACCTGACAGAACTGATTGATAGATTTAAGAGGTGGAAGGCTGAAGGGCACAGTAGTGATGACACAGATTCTGATGGTTCTGATTCGTAAGTGCATTTTAGTAGTTCAGTAACTTTTAGAAAAGCTGTACTAATGTGCCACTTGCTATTGTTCTTCACTGCCACCGCTCTCTGCGGACTGCATTTAGCTGCAGCCTTGCAGGGGATGATTTTTCTTGAAATAGAGCCTGTAAATACAACTTGTACAAGCTGTCTTACCTCTGTAGAAACTAAATTCAAACCCCGCTCCAACGATCAGTATTTCCTGGTCTCGGTCTAGCCCCTAGTGGACACTTCCTTGCTACCAAAATGCCAACAATTTGGTACAGAAGTAGTGAAGGGCAGGAACAAGGCGTGTGAAGAAGCTTGCACAGCTGCCAGCAGTGTCCAG
Organism: Caiman crocodilus; assembly: GCA_030014935.1. Classification (NCBI taxonomy): domain Eukaryota; kingdom Metazoa; phylum Chordata; order Crocodylia; family Alligatoridae; genus Caiman; species Caiman crocodilus. The sequence goes on along the minus strand of JAGPOW010001327.1, from coordinate 37,671,276 downwards.
GGAAGATAAAGTCTGCAAGTCATATTTTTTTGGCACATCAGGTCTCCGGGTGCACAGCCTAATAAATGGGGATGGTGCTTTAGAATGAGCTCTTCCTTCTCCGCAGAACTGGCTCTAAGTTGTAATTTGACCTCTCATGTCCTAACAACAAAATCTGGTAAACTTCACTTAACATGCCATAAACATGCCCTTTTTTCTTTTTTAGCTCAGGTTACAATAGCCATGCAGTTTAGTTAGCAAATTGTCTGTGGTGGTTCACATCATGTGTTGATGATTGCTCTTACTGGAGATGGTATCCCTGTAATTTTCTTTAGGGAGTCAAGCAACAAAGAAAATCATTCCCATCCTGAGTGGAGTTTTACTACAGTTCGAAAGAAGCCAGATGCAAAGAAACTGCAGAATGGGACGGTATGTACCCTCTGAAATAATTCTTTACTAATACCCCTTTTGAAGCAATGTGATGATTAACAATTTTAATTCAAAATGAAGTCAGATGGGCTTTGGCTTCAGTACTTGAATTTGAATGTCTTATGAAAAAGATATTTTTTTTCTCCACAACACTTAAGCATGGTGCTCTGGGTCTCTGGCAGTTCCAGTCATAGAGAGAAATGCTGTGTTTTAATAATATAACGTGGCATGTTTTTACAGGTATCTCAAATTCAGCAGGTATAGAAGTAAAATGAAGTGAATATAAGATGGCATTGCTTAAACTTAAACATCTATTCCCACACCACGTAAAATGTGTGATGTATAGTTTGTGATTTGTTTTGCAAGGGGTCCGCCAGAATAAGGAAGGAAACACATACATGTAGTTCATATTTAATATATATGTTTTTGCTAACGTTTAGGATCAAGAACTTGTGAAAACCCTGAGTTGTTTATCTTTGATAATCACCCCTGTGTTTGCTGAGGTAAGTCTTCATTCAGCCTGCTTTTAAATTTTCACACAATTGCTCGATACTTTTTTTTTAATCTGAAGTTGTGTTGATCTGCCACTCAGCTTAAACAGCAGGACACAAATAATGCTAGCCGAAGGAAAGCAATTGAAGAACTTGAGAAAAGCATCAATATGGCAGAAGCTGCATGTCCAGGGATCACAGATAAGATGGTGAAGAAACTTATGGAGAAATTTCAGAAGTAAGTTCCAGATTTTTTTTAAAAGTGCACATCCAAATATTGAAGCCTTCTTTTAAACAAAAGGAAGCTTCAACGTTAAGCTCTCAAACGTGAGGGGACAGGGGATTGACACCTCCCCATATGAGGTTAATTCTGTCACCAAGCACACAGAAACGGGTATGTGGCCTGGTATGTTGTTTGCTACATAAGCCCGTTCCTTTCCCCGAGTTGAAATCCTCTGATCCATGGGGTGTACACCCAGGTAGAATGGGTTGAACCTTTCGTGTCGTGCACCATCTGAACACTGGTTATAGCGACCCAGGAAGGGGTGTTCCTTCCCCAGTCATCCTGCCTTCCCAGTTTGGGCAGCTTCCAGGTGTTCCCGGGGAGGCAGAAGCAATTTGGGTCCAGTCTTAGGATGTTTGTGTTCCCTTGTTTGAGCCGGCTGCAGTCATTCTTCAGTGGGTAGGTACATAAGGAGCTCTGTCAGGATCCTCCATCTCTTGTAAATCATACAGACTATTGTAGGGCAAAAAGGGAACCCTTCTTTATGCTAGCAGTTTTTCCCTGTCACATTTTGAAAGGCTGCTCCAAAGAGTGGAGGAGTTCGAGCAACTGAAATAAAGTTGCAGGAATCCCTAATGGGAAGTGTTAGGAAAAGCTGGTTACAATCTCTGTTGCCAAACTTCTTAAAGAAAAGAGAGAATAATATCTGTAAATAACAGTATTAAGCTGCCAAAGTGTTCAAAAATAAATGAAATGCCAGAAAGTTCAGTAGTTTTAACCTGCATATAAGCATTGACATTAGTAACCGTATACAGGTACTCCTCACTTAACATCGTCCCGGTTAACGTTTCACTCTTCCTCATTTAAAGTCGTGCAGTGTTTGGTTATAACGTTGTTTGGCTGCCGCCTGCTAGTAGGTAGCTATTGTGACGTAATTGGATTTGCTTAAGATCGTTTCACTTAATCACATTTTTCAAGAACGTAACTACAGTGTTAAGTGAGGAGTAGCTGTAGCAGATAAAGATGCTCTGCCGTTCTTCCTAAAAGCCTGTAAAAGTGGCATTTGTTAGAAATGATTTTGCATTTCGGACCGAGTAAGTACATGCGCTCGTCACATCCCAGCCTAAGGTAGAATAGTGAAAATTACTTTTGTCCCTATAGCGGGTTGAATGTGATCTGTCAGGTGAAGGTTTTGTGAGATGCAATGCATGAGTGTCCAGTCATGCTGATTCATTGCCTTTTTATTCATCAAATTCTGAATCTGCCATGAGTACTTTGTATGCCTCCATATACATCTACTTTGGTAGATATCAGTGCCCTAGCTTATGCTCCATATCCCTCAGGGATGGTAAAAAAAAATAAATAAATAAATGGATGCCACCTTGAATTAATTCCTCTTCAGAAAACTCTTACTTACGAGTCTCGTGTTACTGAAACCGAAATATACTGGTAAAATCAGTATTCATTTTTGTTTACTTGGCAGTTTTAATGTGACCATTGCTCTATTTAGTTTCTTACTGAAAAGGAGTATTTTTTTTATAAGTAAAAGCAGAATAAACTTAATCTGCTTTTAAAAAAATAAAAAAAAGAATAAAATAGCCATATTATTTAAAGGATATGCTGTCAAGAACACCCTGAGGGTTTTTTGTATTCCTGCCAAGGTAACCAGCTTAGACTGACTTTTGTGACAGAAGATGGCAGACACTTTGAAAAAGCAGTTGTGTAATCACTATACACGCTGAAGTCCAGTATCATTTGCATGCTGCATACCAAAGCGTTAACACGATTCCTACTTGCACGGTTTCGTTTATAGGTTGTCTGTTAATGACTCCTCCTAAGAAGCTTCCCATAAAATGACTGGTTTCATATGGACCCAGTGAAACCCACCAAAACTACTTCAAGCTTGGCAGTGCTTGGCTCTTGACTCCTTGTGCCTTTTGGATCTTTGCAACATGATGATGATCAAGGATATGGAAGAACCTACTCAACTATTTTGTGATGGTGTACATGGTTTTATATTTTCAGGAAATTATTTTGTAAAGAACAACTTTTAATATTGTAGTTTCACCTGTTTAATCTGATAAATGTTGAGGTGCAGTTTTGCTGTTAAATATAACCATTACTTTAGTTGATAGGAAGTGCAAGTACAGTATGGTTTTTATGCTATTTTTGTTACTGTACGCAGCTGGGAACGTACAGGTCTTTTGTATTCATATGTTAAACTTTTGTAAATCTCTAACAAGCTTCAGAAATAGTTTTTTCACAAGCGTATTCAAAACATAACGTAGCGGCTAGGCTGTTGCTGTAGCTCCTGCTTCAACCACCGTAGTTTTATCATGCCCTGAAAATGAAGCCTGCGACAGTATCTTCTATACTTCTGAATTGGTACAGTATTTTAGGCAGCTCTATGATTATACACGTTTGAGAGCAATATGTCAATAGTTTGCAGGTGATATGTAGCAACAGGTGTATCCTGATGTACAGTATATGTATTACCTTTTAGAACAGGTTTTGCAGTAGTAGTTAAATCTTATTCATCATGGTAGGAAATTTTAAAGCAATACAGTTGAGGGGGTGGGGGCTTTTGGCAATAATGGACAAAAACTGAAGTCCGAATTACTTTCAAGTTCTTTTCTTTGAGTACAACGCATCGCATGGCTGGGTGGGAGAGAGCCGGAGGGGAGCTGAGCATCACGTGATAAATACCTCACAAGCAGGTATAAGTATAACACCAGCGTTTTGTGTGGTGGTGTTGTTTTCCTGTAAAATATTTATACACTTTGGTTCTTAAAGTACATTAAAGACAGTACGTTGGCATAATTTGTTTATAATTTGTTTTCTGAAAGTGTATTTTAAATATGTATTTACAAGTTAATATGCAAATAACTGAGTTATAGATATTCTTTCACAAAGGTAGTACTGTTCAGTACGGAGTGATTTTTTTTTTCATAAATAGTAGGTAAGACTATAAAATTGCTTTCAACTCTATATTTATGGTACTGCTAGATGGGGTAATAGCCTTCTCTTTTTTTTTCCTTTTCAACCCAGTATGTATATTATGCTGAAGTTTTGAACTGGGATTGTTTTTCAGTACTTAGCTGTGGAACTGTGGGGTGTAAATTTATTTTTGATAAAGGCTGGATGTGTTTATTTTGTTTTTGCACAAAAGTCATTTTAAAGAATCTGAAATATATCTGCCAAATATTGAAAAAGTAATGGTGTGCAAGTGCAAGCAAATACTGCATTTTCAAGTCAAAAGTTGCCATTACATCCTTTTGTATAAAAGGACGCTTGTAAGAGATGGTGGTTAGATATGCCAAGGACAATTATTTTCAATGGTGCCTACACTGTAAAAATTACTTTTAACTCCTTGTTTTAATTTTAAAGAAATGTTTCTGTTGAAAACGTTCATCTGCTCTATAACTGAAACTCAATTAGAATTTATATCTGAGAGAAAGTCTGGAAATAGTTTTTGAAAACAATAATGTTATGGATTAAATAAATATTTTTATAAATGTAAAAGCAGCAAAAGTTGTAAATACAGTTGATCTGAAGCTTTACAAAATAACTGCATCACAGAAACAAATTGTAGTGCTCCTATAGCTTACGTAGTTGTTAGTCCTGTAAATCTGTTGATAGATTAAGCTTATTTCATTGGGGGGTTTTTTTGGGGGGTGGGGGGTTTAAATGGTTTAAAAATAAATATTTAAGTTCTGTAAACTTTCATGAAACTGCTTTGTTGTGCATTTTATTTTGGATTTAAGTAATGTGCATAAATATTGACCTACCTTTTTCCAGCTTAGTTTGCTACTTAAACAAAACTTCTCCTTCTGCGGGGACACACGTATAGCTTGGGGGAGTGTTTCCCCTCTGCTGTCCTTGTCCAAAGGACGCCTGCTGGCCTTATCCAGCGTGGAACGCAAGCTCTGTGGAGCAGCTCCAGGGTTCGGCTGATCTCCTGCCGAAAGAGCAGTCTCTTAGTCCTCCAGCATGCAGACAGACAGACAGACAGCACCGGTGACAATGGTAGCCATGTCAGTGTGTCCCAGCGGTGTTGTGAACTCCTAGTTCAGATTCACGATAGAGAAAGCACCGTGCCACAGTCGACTCTTACTTACCTTGTGCAATCTCATCGCCAAAAGCCTCGCTTCAAACGCCGACAGGTTTCTTTCTCAGAATTAAAATCCTTGTGTCTTGAATTCCATGTCACTTCCTCTCAGTGAAGTGCTTTTTTTACGGGGCCAATGGAAAAACGACACAAACGACTTGAATTTTGTAACTGGGGGCTACTACGTCTTCTTGAAGCACGGGGCTTTAATCTATGCAACTGCGAGCGAATCCTTTGGGTGGCCAGAGCAGGGAGCGCACAGTTGGGGAAACAGAAATCTATCCCTGCCTCAGCCTGCCCCGTATTTGCTGTGTGACCTGAACCAAGTCACTTGAACTCCTGTGCCTCCTTTTTCCTTGGGAAATGGGTATGACGCTTACCTACCTCACGGGGATGTTGTGGGGCTAGATGTATTCTTGTTTATAAAACCTTGTTACTATCTCGTGCTGTGCTAACGAACACAGCTGTACTGTACTGCAGGTGGGATTTGCTCTGCTGAAGCACTCTGCGTCATGTAAGAATCTAGTTTACTTCTTACTATGAATGGATGCCCTCATTACAGTTCTGTGAATCATTGTTCCCCCCGCCATGCATTAGGTATTGACAAACCAGAATTTAATCAGCAGTATTAAGTAGCTGACTGAAGAATATATCACAGCATTCATGCAGGGACCATCTTCTAGCTTCTCCCCCAGCTGTGCGTTGAGGAAAATTGACATTTTTAGTCATTGAGGAAAATAATATGAAATGCGGGTTAGAAACATGTGTGTTTGTTCCTGGGTATCAGACTCCTCTGTCATTGTAATCGCTGTTCCTGAAACCTCTTAATTCTGCTTGTCTCTGATTTTCTTTCCTCCAGCAAGGTTCTGTACAGTGTACACGTACTAAGAGTAAAAACTGTTCTTACGTTCAAGTGAATGCTTAGTGACTAGAAAGTACATAGATTCTTGATGTGTTTGCACAAAGTTTAGCCATTGTTAAAGGCCTGGCTTTATCACGCTGTTACATGATTTAACACTGGAATAAAATTGTTTTCCTCTTTGCAAAACTACTCTCAGTATGTATGTTGGCTTGCCAATTTCATAAACGAGGTTTAATTTTAAAATATGGAAGCATATTATATGCACTGTAGAGCATTTGAGTGGATGACTGAACCCCCACACACCCTTAAACCTTACTGCAGCGCTGTGTAGAAGTTGTACCTTGTGACTTCCCCGTAGGGAAGTAGGGGTCTGAACGAAAGGTCTTTTGGGTCTTCTGCTGCTAATCTTGGAATTTTAAATGCTTCTGCTAAGCAGGGGGTATATTTGGTAGCCTCAGTTAAACCAGTCTGTTCCCCTCTGAAGCAGCCTGTCTCCATGCATCCTAGTTTATTTTGCACAGGCTCCTTGATAACAAAATAGGTCAGTGTGTCCTTGCTCCCCCTCGCTCAGTGTTGGTTCTGTGGATAGCAGCTGTCGAGGTCACCAGCCCTTCTCCTGCGTTTAAGTGCTGGGCATCCTGCCTGCATTATGGACGGGAGGCCAGATCATCCTGGCTCCTGAGGGACGGAGGGGATCAGAGGCCTGCAGACTGCCCAATTGGCAGGGCAGGAGTGGGGGTCAATCCTGTGCTGCTAGGGGGGAGAGCAGGATCAACTGAAACACGTTCTAGGTGGGTTTTCAGCTTCTTTTATTCCCCGTTTTTGTAGTGCGGGGGGATGACAAGGCCTCATCACCATCCTGTTCCTGGTGCCTTTTCTCATGCACTTGGAGCGGTTCAGGGTGTTGTAAACCACTGCTCCTCCATCCTCTGCACTCCTCGGGGCTACAGCAAGCAGTGGGGAGGCTAACGGGCAGTGGGACCCAGGTCCCAAGTCCTCATGGCATTCCCCAATTTCAGGAACGAAACCCTTCCCATTGCACCTCTTTAAGTAAGATCTCTCACCTTTCTGCCTCTGTGCTGCCAGGGACGGAGATGTGATTGCAGCACTTGCCGCCCCTTTCCCTGGGTGTGCCCCGTGCCCAAGACGCACCCGCCCTTCGCAGAACAATGAGCAGGAAGCTGCAACGCCCGGGCATTTGCCGCGCCGGTTCCAGCGAGGCTGGTCCGACTCCACCACTGTGGCCAGAAAATGAAAACCAAGAAAGCAGTGACGAGGATGGCCTTTCTGTGATGCATTTATTGTCCAGCTTCTCGAGCAGTAGCACAAAGAACAGAGCGCCGCGAATACACCCAGGGAAGGTGCTGCCTCTCCGAATTGAGGGCGCTCCCAGCAAACCGTGGGAGGATGGCCTGGCTCTCCTCCCCTAACCCAAAGTGGTCCCAGATGATGGTAGTGTTACAGTCCAGACCAACAGGCGCGTGTGTGTGTGTACACAGTATGTACAGACCAACAGGCGTGTGTGTGTGTGTGTACACAGTATGTACAGACTCCAGCAGCTTGAGGCCCCTCTCCCTTTAGTTCTGCAGCCCCTTTCCCCCTCCCTCTCGTGCTTTTATGTCAGCACCCTGCTCTGCACAGCTGTTTGCATCCATGCTGCTTCCTCCTCTCTCTCGACCTGCGGCAGCACATCCCGTCTGGTCCAAGAAAACGGGGAAGGAAGCATGGGCGTGCAGCTGGTTACAGCCACCTCTCCTACTCCTGTAAGTCGCATGACTGTGGAGCAGAGAGCCTCCTTTCTTTCAAGGCATTTTGGTACCGATCGCCCTTGGAGGGCAAGCACTGCTTTGTGCACTGGGGTCTGAGACACGAGCCTTGTTGTCTTCTGCGGCTGGAGCTGGGCAGCAAGTCCTGACCTGAAGTGCCTTGACCACAGCAGCAGTCTCCAAAATGCACCTATGGGACATGGTCCCCAGTGGGTGTTTACTCCCCCCATGCCCTCGCATAGATACCTGGAGGGTGGGAGGCAGCGCAGCTCCATGGGCTTGGGTTTCTGTGCAGCTGCCCCTGCCTGCTTGTGATGCTGGGAATGCCCCCATCCACCCCCCACGCTGTGGGCAGGTTTGCAGGGGATGCAGAGTAGTACTAGGGCTTTAACCCAGACACTTGTGCAGCCCCACGCACCTCTGCCTGCCTTGGGGACGAGCTCTTTCTCGACGCATCCCCGTCTGAACACAAACTTCTGCTGCTCTCATCAATGCCACCCTCTCTCAGCTCCCGGAGCCGAAGGAAACCATCACACCTGCACCTCTCAATGCCTTCCGCCACGACCAGCACCAGGAAGGGCACGGGGGTCTCCACCATGCAGGCTCCCTGCGGCTGGTCGGTGACCGGGGCACAAGGGGGAGAACGTGCCAGCTGGGACACGAGGACTGGGCACTCTGCGTGGCCCTCAGTACCACGTCCTCTACAGCTACTTGCACTTGCACAACACCAACACCCTGCCAGCCCCTGCCCCGTGCTCCCCCTGCCCCTTAGGTGTAATAACTGGATGTGCCAGGTGCCGTCCTGCTCTCGGCACGGCCCGTGGCCGCGGCCACTTCCTCGTCCTCCTCATCCAGCTGGAGGCTGCCGGAGGACAGTCGCACGCGGGCCAGGGGCGATCGCGTCACCCGCCCGTACAGCGCCCCGTAGTCGGTGGCCAGCAGGTCCGGGTCGGAGTCGCTGGACTCGGTGCCGCTGCCCACGTACCGCTCGGCGGGGGGTGGCGGGGCCAGCACGTACCGCAGCACCGTGGCCTTGCGGCTGGTGAGCGCGGGGCAGGGGCCCAGCGGCCGAAACTCCGAGCCGTAGGGGAAGCGGAGGGTTTTCATGTCTGACTGGCTCCACGACCGCTTGGGCGACTGCTCCTGGATGCCGTGGTCGGTGCCGCCCAGGGCACCACTCTCCTCCTCCTCCTCGGGGCTAATGCCGCTGCCACGTGGTTGGGCCAGCGGGTCCAGCACAGGGTCCCACATCCTGGCCAGGCTCGGGCTTCGCCTGGAGGGCCTTGCGGACGTCTTCGTGGCCTCTTCGGTGGCAGCCGGCGTGGGGCTGAGTCGCGGCAGCGCCGGAGGCCTGTCCACATAGAAGAAGACCTGCGGGGCCACGGGCTCCGGGGCCACGTAGGGCACGTCAGTGTAGGTTAGCGGGCGGGCGGCTGCCTCGCGCATGTTGCCCACGGACGTGCTCTTGCCGTGGCTGGGCTGGAAGGAGGTGAGGGGGCCCCTCGGGCCCAAGGCCTCGGCTAGCTCCCAGTCGCGCTCGCGCTCCAGCTCGGCGTAGACCCAGGGGAAGGCCATGCTGCTGCAGGAGTGGGGCAGCCGCGCGGGGTCGGCCTCGGGCCGGGAGCGCTCCAGCTCGGCCGCGAAGGTCACCTCCACCGCCGAGTTGCGGCGCCGGCTGTCCAGCGTGGGTGCCGAGGCGTGTGCCGCGTTGGCCGCCCGGTAGCAGCCCCGGCCGCTGCCATAGGCCAGGCGAAGGTCCTCCACCTGGGGAGACAGGCAGGCACGTGTCCTCAGCCCCTGGGCCCCCACCTCCTATCAGCCAAACACACGTGTGTGTGTGTGTATATAATATATATATATATGCACGTGTGCACACACGTGCGCGCACACACACACACACACACAGAACTCCGCATGCATTCAAGAGCTTTCTCAAATGTGCACATTTGAAAGAGCACTCTTGCTCACGTGCACATACACACGCACGCACACAGAGATAGCTCACGTGTACTTTCTCACATATACACTCATGCACCTGCATCCATACCTACACGGAGCTTGCTCACTTGCTTTTTCTCACACACGCACATGCACAAACGCACTGAGCTTTCATGCGCAGAGTGCTCATGCACATTCACACGCTATCTCAAACATACACGTGTGCACAAATGCAAATGTAGGCACAATCCCTGTCCCCCCCAACCACCTGCAAGGTAGCTCAACCAGTGGGCAGCTGCCTTGGTGCAGAGCCTCGCTGTGAGGGTGCAGCAAGTGGTGGGGGGTTCTCAGGGGCAGCAGGGCTGCCGTTCTCCCTGGGGCTCTGACCACCTCGCTTGCCCTGCAGGCCCACAATATGCATGCGTGTGTGCAACGTGCATGTGAGATCACGTGCCATCCATGTGCAAGTGAGATCCAGGTATGTGTGTGTGTGCATGCACATGCATGAGTATGAACAAGTTCTGTGCATGCAAGTGTGAGAAAGAGAGCTCCATGTGTGACAGCGCTGTGCATGTGTGCAAGAGGGAGAGCTCCATGCTCATGTCTGTGTGTGTACATGCATGAAGTGTGTGTGTGTGTGTGTGTGTGTATACAAAAGGTCTGCATGTGTGTGCACGTACATGCAAGAGCTCTGTGTGCATGAGCCCTGTGTGTTTGTGTGCATGTATGTGTGCATACACGTGCATGTGGGAGCTGTGTGTGTACTTGTATATGTGCATTAGCTCTGTGCATATGTGTGTGTGTGTGTGCATGCACAAGAGCTCCGTGTGTGTGTGTGTGTGTGTGTGTGTGTGTG
>JAGPOW010001327.1:37636810-37652284 GCA_030014935.1 Caiman crocodilus | reverse complement strand
TTTTAACCCGCGCGTGCAAGCCTGACGCACGCAGCCAGCCCGGGCCGCCCCTCGCGCGGCTCAAATTGCCAGCCCGGTGACAGCCTAATAACAGCCTTGCCGCCGGAGCGCTCCCAGCTCGCCTCGCCCGCGCCAGCTCACGGGGGGAAGCAACGCTATCGCAGCGGGGTCTTCCCATGCCGAAGCGTTGCAGCGTTCGAGCCCTCCATGCCGGAGCTGTTGCCTCCACCTGGGTCGCGCTGCAGGGCTCTGCGGCACCCCCGAGCACCCGCACACCGCAGCACGCGCCACCGGACGGGCATCCATGGACTATCGAGGGCTGTCGCTAAACGTGCCCAGAGACGTGGTGTCACGCTGCTGCCGGCTGGCAAGGGCAGACCTGGCCTCCTCCTCCTTGTGCCGCGAGGGGCACCTGGAGAGGCAGGGGGCCACACAGACTGAGGCCCCCAGGAGAGGAGCACTGCACCGCACCGTGGCTGGTAGCGCAGTCCAAGCAGCCCCGCGCACCCGTCAGTGCCTTGCAGCGGTCAGGGTCCAGTTCCCCCATCAATCACAGAGGCCCCAGGTTTAAAAGCTAAACCACGTTTCCTCCCGCGGACTCCTCTTCCTGGCTGCAACACTGGTGGTGAATGGCTTTCACTGCAATGACAGGCAGCCCGGGAACGGGAACGGGAAGCCCCTGCCCCAGCGGGCTCCAGGGGCCGTGCGCTCGTGGCGGCCCCAGGCCGCGCTACGTGGTTGCGGCCGAGTCCATCGGGGCTCTCAGCCTGTGCCCGGCGAGCAGCGCCGCGGAGCCCGAGCCCTGCCCACCCCCAGCCCCGCAATGGGAAGGAAGTGGGTTAGTGGGGCTGCGTGTGACCCTCCCACTGCTGGAGGAAAGGCGCCAGCGAGCGCCGCAAACCTCTTGCCTCGTCTTTATCTGGACGGCAGGAGCAGCGGCCATGCCTCGTCGAGGCTCCGGCCACCCGCAGCACACCTCTCTGCCCCGCTGGCGCCACGGCCTCTTTGCTCATCCATGCCGGGGGCAGCATTGCAGCCCTCGTTTGCTGGGTGGTCGAGGCCCAACTCCCTGAACTCACCCTGGGGAGAGTGGAGATGCAGAGCCCCAGGACTGGGACCAGGCCAGGAGCGTCGCAGTAGGGGATGTTGGGGCCGTGCCGGCAGCTCTGCAGAGTCCCCTCTGGAGGGCAAGGCAAGCGAGTCTCCGTGCCCCGGCCCCTGACATCGCCCTGGCTCCAGCACTGCCCGATTCCAGGGGAGACCCACCTGGGAGCCTCCTCCGGGGTCGAAACCGGGAGCCCAGGCCCGGAGGGGGCAGAGCCCGCCTGCCCCAAGGAGGCACGGAGCAGGGTGAGGCTTGGCCACCAACTTGAAGGAAGTGGGGAGGGAGGAAGCAGTCGCCGCCGGGCGCGTGCAATGGAGATGCACGGCAGGGGCCTGGGGTGAAAGCACTAGCCCGATGGCACAGGAGGGGACCAGCTGCCTGCCCGTGCACGCAGGATGCCGGGTGTCAACACCCAGAGTCCACACTCCACGACCCAGGTGTCAACGCTTAGGCACGGCACGGGCCCGTGGGGAGCCAGGCCCCTTCTCTTTGGCCTCCTTTCTATTTCTTCCTCACATTATAGTCCAGTACCGCACATTCAAAAGAGGTTTCCAAAGTCAGCCAGCGTCTAGGAAGAGTCACATCCGAGTGGCTTGAAAGATCTGTCCAAAACTTCGCCTAAAGCCATCTTTTTGTTACTCTCTGATCCCCCCACTCATTCATCGCAGCCAAACGGCCGCAAATGCATCGAATGCCTGCAAGGGGTTTCCAATGCCGCTCCATGGAGGGAAGAAAAGGAAATGGCTAGTAGTGGCTTTAATGGAAGCTATTTGCTGTACAAACATGTTGTGCGGAGCTATAGCCCTGTTAATGTCCTGCGCGTGGAAGAACAGGGAGAGGGAGGAAGAGTGCAGCAGCAAAGGAGCTGCCCCTCGCCGCATCGCTGGGCTAACGATGCAAGCCAGCGTTTGGTAAAAACGCCGCATTTGCAAGTTCAAGTATTCATTTAACATTTGGAACCGAATCAAACTCTCTTCATGCTGTGTCAAAGGACAGAGTCCCATTGCAATCACTGCTTTTCCAAACCTGCCATTGCAAAGAGACCAAACGGGAGAACTGAGGCACAGCGCAGGATCTCTGTGATAACCACGGAAGAAAACAGACCCTAGGAAATGCAAAACAACTCAAATAAAATAACTTCACTGACGATCACAAGCACGCAGTCGCTGGCTAGAGGTCAGGGGATACCAAGAGAGATCTAGGTTAGCCGTATCTGAACGCATCTTTACTGTGCAAAGCTGCAGAAGAGTCTCAATTACGCTTTTAAAAAGGGGTATCTCTGAAATACATCCAGTAATAAATACCACATAACATTTAGCTGCCTTACCGAGCTGCCTGATGCAGACTTTAAAGGTAGACTTCAGGGTTTTCAGGCTAACGTATTCAAGGTTAACGTTTGTTATCTGTGACCAGTTAAATAACTGCATGCTTTTGGGGAGCGTCATCCTGAAAAGCAGCGTCCTGTCTTGCTGGTTTCTGGAGAACGGGCGTCTCGCTGGAAAACCCTCCGTCTGTCTCAGTAACGTAGCGCCGGGGAGCACACCAACGCAGATGTTCGCCACCCTGGGTAATTTGGCTGCCTGTCCAGATTTTCATTCTGGACTCAAAATGAATATCCGCCCCCCACGCTGGTCCAAAACCCAGCTCCACCACAGCTGCTTCATACAGGTGACACGGAGGAGCAAAGCATGCACGACTAAGGACCCGGGAGGGCTCGGGTGCATCGCCCCCGGCCCCGGGAGCCGCGCAGGACAGAGCACGGCGAGTTCGTTTCGGCACAGACAGAAACCAGAAGCTATCGCAGCCCGTGGGAAGCTTACCCAGCCCTCGAGAACAGCAACGACTTCATTAATTAGCATCAAACAATAAGAGCGCGATCGCCACTTACATCGACGACAAAGATCTTCTGGGAGTCATCCAAAAACTGGACTTTGAGATGCAGCATCCTTGAGCGTGCGGCCGAGCTTGCAGCAAGCGCGGGAGGCGTCGTAATGTGAGTGGGGAGGGAGCCCCGACTCCTCTTTCACACATAATTTCACTCTCAGTTGGATGGAGAAGGCTGCAGTCACAGCGGCACGGATGCAGACTTCTCCTTGGAGGCAAGTCTGGAAGCGAGGGGAGCCGGCGCTAGGACGAAGCGCAGGCAAGAGGCAGCCGTTCTTGCAAATACCTGCGTGGGAAGGTGCGGAGTCTTCTCCCCCCGGGCCATTTGCTACGGACCACGCGAAGGGCCGGGGGCAATGCAGCTCTACGGGAAAGAGGTGGCAAAAGCAGAGTTTTTCCACCTGCAAAACGCGACTGATCTGCACGTCGGGCGGCAGGGCCCGGAGAGGAGCCGTCCTGGCGGCGTCCGGGGCGCTACCAGCTCTCGTGGAGCGCGCTGCACCTTGCTCTCTTCAGTCTCCATGGACAAAACTCTCCTCTGAGCTGGTGCGTGGCCGAAACCCGCTCCGTGTCCAGCCCACCGCTCATAGCGTGGGTGCTGGAGGACCCGCAGCAAAGGTGATGGGCTGCCGCTCGGCAAGGTGCTTTGGCTCCAGGTTTTGGACGGGGCAGGCCTCATGCCCTCAACAGACTCGTCTTCTCCCCAGATCCTAGAGCACGAATGCTCCGCTGGGCTCCCGGCACCCCAGTCTCCGGCCTCTCGGGAGCTGAGCGGCACCCCGTTTCAAAACCTCGTCTCTGCGTGGCCGTGCACACACAGGGGCTGGGCAACGGGGGCAGGGACAAGCCCGAACCCCCGGGAAGGAGGGTGGGAAGTGTACTGGGATGGGAGCCAGGAGATCTCTATCTGCCACACGGGCTTGCTCCGTGCCTCAGTTTCCTGGCCCAGCTCTCATCCGCCTGGCCCATTTGCCCTACAAGCTCTCTGGCGCAGGGGCTGCGTCTCGCGGCGTTTGTAGACACACGGCGCAGGGGAAAGACGCAGGCGAGGGCGAGGAGCCCGCTTCAGATGCCCAGCACCCTCTTGCCTTGCCCCTGCGGTTTGCTCTAACCCTCGCTCGTTAGTCCCGACGCAGCCTGCGGTCCTTCCCGCCCCGGTGTGAATCGGCTGAAGGCGACTTGGTCTGCTTTGTCTCTAATTTTGGTTACAAACACCCAGCGGCATCGCTGCGTCGGGAAGGGACCCCCGGGGGTAGCTGGAGGGACGCTACCACTCGCCTGTATTTGCACGGATTAGCACGAACGTTATTAGCTCCCCGCTCTGCTCCCTCAGTCCTGCCCCTACACCCTGCAGGGACATCTCTGCTCCCGCGCCCTCGGTGCTGCTGCCAGGGGGGGAGGCAGGGCTGGCGCCAAACCTCGCGTACTGCCTGATACCCGGCTCCGTCCCGCTGCCTTGGCCTGTTCCCGTGTGTGCCCTCAGGCTGGCCTGCTTTACGGGTTGGGAAACCAGCCCCAAACCTCACCCTGTGGCGAGCAGCCCCTGCAAGCGGATCAGTGCCGCCCTCCAGCCTGCCCCCCCCCCCAGCAGGTGGGCTCCATCGTCCCTGGCTGCAGCCAGCGCGCTCGGGTCCCAGTTGAGCGCGCGCCCGAAGGCCAAGGCGAGGCGAGAGGCACCGGCGGCGAAGCTGTAGCTGGCAGCCGGTTCGGGTGTGCCCAGCGTCCCCGCCGCCTGGCCAGGCTCCGTGGCCGTGACTCACAGGCTGCCTGGACGTGAGTCAGCGCCGCACGGCTGTGTGAGAAAGGGAATCGTCACCCCGGGGTGTGAACAGGCGTGCCGGAGGTAAGACGAGGGAGGTGATCACGCGGCTCTGCTCGGCACGGAGGCGGCCCCAGCTGCAGCGCTCTGCTGAGTTTTTGGCACCGTGTCACAGAGAACCGGGCTCGAACAAAAGAGCTGGAGAGACGCAGGGGAGAGGGACGAGGCGGCAGGAGGTTGAGGAAAGCAGGGCCTAGGAGGAGCTGAAAACAAAAGGGCTGTTCAGTGCAGGGAGGGGAAAGAGGGCGACAGTTTTCTAGCACCTAACGGGTTGCTGCGAACTGCCTTGGCCCGTCACCCCGGAGTCCGAGAGGAAGGACTCTGCTCATTTTGCACCGACGGGGCTTTGACGAGGCTGCGCAGGGAGTCGGGGTGGCGGTCTGCTCCGCGCGGGTGACGAGCTCGGAGCCGCTCTCGATCCTGCCTCGGTGCCGGACTAGGCGATGGGTCCAGACCGGCGCCGCCACGTGCCTCCGGGCTCTGCAGACCCACCACGCGCTCCCACCATCTACAGCGGCTCCCAAATGCAAAGGCCGAGGAGCGGAGACCGAAAGTCAGGAGCCAAGGTTTGAGTCCTAGCCCGGCACCTCGGCCTTGGCCCGGCCCAGCGACTCTCGGCTCCCTAACTAACTGCTTCCAAAGCGCCCGGCCGCAAATGGACGCTCGCCTCTCCTACGCGCCTCGCTTGCAGGGAGATCGAGGGGCAACAGCACCGTCTTTTGGGGGGTCAAAACTATGCAGTGAACTTGAATCTCGGAGCGAATTAAACGAACTAGCGACAGGAAGGAAAAAACGACCACCAGCTCTGATCACCTTTTCAGGGCTGACTCTCTCTCTCTCTCTTCCCAGCCCAGCCTACACGGATGCGTTGAGTCCTATTTGGTAACCTAGTCCAATTCCTGGGTCTTCTCCCTGCGCCGCGTCTCAGAATCCAGCCCGTCCCCTTAGTAAAAATAACTGCCGTGCAAAGGGGTCTTTTGGCAGCTGCTCTCGTAAGGCCCCGAAGGCATTAGCTCAGCCGCACGACAGCCCCGTGCCGCGGCTCCGTGCAGGGGTGGGGTGGGGTGGGGTGGGGTGAGACCTCGTTCCCACCGCCCGGCAAACAAACGAGGGGCCTGAAGTCTGCACAAGTCCCAGTGGTTTCAAACCAGCCGGGGCCCAAGGGTGTCGTTCACCTGGAAGTGGCACAATCCGGCCCCTGGGGAGCTGCGGCACGGTGAGCTTCCCGGGACGGCTACAAGGGGCTGCTGCAATAACGAGGAACCATCTTCAGGGCCAAACATCGACGGTGATCCATGCACACGAATGCCGGCGCTATCAGCTGGAGCTGCCGACAGTCAGGAGCGTTAACCTTGGGATTAAACCTTTTCGAAACTACGGCGATAATTCCCACTGCAGCCTGCTGTGGTCCAGCTGCACTATCGCAAGCCTAAAACCGCGTCGCGTTTGGCTCTTGGTCTCTCGGAAAGCAAGTGCGCTACATGCAACGCCGGGAGCAGCGCGAGAAAAGCACATCTGGAAGCCCCCGTTCGCGTTCAGGAAGCTCCCTCTTGTGGCGGCTGCTCTCAACAGTCACACGTGAAGGTGAACACGTGCCTTGCGTGTGCGTGTGCCGCAACAGGCAACTCTCAGACGCCGCGACACGCCTCCACGAGCGCCGCCTGCTTGTCTCTCGCTCGCCCCGAACTGATTTCTCACCCCAAGACAGGACTAATATCCGGTATAAAAGGGAGCCCGGGAACAGTTCACCTGGCCACGAACAAACACAAACGACCCCGGACGCATCCAGAGAGTTGCGAATAAGAGCGTCACCCCTGACGCTACCCAGAGCGCCGCGGCAGGTATCGCCCCAATTTCAGCGTGCTGCTCCTTACCCCCCGGTGCCGGGGCAGCCTCACAGTGCAAAGAAGAAAGAAGCTGGTGAGGTTTCATTCAGCGAGATCTCGAGAGAGGCCGAGGAAGCAGCACGTGCAAGGCCATCCATCTTCGTGACGAGTCCAGGGAGCTTTGCGGCCCCTAAACACGTGGGCGCCTCCTCGCACCGTCACCTTCAGCCCAGGGAACACAATGGCGAAGCCATCGCCGGACTGACGTGGCGCGCTCAGCCCCAGGTGAACAGCTCTGGTCGTGGGGGCCGGGACGGTGCACGGGCCCTGGGTGCGCCTCTAGGACGGCAGCTCGGACCCATCTTGCCTGAAGCGGAGCTTGTCGCTTTATTCCACCCCTCCTGCCCCCATCCAAAAAAATGAAGGTCCCAAATACCTGCGAGGACACCCCTCCACCCTGCCCCGCTCCAGCCAAAGAGCTGGAATCCGAGGCACCGTCAAAGCATGTCTTTGTGAGGCCGAGGGCTGGAATAAGATGGCAGAGGGGTCTCCTGGTTAGTGAGAAACCTGACCTCACTTTGGGGTAGGAAGAGCGGGGTGTTTTCAGCGCAGGAGGTGATCACCGGCCTACATCAAGACGTAGCTTTCTGCCCCCCACACCACGAGGCCCCGAGGAGGAGGGTGCAGGCCTGGAAAAAGCAGGAGAGGTAGAGACTGGCTTGAGCTTTGAGTTTGAACAACCTGAACTTGGGCTCCAGGGTGAAGGGACTCCTCCGGCCTTCGGTAACTCTGCCGGCGGGACACGCAGACAAACCTTGGAGGTCCCTGTGCTACGCTGATCTTTCAATCAGCAGATGTGCGCAGGGGGAGCCCTTAGAGCAGCCGCTCCCAAAGTGTCCTGCGATTGCGGACACAGGGCAGAACCCAGCCAACTCCTGAGACATCAGGTGGGACCGGACCGGGTCCGGCGATCTGAGAACTGCAGACGGGTAGGCTTGGCAGAGACCTGGGGAAATCAGCTGGCACCCAGCACGGAGGGACCATCCTGCACGGCTCTTTAAACCGCCCAAGGAAAGATGCTCCAGCACATCTGCCCTAGGTCACAATCAGAAACGGCTTTTCCTTACACCCAACCCTAAATCATCTTTGCCAAAATTAGGCTGATTTCTTTTGATGCATCCCCGTGGCCACAGACCACAGAAGATGACTGCCGGCCGGTTCATGTCACCCGAGGTCCCTGTTTTAAGCAAGTAACTGAGTCGTAGGTCCCAAAGCACGTCACAGCAGACGCCACGTAGGAAGAAGCCCGAGTTTCTGACAGGTAATTCTACCCGCTCGGTCCCAGCAGCGCAGGAAACCCACAAGGATCTGCCTGAACAGTAAATACATTTTCCGGAGTTCATTTATCCCTCAGCCCCCGGCTGCGTCATCCTGAGAATTCAGGTTAAATGAGATAATCAGCCTGGCAAAGGTAATATCAGCACGAGAGGAAGGTAACGAGTCTAGAGGCCGTTCAGACTTGATGATTTGCCAGTTGTACTTCGATCACAGACCTGAAAATGCGGAGTCTGAACTGATTACAATGTGGAGGGATACCGGAATAGGAGAGAGCTCTCATAAAGCATACAGACTCAGGGGTTTTGAACATGACTTTTAGACATTCAAGCACTTGTGTACTTTTATGCAAAAAGAAAAGAAGTTTTCAAAATTAGTCTTTTACACACACACGCGCGCACACACACACACTCTCTCTCAGAGAATTGTAAAACCAGAAGGGACCTGTAAGATCATGAAGTCCAGTCCCCTGCCACAGGCAGGAAATACATACACACACACACAAATATGCATATACAGATATGCAAAAAGCTGGAGAGTTTCCACATCTATAATCTAAGCAGAATATCTAAGACCACCACAACTTTCGAATTATCTATCCCCACACCCCTCCTGAAAGGTGCGTGTTGTTAGCGACACTTTGCAACAAAGGCAGAGAGAAAGTCGGGCCACACCTGAAACAAATAAAGCAAGGACCTGAACGGGGCTGTTTCAGCTCCCAGACCAACATCTCACTACTCACGTCTCCTTCCTTTTCTATAGATGCCAATGGCACTTTAAATGAACTACTGCTGAATTAGCACGTCCTCACACTGCACTCTGCTTTGGTGAAGGATTGAGGAACGTAATCCCAACAGAAACGAGTCTAAACTGCAATGATTGCTGGAAAAATAAGAATTCTCTTTTTTCGCAGCACGGCACCAGCGCGGCGGTCTTCCCACGCGTCATCCCAGTGGCAGCGAACGCCCGTCCCTGCGCTGAACGGTTCAGGGAGGTTGTTCTGCAACACGATGCTCACAGGACGGTCCTCTATTGGTTTCATATAAAATATACCCAATTTTCAGGTCAAAAGGTGCCCTTTTATTTCCCCTTTTCCCTGCTGCCACCAAGACAGAGCTGTCCTGATGACCCGTGTCCTCTCATCAGGGCGGTGCACGCTCACGTGCTGCCATCAGTGGGGCTGGCGTGCAGCTAGACAGAAGCTCACATCAACTAGGGCAGGCAAGCTGGTCAATTGACCAGTCGAATATTGTCAGTTGGCTGCATATATTTTTGACCGCTCAAAGATTGTGCCAATTTTGCAAAAACAAACAAACAAACTTTTTTTTTTTTGTAGTTTTCTGGACAGAAATAGGATTTTTTTAAAATGTTTTTTGACACATTTCTTAATGCCAAAATTGTGCTTTTTCTGTGTATTATTTAGACCTACTGGTAATCTTGTCTTACAATTTTTGACTGGTCAGCTGACCAAACTTTACTACCACCCCGGTGGCATATGGCAGCTGGGCTGGGCAAGTGTGAACAGGAAGTGCAGCGAGTAGTACAGCATTGCCGTAACGTTGCCGTGTCAAAACAGCACCTTAAATAGCTCCTGCGCCTCTGCCTCTACTCGGTGCTTTAGCAGCAGCCAGAGCTGGGGCTGCTGCTCTTGCTAACACTTCGTAAACGCGTCCTTGCACGCTCCTGCGGGTTCTTCGTACTACTTTTGCTGCACAAGATGTGTCAGCACCACAGCAGCCTGCTCGGGAACGTTCGGGAAGTAGCAGACCTGGAGAGTAAGACAGCATTATATGCTTTAAGCACTTTTCCCTTCCTAATCATACATATTTGAAGAAGCTGCTAATGAGTTTCCTCCCCATTAGTCTGTCCTGCCAGCTCTGCTTCTGCCACCCTTCATGATGATTTATGGAGCAGCCGCAGCAGCCCAGGCCTCGCCTTCCCTCCGAGTGAACACAGCCAAGCGCAGGGGCAGAGAACGCGGTGGACGTGGATTGAGGACTTCACAATAGCCCGTCCGTGAAACAGACCCCTTCTGGGGGGTCCTGCTTTACCACCTCAAGCTCTGAGCTCAGATAAAGTCCTTGTTACCTAGATTGGCTCCCCCCAGCCAGTCCGTACTGTTCACCTTCTCTTACTGGGCAAAGACTGTGCAAAGAAGAAGTCGTTTTCCTTTCCAGCACCATTACAACAGAGTGACGAGGGTCTTCTTCGTAAGCAACACATCCTTTGAGGCCAATAGCTGGCTGCTGACTCACTGGCAAAAGCTGCCTGAGTTTCAGCAAAAGGAATGCAAAAAGCTGAGACCACTCATCTATTTATATCGGAGCCACCACAATCCTTCAGGGACGGCTAGCCGCTCCCACTTCTCCTCCACATACCGAGGTTACCCTTGCAGTCCACGCAGCCCTCTCCGTCTTGCTCGGCGAAGCACGTGGATGGAGGGAGCTCCGCACCATTCAGCATGACTTTGCTTACCCACTGCAAGGAGGGGGCTGCAGATGAGTCCAGAAACAGCCAAGCCTGCTGCTGCAGGAGCCCCACTCCTGTCTCTCATTACGACCCTCCCCTGCAGCTGGCGTGAGCCAAACCTGCCGAGCCGACGGGAAGAGCCCTAGTGATGAGGAACTTTACAAGGCGGGGGGCTGGACCCCATGATCTTGCAAGGTGCCTTTCCAACCCCTAACATCTCTGAACTCGCATTTCTGGACTGGAAGGGTCCTGCTGCCCACAGGTCTTCTGCAGAGGCATTCCCATTTCCTAAACCAGTCAGGGTACAAATATGCACTGTATTTTAAAACATACATAAGCAATTCTTCCTACGCTCAGGAGGCCCTGCATGCTTTCTGAGGCACGGGGGCCTATTTTTGTGTGGCATCGAACTGCAAAAGTGCTCAGGAGACAGGAACGTCCTGTGCGGCGAGAGTCCTGGCTCTTACACAGAGGATAACCCAGGAACTCATGGTGCTGCAGGAACCAGAATCTTTCCCAGCAGCTGCGGGAGCCCTTACCTGTCCTTGTGGACACGCAGGGGAATTGTGGGGAGACGGGGAGGGCTGTCACGCAGCAAGCAATAAGCATCCTCACTGCGGAGTGGGCAGGATGCCATCCTCCTAGGACAGAGTTAAAAATACCAGGCAGCACGGGAGGGAGAAGGTGCGCACTGCCCCCACTCAAGTTAATTCTGCAGCAGAGGTGCACTTACTAACAGCATCGAGCTTCCCTCAACCGATCTGTCCCTTGGGGCTGTCCATTTCCTGCTCCTCTGGGTCTTACGCTATGCACTACCGCGCATGGGTTGAACTTCTCTGCTGAGGAACAAGACAAGCAGCAGCACAAGTCACGGCGGAAACGTTGCTTCCTGAAGAGCGACACTTCTGCAGCGTAATGAAGACAGGTGTGGGCGAGAGCCACCGACTCCTCTCAAAACCAGCTTTTGGTTTTTCTCTGCTGTCAGTGAAGCCACATGCACGCTGCAGCTTTTAGGGTGAAGTCCAATTACCCTATTTTATGCACTAAGAAAGTTGTGGGGGGGAGGCTGATTTTCTTTATGGAGTTTAACATGGAGCACTCTTGCCCACAACCAGAGCACCCAGACCCTAGACAACAAAAAATCCCCCTAGGAGAGAAAAAATGTACCAGTCTGCCCTCCAGCAGCTTAAGAAATCACAAGGCTTTATCCACCCGTGTGCACAGCATTTGGGGCAAGGCAGAGGGGTGGAAGAAACCCTGCCCAGCCCCGGGTAGCACACCCAAGCTTCTGAGTTGAGAAGCTCCGCTGACGAGACTCCTTCACGGGCTGAGGCAAGGCTCCAGGAGCACTCGCACTGCACTGCCGCGGCCGAGGCTATGGGCACAAGCCCCACAGCATCAAGGACAGCATCTGGCAGGTTGCATCCACAGGTGGATCTCTCCAAGTCCATCATTGCTGTGATATCCAGTCTAATGCTGTCAAACGATCTCTGCTGAATCTGATCAGATGCCCGTGGCGAAGTCTATGGAACAAAGCACCAGGAAGGATTAAACTTCCTTATCGAAAAGGAAGATCTGTGCAAGTTACACATAGGTTACAAACTTTTGCCTTGTGTAACGGGTCACAAGTGCTTTAGATCCCTCCAAGAACTGAGTGTCATGCCACATCAGGGATGGAGAAGAGGAACATGTAGTACTATTGGGGTAAAAGAGAAACAGGAGGACACAGATTAAGTGATTTTTTTTCAGTGTCGGTCAGTGGAAAACTAGGAGATGACTCCATGACAACACCAGTCCATGGCAGTACTAGTCAGCCAAAATAGTCTCTCTCTCAAGGCAGACAGAAAGCCTCTTTGACTGGACACTTTTCCATATCCCCCTAGCTCACCTCACCTCACCTCACCTCCACTCTGTTGATGGGGGTAGAAAGAAAGCGACTTTCCTTAGGTCACAGCAAGTCAGACAGACAACGGATGCATTTCCAGCTCTGCTATAGAGTTACTGCATTTCAAACTATATTTTAAACATCTGAAGCAGAACCAGGGCTGTACCTCACACCAGGGTGTTGTAAAACAGCCTGCTGTGACACAAAACAGTGACCCACGTTGGTAATACAGATATCTATTTTATTAAAAAAGTTACAAACAGGTGGACTGTAGGGTTGTCTTACAAAATGACAAGAATGAAATCTA
This sequence comes from Caiman crocodilus, assembly GCA_030014935.1. Classification (NCBI taxonomy): domain Eukaryota; kingdom Metazoa; phylum Chordata; order Crocodylia; family Alligatoridae; genus Caiman; species Caiman crocodilus. Next base: position 37,639,654 of record JAGPOW010001327.1, on the reverse strand, counting down.
TTGGAAAAAACTTTTTACAAAGCATTATAGGTAATTGTTCAATTTTTGCACTTGTTATTCCAGATTTCACCTATCACTGATAGAGATACAGTACATTAGATACAGGATGTTCGGTTACATGTTGTTTGCAGAGCCCTACTGCAGTGATTTGAACAACTCCTAAAACAGATGCCATAGTAAAGACAATACATATATTGCATTTATTATTAGCCTCGTATTCTAATAAGCAACTTCACATGCAATCTATTGAGGAAACCTAACATAACTTTTGGTCCTTTTATTCAAAGTGTGCTGAAGAAACCATCTTTATCTCATTTTCCCCATTCCTGGCTTTCTAAGCTAGTTCAAGTTTTTTTTTTTTATTATTTTTTCTTTTTTGCTGAGGTCAATGAAAATGAACACTTTTCTTTGATAAAACTAAACTACCCATAGGAATGAACCACCAATTAATATCAACCCAACCGTCTCCCCCCCTCAGACAAAAGGAAAACTAAGATCTTCATTACTTGTATTTCCTAGTAATTCTTACATCTACTAAAAGAACAACCATCACCACTTAAATCTACTCTGAATACAGGGTTTGGTTTAATTCTGGTATTAAAGTGCAAACCTAAATAAGTATTGGCCTCAGCCTGTTTTATGAAGTTTGTACAAACAGGGAAAAAATATTTCAAGTAACCCCACAGTAAATCAGATGTTTTGATATCTAAGATAACATCTCAAGTTTTCGGCTTATCCGGATTCAAATTCAACACCATGAAGATAATCAAAATCTTGATTGCTGCTAAATACTGCAAGTCTCAGGAATCTCCATTATATTATTCAATAAGCCATATGAATGCCAAGATACTAAACTGGTAATCTCATTCGTAGTTGTGTTTGAATGCCATCCTCCACAATGCATTGAGTTTAAAAATGCTTAACCTCAGAAATCCATCACTGCTTTTACTGGAGCTTTTCTGGTCAAAGTTACCCAGCTGGTACAGGGGAAAAATGTACAGCAATTAGAAGCATGTTCAAATGACTAAAGGTGGGCTCCTAAAAACCTAGAACTTTGGTGCAGTAGGTGAGCTGCAGTTATTCAACGTCTGCAAAAAAAGTACGCGTTTTAAACCACTGCTAGTAAAAGCTCTCACGTCCGCAACGTCTGTGTTAATAAAACTCAACGAAAAGGTTCTGTCTGTTCTTTACACATTTTCATTCTGCTTCTTATACCTGTGTTACTGTTAACATTTTCAAGTATTCAGACAAAATATGTTGATCAGGTAAACAATATGGAAGGCAATGGCTGTTTAAAGCACACCTGCAATTAGTATCACTGAAACCTGGTGCTCTTCTCCCCTTGCTACACTGACTTGTCTCCAATGTTAACTTGTTTACTGGGAACAACTGGAAAAAAAAGCCATGTGACAGTGCAAGAAAAAGTTTAACCAATATTGCTTTAAAATAGTATTCAGAAAGACAAATATTTGGAACTATAAAATGTAAAGTGATTTTATTTGCATTAGATTTACATGTGCAGAGGTCCACTGGATGTCACTGAACGTGCCAGGCAAAAGCAGAGCTCACTCTGGTCGGGCACACAGCCCATCCTGGAGGATACAGATACACTATCCCTTTTCAAAGGCGCGCTGAAGCAGCTCGTGAACTAGCAAGTTTAGAAACTTCGCAGTAGGGAATACTTTACTGCTGCATTTCAACACGATAATTGCCATGAATCCAAGTAGTCTGGAAACCCAGGATTGCAAAGAACACGTAGTTTGGACTCTACAGCCCGTTCCAAATAATCAAATAGTCACATCAGGCCAATTGCAGATACACTACACACAGGCTGCATTTGCTGAGAAAAGGGATATTACATCCATACAACATCAGAGGTGCCTTCAGTATCGTCCCATGACACTGTCACGCGTAAACATAAAAGTTTCAAAGTATGACCAACTACATTGTAGGAGAAAACTTTGCAAACAGAATTAAGCACTGATGCGAGGTAATATACAGAAGTAACCATTTGCTTAAGGCTCAATTTTTGCTCCATTAAAACTTTCTTTTAAAAAGGCATTGAGTAGGTAATACTGAGTTTAAGTATTTAATAAATACAAGTTCAGAAATTGATTAAAGAAATCAATTAAACTATTAAAAATGAATTCTTGCATATTAGCCGTTACATGAACTCAGAAAGCTATAAAAGGATCGAAAGGTAAAGAACAGATTTTAACATATGGTAAACATGCTAAGCTTTCCTGTTTAAGGTCCATGGATCTTGAAGGCCACTGACCTTACGCACTTAGATGTATGGCAACGTGCTGTAATAGAGACAGGTTTACCAAGGCTCAGCTCTGCAACCTGGGCTGAAAGAGTTCTCCAAAGCAGCATCTGTGCAAGTTTCCTCTGAGTTTTATCTGCAATTGAACAACACACACAGTTAATGAAAAGCCACGTTCACATCTCTGGATGCTCCAGGATGCACAAGAGCTGATTGTCATGCTGGAAAAAGTGTCAAGGGACCACCTTTTGCAGAAGTTTTCAGTAAAAGCTTGTTCATGTTTTTCACTTGGTCCCTACTTGGCCTTCTAATATTGCCAGAACCACTTTGCTCCCCTACCGGGGTTGCCCCGCACTGTGGATCCTGCGTCTCTGCGGCACGGAGCTCCCTGGGGCGAGAGCTAAGTGCAGGGATAGTTAAATAATTATGCCAATGCAAAAGCAACAACAATCAGTTCTGTAATACACAGCATCTAACTGCAGCATCTGTGTGCCCTTGAGGAGTTGCTTCAGACAGGAAAAGTCATTAAAATACATCTGAAAAGTTACGGTCTTTAAAAAGCTCCGTCAAGGCTGTTT
>JAGPOW010001327.1:37585762-37630138 GCA_030014935.1 Caiman crocodilus | reverse complement strand
GAGAGGGGAACGGAGGGCACCAGACTCATTTGCACAATTCACACGCAAGCCAGCAACTTCAGGCTCAGGAAACGAGCTGAAAATCTACCTAGAGAGTAACAGGCAACCCCGGCAAACAGAAAGGGAACTGGAACTGCCTTTAGGCAGTTCAGCCTTGTGAAATCTAGCCCCAAATTTGGGGGTTCACCCTCCTTCACGGAAAGCCTGCAAATGCAAATCTTTAGTTATTAAGGAAAGCCTAGTGGGAACAGCTGAGGATTTCCTTGAAGCAGCTGCAACCTAGCAATTGCAACACCCTGTTAAGCACCTGTAGCACATGCACCTTGCCTCCTCTGTGCTGACAGGCTTGTACCCAGCCGTGGGAAACCAGGGGGCACTTCATGTTTTCCTTTCCTCTGGCTGAAGCAGCTGGAGACGCGTGGAAGGCAACAGCATTAGTGTCCCAGCTGGGGGTGCCACAGGACATTGCAGTGTCCTGCAAGTCACCCCCCGGCCTCCTCTCTAAGCACCCCCTGGCCCCACACATTTAACCTACAGCATTACAGCAGCACGCCCTCGTGCCTGTTTGGGGCGCTGCCCAAACCAGAGGCTCTCAACCTTTTTCTACTTGAGGAAACAAAATACCAGCTCCTAGTTTTCACTTGAAGCAGCCTGTAGATGCGACTGCCCAGCAGAGATAAGCTATCGGGCTCACGCAGACTACGGGGCTGGCCCTGGGCTCGCTCTTCCCGCACAATAATCAAGTGATTCTTGTCAGTCTACACAGCACATAGTTGAAACACGGGCACGGTGCCCGCGCAGGGAACAGCTCACCCGTGGGGGTGGGGTGGGGCATTGACACCGGGATGGGGCTGGTGGGGGAGGGGCATTTACCTGGTGGATGAGGGGACCTCTTGTTGGGGTCCCCAGAGTGGGGGAGGGGCAGCACCACTGCATTTTGGGGCCCCCCTTCCCGCTCCAGAGTGGGGGAGGGGGCAGTGTCACTTGTTGGGGTCCCCAGAGTGGGGGAGCGGCAGCACCACTGCATTTTGGGGCCCCCTTCCCGCTCCAGAGTGGGGGAGGGGACAGTGTCACTCTTGTTGGGACCCCAGAGAGGGGGAGGGGCGGTGTCACTGCATTTGGGGGCCCCCCTTTCCGCTCCAGAGTGGGGGAGGGGGCAGTGTCACTCTTGTTGGGACCCCAGAGTGGGGGAGGGACAGCGTCACTGCATTTTGGGGCCCCCCTTTCCGCTCCAGAGTGGGGGAGGGGGCAGTCTCACTCTTGTTGGGGCCCCCAGAGTGGGGGAGGGGTGGCATCACTGCATTTTGGGAGTCCCCAGAGTGGGGGAGGGGCGGTGCCACTGCATTTGGGGCCCCCCTTTCCGCTCCAGAGTGGGGGAGGGGGCAGTGTCACCCTTTCGGGGGTCCCCAGAGTGTGGGGGGGGGCAGCGGCAGGCCGCCTGAGGGGCGGGGGGTTACCTGGAAGCTCTGCTGGTTGACGAGGCTGTAGACGAGGATGAAGCCCTGCCCGTTCTTGATGTAGAGGTCGCGCATGGAGGCGAACTGCTCGGTGCCGGCCGTGTCCAGGATCTCCAGCACGGAGGGCGACGAGTCCACCTCGATCTCCTTGCGGTAGAAGTCCTCGATGGTGGGGTCGTACTTCTCGATGAAGGTGCCGGTCACGAACTGCACGGTCAGCGCCGACTTCCCCACCCCCCCGCTCCCCAGCACCACCACCTTGTACTCCCGCATCGGGGCGCCGCGTCGGCCCGGCCCCGGCCCCGGCCCCGGCCCCGGCCCGCCCGGAAGCCTGAGGCTGCCGCACCGGCCGCGCCCCAGGTCACTTCCGGGAAGTAGCGTCACCGCCAGCGCCCGCCGGCCGCACGCAGCCCGGGGGGACGACAGAGGCTGCGACACCGCCCGCCGGAAGTGGGGCCGGACACGCTGTGGCGCGCGGGGGGCGGGGCAACCGAGGCGGTGACACCGCCCCCCCACTCCGGGGACCCCCAAAAGAGTGACACCGCCCCCCCACTCTGGAGCCGAAAGGGGGGGGACGCAAGATGCAGTGACGCTGCCCCTCCCCCACTCCGGGGACCCCCAAAAGAGTGACACCCCTCCCCCACTCCGAAGCTGAGGGGGCCCCTGAAAGCCGTGCCGCCGCCCCTCCCCCGCCCTGGCTACGAAGTTCCCTTGAGAGGCAATCGTTGCTAATTGAGCATGTTCCCCCGCAAGAGAAAGAAGAGGTCCCATTGACGTCTCGTGCGTCTGGTCTAAGATTGTCCATTTTCAGCAACGCCCCCGTTTCCAACGCCCGGTTGCCTTCGGCGGTGTTTGGAGCAGCCCAACCCGCGCGCCGCGCCCCCGCACCCAGCGCGGACCCCTTCTCGCAGCCGTCTCCTGTGTTGGGGTTGAAACCCACCACCTCGCGGCCGATTTCGGTGTGATCCGCAATCGCTTACGGGACTTGTATGACGAGCTACCACGCCGAGCTGGGGCTTCCAGCAATTCCTGGGGTGTTCTCGCTGGTCCCGAATCCGATCCCAGGTGAAGTCAGGGGGGAAGTCTCCTACAGACGTCGATTCACATCTGGAGACTCGAGAACGTTTGCTGGTCTCGCCCCGTCTTGCATCCCATCGCGGCGGAGAACAGGAGACGCTACGAAGTCTCAGTGCTGAAAGGGAGATGCTAGTCCAGACTCTGACATTCAAGGTCAAATTCGGGGGCCATGCCCCTCACTCCCGTGGATGCCCCCTTTCCTCCAAGTCTCAGCTCCCTCCACATCTGGATGTCCCATGTGTTAATGACACGCCGGGGGGGGGGGGAACGAACTTCCTTGTGTTAATCGCAAACTTCTCGTTTCATTTGATGACCCCTAGTTTTTGCTCCACAAGAAAGTCAATGATCAATCCCTTCCAAGTTACTCTTCACCGTTTAGTGTTGTTGTAAATGCTTCTAATGTGCCCCCTTCAAACATCTCTTCTAAACAAGGCCTGGCCTTGCCTGTCTCTCCTCCCATGGCTGAGGTTAAGGCCATCACCGTGAGGCTTATGGCGAGGGTGGCCAACGTCTGGAACGGGCTGCCCACGGAGGTGGTGCTCTCCCCACCTTCCGGGTCTTCAGGAGGAGGTTGGACATGCACCTGATTGGGGTCATCTACCCCCAGGGCAGGAGGTTGGACTCGATGATCTACTGAGGTCCTTTCTGACCCGAACAACCATGACATCTATGGATGCCCCTCTATACCCCTCGTCATCCCCGTTGCCCTTCTCTGGACCTTCTCATAAACTTATTTTCCTAATTAAAGACCATGCATCTGGATGGACTCTTTATTGTTTGCTGGCCTCCCATGGGCTGCAGAAATGAAAGACGTTTCTCATACCGTCTCTCCTCTCCCTGTATGTATGTTCACTTGCTTCCCTTTTGTACAAGGTACACGCTTGCTATCTGCACGGGGAAATGTAGCTAGGGAGCTACCTGCTTCCTTGCCCTCTGCAATATGCTCCCTGACAGGCAAGTTTAGGGCAGCCATCTGTCTGGTTTTATGGAGGACAGTCAGGCTGTCTTCTGTCCTCTATTGACGCGAGACCGGATGCCTTTATGTCCTCTATTTTTCTCTTGAGACACCCAACCTTTCAACCCACATTAAACTTTAGATTGTTTGTCTTCATTGGTTAATATATTTGCAATTTAATTAATCCTGTGTTTATATTGGTTGGGCAAATGCCAATGAAGATCCTATTTGTCATGCTTCTTAATGACGTCCTGACGTTATGGCTGTTGCTTGCCGCCGTTAAACTTTTGTCTTCAAAATCCGTTTGACATCACCCTTCATCCAAAATGCCCAAGCGAAAGGTGTCCTTCAACTCAGAATGGTTGAAAGAGCATGATCACTTTGAGCTAAATGCAACTGTCCTCTATTCTTGAGGGACCTCAGCGGCCATCCTAATTTTTTTGGTGTAAATAAACCCTCAGCAGAGTGTGGAAAGTTTGCTTTTTGCCACCTTGTCTTGTTTAGTGTTGATCTGAGTTCTCTTACAAAATCAGCCAAAACTGTGCTAAAAATTGGCTCATGTTTTATGCCTTTAGGAAATGATTTATTTAATTGATCCAGTTTAATTTTCTCTGTTCTCTTGTGGCTGACAATGGCGGTCTTGGAGGATGTGAACAGACACTAGATGTCACTCAAGGATTAAAAAAGGGAACCGAATCCTGCAGCTCCCAAGACACAACCTTCATAAAGAAACTGCTGGGTTACCATGTTCGCTGTTGGGCCATCGTGAGCAGTTCCCAAGCAAAGAACTTGTCACCTGCATGAGAATGCAGTTCTCACCTGCAATCAAAACTTTCTGTGTCTTTTTTATCATATACGAAGGTTAGACGCTGTCTGTCTGCTATCTTGAGTCCTCCTCGTATATCCGCGCTGACTCTATTTGTTTCTGGGCACCAGAGAGCGCTACTTGACAGTATCTGAAGACATCACGTACACAGCTTGCAAGTCAAGCCTCTTCCCCTATCCTGGCCTGGCCTGTCTACACGGTGAGCACACCAGGGTGGGGGCGGCTCCGTTTGCACCGTGCTTAGTATCACTGGCCCATGGTCATGGTGAGGCCCAAGGCAGAGCAGGGGAGCAGCCTGCCATCACCTCGCAAAGACAGCAGCTAAAATGTCCCAGTGATGGCTCTATTCCATGGTCACATTTGGCAGCTAGTTGTATTTTGTTATTCCATTTCCTTAAGGGAATACAGATGTTATTATGGATGAAAACCGAGGGAGACCATTAACAGGTGGAACAAATCCTGTGTCACATCCAGTTAGACTAAGTTAGATTCAATCAGGTGTATTACCCATAGACCAATTCCTCTTACACATCAACTGAGCATTTACTGCACTCAGTACATTGTTGGTGTGTGCACTATTCCGGAAAGATGGAAGTGAGCAATGTAAGCAAGCAGCTAGAAGATGGAAAAGGTGTTGGTTAAAGCAGGCCGCCAGCTACTTCAGCCTTGCTAGAAATTATTCTTGTTTACCAAGCATGTGATTACATGCCCTCGGTGCTCCATAAAACAAATGGGACATGATCCCTCAAGGAGCAGCAGCCTCCAGTCCAATGTTAACCACGATGCAATGAGTGAGAGCGACAAACCATGGAGGGGGAAAGGGAGGATGGAGGTTATAATAATAAGATTACATGGCCACCTAGACTCACGATGCACATGGCACTGTCGTACTGCTGTCTCTTTATTATGTTTTTAATGGAAAGGGGAGGAACAGCAGTTGGGGCAAAAGGTGATGGTATCGAAGCTGGTATCAAAGCAAAGCAAAATAAAAAGGAAGACTAAATAGAGCTTGAGAACACGTGGCTCTAATGCCTGAACGGTGCTGAGCACAGCACTGTGCCTTGTACCCTCTGGCACTTCTCCCAGGCAGATCAGTGCACACTCCCTCAGCCTCCTTCCCACCACGCTATTTATCCTATTTGCACATCCTGCAGATTGGCCCGGTGTGGCCTCATCCGCAGAGAAAAAGCTGCGTCTCCAAGGTACATTGCGCCTTTCCTGCAGAAGGGCTCTACAAACACTGATGAGTCACTCCGTCTAATGGCGCTGCGTACGTGGAATACACAAAGGCAGAGCCTCACCTGCAAAAGTCTTACCAGACTGATAATGCTTAAAGGGGGAAGGGATCTAATGGCTTGGGATTGCTCCTCTGCCGAACGGATGGAACTGTTTTGTCTGGTATAGGTATAGGGCAGTTAACCCGCAGTAACTATAAGCTTGCATGAAACCAGCTAGCGTGATTTAGCTTCTACTTCGAGGGGAGTAGAGCAGACAGAGGCAACCGTTATAGCTGGTCAGCAGCGAAGCGCTGCCACTCCAAAGCAGTTTGTTCGTCTGCCCACGCCCTACCTTTGCACAGCAAAACCATGAGCTGGTTACACCCATCACCCCAAGCAGGAGTCTGCAAAGCCTTCCTGCTGCCCCCAGCCCACCATGAATTATTTGCGTGGCCTGTGCTGTAGATCACAGCTCAAAGGGCAGCTTTTGATTCTGCACCCCTCTTGCCCCCAAGCGCAAACAGACCTCCCAAGCTCACGGCTCCAAGTCCCATCAGGTTTGGTTTGCTCTGTGTATGGGCTCCGTTGCCCTCTGCTCCACTTGCAGCCACCAGCAGTTGGGCAGGTTTGTGTTTACAGAGCTGAGTCAGATCTTGGTCCTAGGCATATTATTTTGTTTTCGGAGGGGTGCTCAGAGAATGCAGAGGGCACAAGACAGATGTGACCTCTGAATGGGAGCCAGGCATACTCAGAGCCCTTCTGCTCTCTTGAATACAATGGAGTTCTCCCTAGTAATCATACAATCATAGAAAATGAGGGTGGCAGGGAGCTCAGGAGGTCACATCTAGTCCATCCCCTGCTCCAAGCAGGACCAGCCCCAGCTACATCATCCCTGCCAAAGCTTTGTCTAGCCAGGTCTTCAAAACCTCCAAGGATGGAGAGTCCACCACCTGTCCCAGTGTTTTCCTACCCTCCTCGTGAGAAAGTTTGTCTTAATATCCAACCTCAACTTGCCTTGCTGCAGCTTGAGCCCATTGCTCCTTGTCCTGTCATCTGCCCCCACTGAGACCAGCCCAGCTCCATCCTCTTTGCAACCTGCCTGCAGCGAGCTGAAGGCTGCTATCAAATCCCCCCTCAATCGTCTCTTGTAATGTTATTGGGGTACCCCAAAGAAGAAGCAAGGAGCTGGGCAATGTCCTCCTCCCCAACTCCAGCCAGTCAAGAGGGCTGACTGCTGCAGGGGGAAGCATCGTGCATATGCCTAGGAGGAGCCAGCAGCAAGAGCGCAGAGCAGTGTTGCTGCAGTACCCTCCCCGCAAGCCAGCGCGAGCCGGGCACAAGGCACGCCAGCTCTGCTGACTCACTGCGAGGCACTGCCTCTGTCCACGCTAATTATAGGCTGAGTGGCTTGATTCACTCCATGTAGTACGAGTCATCAATCAGCCCAGTTTCCGCCAGGCTGCTTGCAAGCACGCTGCTGACTGATAGTGGTCAGGCAGTGGGGGCACCCTGCATTTATCTTAATTAACCCGCTCAAAGGCACTGAGCTGTCCATTGAGCTGACCTATGCAAACACTTGGTCTTTAATCCATTCCCATTGTTATCCCCCCTGCCACTGTGGCTAGCTAAGCATACACATCACATCTTGTCTGCTTACCAGATGGCAAGTTTTAGGGGGGCCAGGCTGTTCCTTGCTCTGTGCATGTACAGCATTTAGCAGCCCTAACGCTGACTGGGGAGGAGTGATGGGGAGAGGGGGCTCTCCGCATAGCATAACACACAGGACCAGGATCATAAGGCCAACGTTTTATTTCTGTTCTCGCAGGTTATTTACAAAATTTGCACATGGGTGGAAGCCGATCTCTGCAATTTCATTCATCTGCACCAAGAAGGAGACACGTTTGTGAACAAAATACAGAGCTTTGCCTTTGTCAGAATAGCTCTGTTGCTAAGGCAGAGACTCCAGACAGAGAGCGAAATCCTTCAGGCTTTTTTTCAGTCCTCTCTGGAGCCATTTGAGCTCCTGGGAGTCTGGCATGACTAAGGAGTGCAGCATTTGACCCTGCAGCTCCTGTCTCGTGCTTCATAAGTTGATTTTATTGCTTCCTGTGTGTTCAGTGCTGTTCCAAAATGTCACGATGTGTTTGTCCCCCTCCAGCCCGCATGATCTGGTGTTCCAACACCGCCAAAAAAAGCATGCTGGCCCACCAATAAAAAGAAGAAAAAAGCAAGAGCCTTTCAAAAGCAACCAGTCATTCTGGACACACTTTAAAAACACCAGATTTTGACAGCGTGGGCAAGAGGAACTTCAGGACATCTGTTTCCTGTTTGACACCCAGAAATTAAGCCGCCCCAAACCAGGGTTTTAGGTGCAGGGCAGAGAAGCTTATTTCAGATGAGAGACAACCAAGGAGTCGATAAGGCGCCAGGGACGTGGGAGACAAGTGGCACCTTGCACACGTCCAGCTGACGGACCCCTCTACCCCAGCTCAGAGCCTGGGTCCTTCTATTTTTCAAGAGCAGATTGATCAGAGCAGTGGTCCTCAATCTTTTCAGACTCAGGGCACCCCTTGAAAATGCAAGCTCTTAACTTTCACTTGGTTTTTGATGACGGAAAAATAATGGAGCCATTCTTTCACTGCAAGGAGCTCAGAAAGACCACAGCGGGGTGGAATGCTTTTACCCCTACGCCTTCCTATGGGAAATCTCTGCATTTATCATGCAAATCATGTGTGCTCACCTAACGGTACTAACATTGTGTGGTCCCCTCGAGAGGCTTTCGAGGTACCCCAGGGTGCCAGCATTACCCTGGTTGAGAATCACTGGTCCAGAGCTTAAAGCCCCCGGGTCCTGTCCTGGCTGGATCTCTGCCCAGCACGATGCAGAAGGAGCACGCAGCAGCACCCAGCTCTTGTCGCCGGCGTTATTAATCACGGCACAATATTTACTTCTCAGCCCATGTGGCACTAGAAGACACGAACCCCGCACGCTTTGTTCAGCACTGTTAGCACCGAGTCAAACCACTGAGTCACCGCTTCGAGCCCGCACTGCCGTTCGGTTGCTTGCGATGAAAACTGGCTCGCTGGAATAGACAGTGAGCTGCAGGGAGGAGGCGGGGGAATGTCTCCATTTTGGCGTCAACGGAGAGGATGAGTCATGGCAGGGGAGCCAGGCTTGCGTTCCTCACCGCACCTCGGGACGCGCTGCCTGAAGCCCTGCTCTTCTCCGCCGGGGACCCAGAGCGTCACCCTGCACGTGCTGGGCGAGCGATGCCCCGGAGCGCGAGCGGCCGGGAGAGCTGCCTTGGAGCCAGGCTCCAACTAAGGCACCACCCTCCTTTCTATTTCTTTTCCGTTCCACAGCAGGGCCTTTTACAACTTGCAGTTCCCCCTTGCACAGGCTGCAGCTGGCCAGTCCGGCAGACATTGGGCATCGCTTCCTCCCCGCCACACCTGGGCCCAGCTGCTCGAGGCCCCAGACGCTCGCCCGGGCTGAGAGAAGCTCAAAGACTCTTGAAACTTAAAAAGAAGCAGCCTTTCCCAGTGCTCAGTGCCGGAAACCCCCGTGTCTGATTTATGCCTATAGACACGGGGGCCTAATGCCATTGCAAGATCTCAGCCTTTCTTTTTCCAGGTGCCTTTACACCCTCAGACATCACCTGGCCACGCCGACATGCAGTGTTGCCAACTCTTACGATGCTTGGCATTGTCCTTAAAGTCTACGCTTCAGGAATATGAAAAACATAGCTCTTTCTTTTATTTATATTTATATAGATAGAGGAAGAGCTAAGGTTTCTGAGGCGTAGACTTTAAGAACAACAAAAATCATGGCAATAGTGGACATGGGACGCGTCCCGACTTCACGTGCTGCCTGCCCTTGCCATCCCCCCGCACGTACACTGCAGCTGCCGCACAAGCAGCTGACGGGCGATGCCCACTCACATCCATCTGACGCTCGGGAGTGGGAGGCGGGATAGCTCAGCTGGGAACCGCGCTGGGGGTTTTTTGCAGAAGTCACAAGCAGCTTCCTCTTTCCTTTCTTTCTGGACGGAGGCAACTTGCTGCAGGGCTGCGCCTGTCTTTGGAAAACAAAATCTCCCTCTACGTTGCCGTGCAGTGCCCAGCCCCGCAGTGCGTGGCGAGGAGTTTCACGCAGGAGAACCGAGATGTCTCGGGATTACTGTTTGCTGACTCCCGTTGAGTCAAATCCTCGCCTCACCGAGCGCGATGGCTGAGTCAGATCACTGGCGCCGGGCCCTGCCATGACGCATGTTCTGGCCCTACCTTTCTATGAGTTTATTCGTCTAAAATGGCTGGGAAGGGATGATCTTGCCCTGAGCCAGCATGAGGTTTTTATGAGGCTTTGTTGGACCTAGCTGCCATTCACCTTCCTGGAACGCAAAGCTGGTGGTGGGCGAGGTGTGAAATGACTGGGAGGAAGGCAAATAGGAGCGGGGCTGGATTTCCAAACACCAGGCTCCCTTGTCCCAGGAAAGTCCCCCCTGTACCTGCTACCTTCATGAGTCAAGGGGGCTCGGTTGGGTTAACTCGGCTCTGCTAGCTCCCTGCAGACTTCCACTTGTTGGTGGCTGGAGGACTTTCCCCTGCGTGATGCGCTCCTTCCCTGAAAGATTAACGCCTAGTGTTGGAGCCTGACCCCACAGAGCTTGGTCCTGAAACTCCCGGGTGAGCAAGGGTTGTAGGACTCGGCCCTAGTGACTCACTGTACTGCTAATGCTGTTGCGGAAGGCAAATGTGTCAGTGTTTCCCAGGTTGTTCCCTTCCTTATTTGCTGTGGAAGTGAAGTTGTTCCTTATTGCCCTGCAATTCCGCTCTAACACAGTCCACAACAGACCATCGCAGCAATGCCTCGAGCTACAGTGACTGCATCACAATCTGCATCCAAAGACCGTTTTGCTCTCTCGCAGTTCGGTCGTTTGTGCACCATGCCCATCAGGGTCAATAGGCACGAGTCTCTTACTTGCTTCCATTTATTCAGTGCAGATTGCAAAGCGAGGGGCAGGAACCCACAGCCCTTAGCAAGGCAGACTTCACTTGGGTTTGGCTTGCTCGCAACTAGGGAGTCGAAACCGGGATTGCACGTAACTGCCAGGTAGGCACAAAGGGCAAGAGGTATCTTGGTCCTTGGCAAAGAGACTGCGAAGGGCCAAATTTCACCCTCTCCCAGGGACCAAGGAGCAGTTTACCTCTCCCGAGAGTGCCTTTCAGGCCCTAAAGTTAGCAAGAGCATTCTGCATCTGCTTCTACCCTGGATCCATTTCAAAGAAAGCAAACGTGCAAGGCCTCGTTTCTCAGCTTGTTGCTCAGTGAGGGACATAATGCAGCCCCAGTTGAGAGGGAAAAAATCATACAGTTGTGGCATAAACAATAAATCTACCTTAAGTTCCAGTTGTGCAATCATACAGCAGGTGCTGGTCCGTCCGCGGCTACAGGCTCGGCTCCCTCTGTCTTCATGGCTAGCGCCCAGAGAACAATTTGGCTTTGTCTCTCTTTCTTTCAGGAAGACTGCATCAATATTGCACTCTGTTCTCCCGTGTTACCAGCTCACCTGACTTTGCTGTGAATCTCACCATATTGCATGCTTTCCTTGAAGCCCCAGCTTGTGAAGTCATTCAATATGTGAGATCTCAGCTTTAAAAAGGAAAAAAAAAAAAATCCCAAATATTTCTAGCCTTTGCAGCTACAGAGCAAAGCTTGGAAATGCAAACCCCTAAAGCCTCAAAAGCCAGGAGATAAAGAAAAAGAAACCCAAAGCCCAAAATAAACAACTTCCATCCAAACATGTTGTTTTAAAAACCACAGAATCGTAGAAAATTCAGCCTGGGAGAGACCTCAGGAGGTCACATCTGGTCCAACCCCTGCTCCAAGTAGGACCAGCCCCAGCTGCATCATCCCAGCCAGGGCTTTGTCTACCTGGGTCTTCAAAACCTCCAAGGATGGAGACTGCACCACCGCTCTGGGCGACCTGTTCCAGTTTTACCACACTCCTAGGGAGAAAGTTTTTCCTAATATCCAACTTCAACTTGCCTTGCTGCAGCCTGAGCCCATTGCTCCTTGTCCTGTATCCGCCCCCACTGAGACCAGCCCAGCTCCATCCTCTTGGCAGCCCCCCCGCAGGGAGGTGAAGGCTGCTAGCAAATCCCCCTCGGTCTTCACTTCTGCAGTCTTGATCAGCCCAGTACCCTCGGCCTCTCCTCACCAGTCCTGTCCCCCAGCCCCCCAGCCAAATTCGCTGCCCTCCACTGGACTCTCTCCAACTTGTCCACATCCTTCACCAAAAAAAAATAATTTCTGTGAAGTCATATTTAAGTTTTGCAAAAATAAATCATTCCAGAGAAGACATGTCAGGATTCCCAAAAACTCAGGCAGAAACAATTGACATTTCCTTGCAGTGTCTGCAGCTCACAACCTGCAGATGTAACACAGCAGCCCATGACAAGTGCAATGGAGTAGAAATGGGCTAGGAACAAAAAAGAAATTCAATCTATTATTTTTATTGCTCATAAAACCCTCTCCCTAAATCTCCTAGGGACGGGCAGATGAATTAAATTTTAAAAATTAATTTAGGTTTAGTAAGCTAACGTGGCGTTTGTAACGGGGAGTAGGAGATTTGCTTCTCTGAAAGGTATGACTTTTAACCCACAACTTCCTGATCACAAAGCAACACTTGCTATCCCGGATGGTGAAAAATATAGCCCTGGCCTCACCCGAGCGAAACGGCGTGCACCACCCAGTTGGGAAAGGCACTGCCACCTAAACGTACAATGACGAGACCACGAAGCTTGCGTTACCTGGGGCAGAAACAGCAGCTGTAGGAAAGCTGATGGCCTCTCGCCTGTCTGAAGCCTCCAGCTGTTCCCTTTGCAAATATTAAGAACAACCTTTGGCGTGTGGGTCCAACACACCTCCTGCCATGCTCTCTGTGTGCTTTCCACCCTCCTTTCCCCTGAAAGCCACTACAAGATGGCTCCCAGCGCCTTTACATCAGACCTAAAAGGGCACGGGGGATTTTTGCCTTATTTTAGGTAAAATGTGAATGACTCAGTTTCCCCACTCAGTTGTGGATGGCTTCTGATACAGCATGAGGGGGTTCGGCTCTTTCCTGGGACAGGACGTAAGTGGTATGAGGCACGCTGGGTCTACCAGGAATGGCCCACGTGGGAACGGCGTCACCTGGAAGACGTGGCAAAGAGCAGCAGCCAGGCCATAGTGACCACTGGCCAAGGAGTGTAGCCACGGCCCTACCAGACCGCCAGCGGGGCAGTGCCTATTAAAGCAGCCTGGCAGGGACTTGACATTTAATATCTGAGGCATGAAAAGATTGCAAAAGCAACCTGGCTTTCAGCGCGGGGGAGTTCAATCCATCTATCCATCCAGCATGACCGGGCAGAGCCGGGCCGCCTTACAGGCCGCGGAGCGCACGCGGCCAAGGTGCATCAGGGTTAATGCGTCAGGACCACATTTCTCATTCATGCGACTGCACGTCACGCTCACGCAGGAGCGCAGCCCTTTAACATGCTACGATGCCTCTCGGGAAGGGCAAAAAAAAAATCTCCCTGACCGTAAGGCCAGAGGAGAGGAATTTGCAGACAAGCGTCCTGGCAGAGCTGTGAGTAATGTCCAGACAGCTGGGGACTCTCCCAGACTGTTCTTGTAAAAGGCAACAAAACTGTCTGCAAAGTGAGAACACAGCCATCTCATTAAGAGACACTTCATCAGCCTTCCCGGCAAGGGAACAGGCAAGTGCAAAGCAGGACGATCTCCGGCAAGAGTGAGTCCCCTGGAAGAGACACCGGGCCGCTCGGCAACACCCCGAACCCCGGCTAACGCGTGCGTCCGTCACCTGAAGGGACACGTCGAGAAACCCCAGAGGCTGCAGTGCGGGGTTATTATAAAAGGGTTGAAAAGCGTGGGCAGGGAAGACACCTTGGCGGATTTCTTCGGAGGCGCGTGCATTGGGGAATACCACCACGACCGCTTAATTAGTGTATTCTAATTGCACGGGCTTGCAAAGCGGCTCCAAGGCTCAGCTCGAAAACTGAGGGAGGGACCCAAAGCAGTAGAAGGCGTCAGTGGAGTTCTTGGGGCTTTCCACGCTAGCGAGGACACCAGTTCTCCGAGGGGGTTGTCATAGTTTGCTTTGCCATTTATGAACTTACCTGCCTGCCTTCCAGGGCGGGCGGCGAGGCAGGCAGACCCCAGCTCCTCTGCTCCCTTGGCCCTGGCTCTGTTCTGCACTCAGTAGCTTGCCCGCCGGGGACTTTCAAAGGATTTCCTACCGGGGAAGGATTGAACGCAGCAGCGGTGCAGAAAGCAAGTCCGGTGGTAATCCGAGCCTGCTGCGTCCCCGTCCCCGATCAGCTCCAGGTACTCTGAATCTGGATGCCTGCAGACGCTGAGCTGCACGCGCGCAAACCAGACACAAGCCAGAGGCCGGTTCCCAGCGTCCACAACAAGGGTGAGTCCCAAGCAGCTGGGACGCTAGACTCCAGGGCTACTATTCACACCCAGGACCCAGTCCCTCCGCCTGGGCCTCTGGCTGCCACCCACTGTTCACACCCACACCCTGGTGCGCCCGGCATCGTGACTCACCCGTCTCAATCTGAGCCTTTCTAGCGGTCAGCTGGCCTCAGCCACTTATTATGGGTCTGCCAGAGTCCCCTCTGCTGCTCCCACATGTCCTAGTGGGTCTTTCAGACCTTCCCGAAGCCTCTCCTGTGCCATTTATCCCTAGAGAGAGGGGCCTGAACCCCTCCTAGGGGCACGGGCAGCGCTGAGCTCCCTACACGGGGCCGACCTGGAGCATCACGTGCATTATTCACATGGCAGCAGGACCCAAGCGTGGGAGCAGATGCGGTCCTGGCGGATGGGGGCACCACGTCAGCACCACAGCAGGCCACGTCAGCTGTGCCAGGGGCTGCCACGGCGTGCCCTGAAGCGTGTGCGACCGCACGCAGCCAGCCCGAAAGCCTCCCCTCTCCTCTCCACGTCCCCGCTTTGTGCAGCCTTTTGCCTCCCCCCGAATTCCTCCCTTCTCCCTGTTCACATTCCACCAGGCTCCCCGGCTGCCTCGTTTGGACGTCCTTTGAATGCCTCTTCATTTAATTTCCACGCCTCACGCCACCAGGACGCTCTGATCGTTTAAACATGAGCTCTCTGCCGGGCGAGCCTGCTCGACACAGATCTCTGCGTGTTCCCCTGAAAGGAAATTATCCTTCATTATGCTGTGCTTTGTGGGGCGCGAGCGACGGACATTATGCCGCGAAGAAAAGCGGCTGCTCAAATAAGAATAATAGGGGGATAAAAGGCAATTAACAGCTTCTCTGGGAGCGGGGTCCTCCGATCCGCTTATGCGTCTGCTCTGAATCGCACCAGAGTCGTGCTTGGGGCGTCTGTGCGGTAGCGATGGAAACGAGGGTGCACCAGAGGCGTGTGGTGATGGCTGGGCCCGGGGCACAACCGGCGGGTGTGAAAGCCAAGCCAGAACAAGACCCGGCTCTTCCACTGGGGCAGACCCCTGAGATGCCAACAGCCTGAAACTCTGCGGGGCTCACGGCCCGGGTTTAAGTCTGAATCCTCTACTCCAGGCTGAGCCGGCTGAGCCAAGAGAGTCGTGTCAGATCCCGCAGCTGGCTGTTAGTGCCGGGCCTCGTGCATCGCATGGGGAAACCCTTGCACAGTTGCCACCATTGCAGGGAGCTGGGCGCGAGCCGGGGTGGTGCGACGGTGCGATGGGAGTGATGGGGGCAGATGGCTTCTCCATCCTTCCCTTCCCACTCACCACCTTCCAGCTGTCCTTTTACTTTCTCTCTGTCGTCCCCCATTCGCAGACCTTGTCTCGCTCCTCCTCCGCTCCATCCCTCTTTTCTTTGCTTCACGGACTGGTCGTTTCTATTGCAGGAAAACAGAATAATTGAATCCTAGGGACGTGGGGCTGGCAGGGACCTCCAGGGGTCATGTCTAGTCCAGCCCCCTGCTTGGGGCAGGAGCAGCTCTGTCCAAAACAGACCAAGCCAGCCTCTAAACTCTCTGTAAAACTGCATCGACCCCGATACGGCACCAGACATCGCACCTGAACCTGCCACAGGGAAGCAGGGGGACCGTGGCAGCCGTGCCTTGCTTTCTTAACCTACATTCAGGAGATCCTGCTACAGAGGAAGGCAACCTCCCACCCGGCAGTCTGCACCAGTCTGACTATGGGGGAAATTCCTTCCCGACCCCAAATCTGGCACCAGTCTGACCCTGGGTGCAAGGGCAAGACCCCTTCGCCAGGACCCTCCGGGTTTGAGTCCCAGCAGGAGCACTGGCACAGCCCAACCGAAATCCCCAGCCTGGGCAGGTCAGAAACCCCCTGACCCGGAGCAGAAAACGATGGAGGGCAACCAGAAAAATCACTCGTAGCATATTCTGGCTGAAAGCTGCAGGCGTTCAGACACAAGCACATCCTCCGGCGTCACCAGGACTCATCTTACATTGTAAGTTAAACACGTGCATAAACATTTGTCCGTGGTGGCAAGGTGCTAGCGTCACCCATGCTGAAGTCCAGTGGTTTCCAGCAAGTCTGGGAAGCCCGGTTGGCACACAAGGGTGCCCGCTTCCAAAATCCAGGCACCCTGAGCTCTGCTTTTGCACTGTTGGGGTCACCAGCTGGCACTGATCCTTTTCTCAGCGTGGATCACTCCTTGAAGGACCAATATTAGTGGTCGTTTTGGCCCGTTTTTTTTGCCGCAGTCACAAGTGGCCGGGGGGGGTCGAACCTAGGCTTCTGCTTGTCTGATCACGCCGATTCTTGAGGCAAAGTCCCTCTCTTGGCACTGAGCTTTGCTTGCGGGGAGCGGAGCTACCTGCAAGCACAGCCTGCACGCTGTTTGTGACCACCCCTGTTCCAGGACCACCGTGTCTATCGGGAACAAGCGGCGTGAAGACTAATGCCCCTGTTCTGTGGCACCGATGCCTCCTTCCTGACCTGCAAGGGTCCAACCATGCCATATTGCAAAGGCACATATACAGCAAGGGGAAAAGCACTAGCGAGGAGGAGGTTGCGCGTCTGCAGGTACAAGACACCGTAGAGGAATTGCTCTCGTAACGGGAGTCCCTCTGCCTGGCCGGATGCTCTGCAGGGAGTTTCCCTGGCTGAGTCCGCAGGGATTTCTGCAGTGTGAAAGGAGACTGGGTCTTGGGAGGGGAAGAGACTGGATGCTTCGGCTGCTACAAGGGGACTTGCCAGCCCCTGCGGGGAGAGGATGGGCACGTGGGGATGCAGGCTGGAGCGGAGCGGAGCGTGCAGAGGAGAGAGCAGCTGGTCCGCCGGAGTGTGCAGCGTTATCCTTGCTGGGAAGAGACGGTGCAGACGTGCCTGAAATGAAATCTTCAGCTCGCTGGCAGGGTCGGGGTGCAGGGAGCGAGCGCAGCGACGCAGTCGTGGGCTCAGGCTTCCTCCCCGGGAATGCTTAATTGCATACGAGCTCAGGCCTTTCGGCTGTCAGTCTGCATTGCGCAGAGCTGTGGAAGGAGGGAGGGAGGGAGGGAGCTGGAGCCCACCCTGCCTTGTTCTGGAAACCCTCCTGGCTCGGGTCCTGTGTGGGGCTGCTCCCTCTCCGTCGCTTTCCCAGAGCTTGCAGGCCGTGCAGGAGGGTGACAAGGCAGCAGGAGAGGGGCTGCTGCGGAGGTACCAGCCTGCACTGGCCGGGATGGATGCACCCGTCGGCAACCGGGGCACCCCAGCAGCGTGGATGCAACTCTGGTGGGGACAGGGTGGTTCAGCTCGTGCCCAGGGCACGGGGGGCAGGTGGTAACCTCTCCCCACACAGGACACGTGCCAGGTTTTGCCTGGCGGAGTGCTTCTGACACTGTCTGGCTCCTTACTCAGAGCAGAAACGGCGAGGAGGAGAGCACGCCGCGCTGGGAAGCGGGGACACACTCCTGAATGCAGAGCCAGGTCAGCCTCTGTGCTGGCTCAAGCCACGAAATGCAGCCGTGGCCTGCAGCGGGGCAGGGCGAGGGCCTTGCAAGGCCGTTGTGGCAGAAAGGGAGCCTGCACCCCCGCAGCCCCCGTGGCAGCAGCGCGCGCGGAGCTGCCTAGGCATGCGCTGGGTTCGTTTCCAGCTCGCCACTGCTCCGTGGGACATATGGCTTGGCAGGTAGCCCCGCGGCTTCCAGATCGGCCGAGCTGTCTGTCAGCTGCGGATCTGGCACTGCGGTGGGACGAGAGCGGAGGCTGCATTGCTTCAACGTCTGAGGTTAGCAAAGCGGAGCCGAATCATAACCACCGTGACTCGGCATCAGTGCCCGTCTCCCGCGCCGCCGTGCTCCCTTTTGCACGTCGAAACGCAGCGCTGGGTTTTCCATGGCGGCTCGGAGGGAGAGAGAGAGCGGGGCTGCTGGGCACGTGGGAAAGCCTGGCTCCGACACCAGCTTCATTTTACGGAGCGTGGGGGGATGAAGGCCGAAAAGCCACGTCCCAGGCTAGAGCCCACAAGGCCACCTGCCCACCAGGAGCGGTGAAGAGATGCTTTGTTTGGGGTCAAACCCAAAAGGCGAGTTCGCTCCATGAGATGAACTCCCCCCCCGGGAAATGTTTTGTTTCATGGGTCGGGGTCTTGCATTTAGCCCACGCAGGGACTCAGCGTCGGCCACTGGTGGGCTTTTGCATTTAACCCACTCGGTGCCGCTCGCTCGCTCGCTAAACGGAAATGCGGTTTTGAAGCGACAAAGATGCCGACGTTTCATTTTGAACGTCCAGAGGTGAGAGGCCGGCTCTGCTCCCAGACGCCGAACGCTGCTTTCCTGGCTGGCGAGTCCCTGAACTCCTCCCAAATTCACCAGGCGGCAAACACGTGGCAGGGGCTCTTTTTGGAGAAGGAGCTCTTCCCTGGAAACATCAGAGATGAGGCCAGACCGGACCGGACCCTCCCAGGCTGCAGAAGCCAACGCACAAGCGCTTGCAGGCCGCTCAGAGCCGCCTGCAACGCCCTTGCCCCGCTGAGCTGGATCACAACAGCATCTCCGGGCCCCCCCGGAGAGGCACGACCCCTCCAGCTGAGCTGCTGCCCCTGCTTTCCATGGTCCCTTCACATCCAGCGTGCAGGATGAGCGGCGCGAACAGCCACGCAAGGAGCAAAAGCCTCGTGGGACGGGCACTGAAGGATCCTCCGGCCGTGTCCACAGTCTCTCTGAGCCACTGGGTTTTCGGGGGAGAGCAGCCCCCACGCGAACAGCCCGGGCACCGACAGAGCGCCTCGACCAGCCCAGCCTGGCGCAGCCTCCCCCTTTCTCCCCAGCTCCTGAGTCACGCTCCCCTCCGGGACGGGGCTCGCTGGCAGCAGGCGCGTGTGATTCACGGTCTCTGATTGTGATCCAGGGACAGGGGCGCTGCCAGCAGTGGTAACCACAAAGGAGGGAGGGCCGAGCCGTGGAGCCGAGTCACCGAGCCGGGCCGGGGCGGCCGTCGGACCCGGAGCCAGCAGCCAGCCGTGCCGCCCCGGCGCTTGGCACGGATAAAACCCTGCTGTGCCGGCTGCCGGGAGGCGAAGCAATGGGGATTAGCTGCGGAGGTCTGGTTTGAGTCACTGCTCTCCTTGCCCTTTCCAGCTCCCGGGCAAGCTGGGCGACGAGGCACACGCAGACAGGGTCCCCTTGGAAAGCATGGAGAGATCAGCAAAAGACCCTTGCTCGTGCCCAGCTGCACTGACCCCCGCCCGGGGGGTGGGAAGCGCGGGAGGTGGTGGCGTGAGAGTCTCCGCTGCTGGCCCTGGGCACAACGCCGGGCTGCGGTGGCGGGGGGCTCGGTCCAGATGCTCTCACGGTGCAGATGCACGCGCCTGCACTCCCGTCCTGTGCACACTCGGTCTTCGAGCGACGGATCTTGGAAGGCGACAGCCCAAAGGGGCTGAGACACCCGGACCCGTCCCCTCTCTCCTCGGCCTGCTCAGACCTCCACATGCCCCTTCTCACCATCCTGAGAGCTCTGCATGTGCCGTCACTAAAGGAGACGCCTGTCTGGGCGCCCCGGGCCCAGGACCAGTGCAGCATCAGCCCCGTACAGCCTGGACCCGGGCAGGGCTGGGGGTCTGGGATGCAAACATCCATCCCCTGACCAGCTTGGAAACCCCTCAACAGCCTCTCAGCTCACACCTGGATGGGGGAGAGCTGAGTGTGGCCCTAGCAAGAGGGTGCACGAGTGTCCCACACGCACACACCGGCTGGTCTGTCCAGCCCAGGGCTCAGCATTGCCTTCATCCCTACTCTGAACTCCCCCAAAGAGCAGGAGCCAGCGATGGGGAGCAGGAAAGGCCCCTCCAGACCCTGGGTGGTGTTTTCCTCCGGGCTGTGGCTGCCTCGAGAAGCCATTTTCTGAGGGATTTTACTGAGCCGGTGGCTTCATGAATGATTAACAGCGAGGGCGAGCAATGACTCACTGCATCGGCCGCTCCCAGCAGAAGCGCGGCAGCCTGCAGCACGGGGGTAGGCAGCTGCCAGGCCTGCTCCGGCTCCTCCGTTTGTCGGGTAACCATGTCGGTGGCACCGAATTATTCACTTCCCCTTGGCAAAAGCTGCTGGGACAGCCCGCTCCTTCCCCATTTTCATCCTTGCTGTCTCCATCTGATTTTGGCTGCAATGAGGCCCACCTTGGTGCCGGGAGCCCCGACCGCTGCGCTACCCATCGCAGGGGCTCGGCTTGCCGGCCCCGGCACCGTGAGCCAGGAGGGAGAGCAGCACCGCTCCCCGCAGCTCTGGCGCAATGCTCCACGGCCTCCCATTGCTCACTGCAGAGCTACGCCGGCTCAGCTGACGAGAGCCGCAGGGACAGGGCACCTGCCTGCCGACAGCATGCATTGCCAATGCCCGTCGTTCCCACTTCGGCCAGCAAAGTCTTCTCCTTGCGCGCATCCTCGCCTGCCTTTCCGATTCCTCCTTGCCCCATCCCTCTGCAGCCCCCACCCTGCCAGCTCCCCCATCACTTCTGCAACAAAAACGGGGCCTCCGCTCCGGCAGCGCTCCCATGTCCGTCCCGACGTGCCCACGCTTGCCAGAGGATGCTGGGGTGAGCTGCTCCGAGCAAAGCACGCCTGGTTTGTGAGGCTGCACGGGATGGGACGCCGGGGCTGGCCGAAAGCTCCCGTCGGCTGCTCTCCCAGTGCCCCGTGCGCAGGCAGGGGGATGAGCAGCCCATGGGCTGCTCTAAGTTTGACCCGCTTAGTCAGCTTCCCCCAGACCAGGCCCCGTCCTGGCTGTCATGCCCGCCCTTGGCACTGCAGCGTGGATGGAAGGGAGCGCGTGCGCCCCCAGAGCAGTGCTTCTCAACCTGACTAGACCAGGGTTTCATGCTTGTTTTACCGACCGATTAAAAAAAAAAGCAGCAGTTTTTCCATGGCAAAGACAGACCACAGCTACTGATCCCAATGGAAAACCTCTGGGTTTCTCTTGTGAATCATGCTTGCATACCTGACAGGGCTAACACAGCGCAGCACCCCGGAAAGGGTCTCGTGGCCCCCCAGGGTGCTGTGCCCCCAGGAGCCTCCCTGACTACGGAGGGCACTTTTGAGCCCAGGGCCGCGGGCCGGTCACCTGGGTAGCACAGTGCAAAGCAAAGCAGGTCGGGCCCCGGGCCTCCTGCAGCCCTGGCTGCCTTGCACCTCCCTCCTGGCCCCGCTTGGACCACAGCAGCTGTCTCTGTGCACCCACGCCGTGCAGCGGCCCTGCTTTACACCCCCGTCTCCCAGGCACGAGCGCGTGCCCAAAGCATCGCGAGCCCTGGCTCTGGGTCTTGCTCTCCCTAGCCCTGGTGCACGAGACTCTGCCACCAGCCCGTGGGCCGGGGAGCTGCACTACGCCCACATTTTGCAAAGCAGACGCCAGCAGGTCATTTCAGCCCAGGTCCCACAAGGCAGCTCAGAGGAGACACGAGGGGAACAAGCTAAATGAATCCTGAACTTAAAAAGGAAACTCGATTATGCAGCGTGGCCTCTCTGGGCTGATCCCTGCAGGATGCTAGAGCAAGTGTTTGATGGGGCCGAGGGAGGTGGTGGTAGCTCATGGCCAGGCTCTCGTGGTCCTTTCCATTAACCGGCTCCCCAGTGCTTGCAGAGCTCCTGCAGACTCCCAAGAAAAGGAAACGCTGTGTAGGAAAGAGGACAGCAAGGGGGGCTGGCACTGAGGGTACATTTATACAGCGCTTTCCCCCTTCCAGTAAGGGCTGTGCTGACAGATCCCTTCAGCAAGAGCAGTGAGGCGCTGGCCACTGGCCACAGCAAACAGCAGAGGAAGGCTCAGGCTGCAGCAAGGGAAGCTGAGGTTTGAGATTAGGCAAAACTTTCTCCCTCGGAGGGTAGTAAAACACTGGAGCCGGTGAGCCAGAGAGGTGGTGGACGCTCCATCCTTGGAGGTTGTTCAGACCCGGGTAGACAAAGCCTCATCTGGGACGATGCAGTTGGGGCTGGTCCTGCTTTGAGCAAGGGTTGGACTGGATGTGACCCCGAGTGCCCTTCCAACCCCAGTTTTCTATGACTGATGTCCCCGTCCCAGGGTCCCAGTGCTCGTCCCCAGACGCAGCGGCAGGGACGAGGCCAGGAGGGTGCGTGCGCGCTGAGCTCCAGGGTCACTGCTTGCCGGGCTCCACGCGAGTCGATCAGGTCGGGGCTGGCTGAAGCGCCCATGGACCCAGGGAACGGGCACTGCTGCTTGCCCTCCCGCGCCCTGCTGAGTTCAGCACCAAAGGGAAGAGGGGACTGAACGCAAGAGGCTCCGGCCAGACCCTGCGAGGCCCAACTAAAGCGAGGTGCAAATGCACTGCTACACCCCCTCTGCGTGTGCCCTGCTCAGAGGGGTTCAGGCCCCCGAGAGCTGTGAGCCATCTCTGCACTGGCCCCACCTGCCCTATCCTCTCTGCAAAAGGGGAGCCCCCACGGCTGCTCTCCCGTGCACCCCAGAGCAGTGGCTGGGGCATCCCTAGGACAGCTTCACCCCCCGCTGACAGTAGCATGCAGAGCAGGGGCAGGAAGGCAGGGCAGGCATCGATACGGGGCGCAGGGTGGGCTGGCCATGCAACCCCCAGGCTCCCTGGAGAAGAAAGCAGACTGGGTTCGCCCTCGGCATCCCATAGGAAGAGCAAAAAGGCAGGAGCAAAACTCCCCCCGCATCCTGCAGCTTGGGAGAGGGAGCGAGGTGCTGCTGGGGACGCGCCCAGCCCGGGTCCCACGGCACGCATGGCAGCAGCTGGACGAGGGAGGGGAGAGGGTGCCGGTAGGAGCGACCCAAGGACCGGGCTGCGATGCAGCGGCTCACCTCTCCAGGGCCAGAGCGCCGGACCAGACCCACCTCGGCAGCTTCAAGGGGGCAGAGGAGCAGGTTGCAGCAGGGCTGTCGCTGTCCGAACAACACTTCCTTGGTCAGGAGGGTCCCAGGAGGCCTGGAAAACAGAGATCCCAGGCCAGGTGCCAGGAAAAATGATCAGGAGACAAAGCTTTGGGAGACAGCTCGTGGCCAGCCAGCCTAGAGCGGGACATCCCAGGGCGTCCTTGGGGGTGGTGGGGCAGGTAAGGGCTCCCGTCCGAGCCTTTAAACATCCTCCCAGGAGCCTGCAGTTGGACACGGCCCCCCCCCCTGCAGCAGCTGGGGCCCAAATGGCAGCCTTGAGCCAATCTCTGCTCCAAGCCAGGGCTCTGCCCTTGATACTCAGCCCGAGCCTGGCATCGTGCCTCCGTGCTGGTGCCGAGCCCTGCTAAGCGAGAGCAAGGTAGATGGTGAAGCTGGGCTCTGGGGATGGCATCGGCTATGGGAAAGGCAGGAGATAATATTGAGGAGCCGATGATTTACATGCTCAGTGGAGCAAGGCAGAGACACCTCTGCAGAGCCTCGAGACCGCCGCATGCAGCATGGAGCCCAGCAGCCAAGGCAACGGTCTCCTCGGCCCCCCGCTACCGTGGGCATTACTGGCAAGGCAGGATGTTGGGCTAGATGTGTGGGAAGAGAAAAAGTGGCTTATTTACCCAGCACGCAGGCCGCAGCAAACGGGCTCCTGGACTGCAGAGGCCTGTTCACACATGGAGCAAGCCTTGGAAAACAGCGCTCCCTTGGACTTCCCACTGGCCCGGTGGATGCTAAGATGTCTGAACCACAGGTGTGGGAGACACAGGGCGGTGTTGTTGCTCCTGCTCTTTTCCCTTGGAGTCCAGGGCAGATGTGCATCAGCTAGGACCTTTCCAGCCAGGTTCGTTTGCAATTGCCCTCCTGCTTCCAAAAAATGCTTCTTCCAGCTCCACCCCACCGACAAGCGTGGCCTCTGTATCAGGTGTATTAAAAACGGCGTGGCAGGCTAGCCTCTCCCCCCACGCCCAGCACACAGGCTGGCCTCGCTCCCCGCCTCCGAGCCATGGGCCTGCCCTGCTGTCCACGCGGGGTCAAAACCTTTGCATCGGGGCAGAGATCCCTGGGAGGATTTTGCCAATTAAAACACGGGCCCCGCGTTCACTCCCGCAGCACTACCTGCCCTCTCGGAGAGGCCGCGGCTGCTCCAGCTAGCACATACCAGATCCCTCGACTTCTGGCTTGGGAAACGCGAGAGATTTTTAGTCCTGTCACCAGATCAGACGAGAGTCATTTATAGCCCAACTCATAAGTGGCCTGACACACAAAGGGAGCCAATTAATCTCCAGGAGTCAGCTGGTAAGAGGCCGAGGTAGAGAGAAAGTTATGCGGTTTCTCTTGTGCCCGGCTGCCGCTGTTCGTGCAGGCGGTGGCTCATTAGCTGAGAGAGGAAAGAGGAACGGGAACACGTTTCCCTCGGCATGGGGGCAGCGCTCCCTTTGCCGCTGGCGTGCTCGAGCAGCTGCCCTCGCGGCGAACTGCGAGCCGGCCGGCGTCGGGGGCTCAGCTACGTGGGCGCTCAGCAGCACGTCCCACGCATCGCTCCTGCACCCCGCGCAGCAAAGCAACAAGGAGGCAGGGGAGCTGCACATGCATTTTGGGGCCACCTCTTACCATGTGTCTGCCACCCGTTGCCCAACAGGACTCTCGACACCAGCCAGTTGTGGCCCTTGTGCCCCCGCCGCTGAGGGCATCTCTCTCATCCCCTATCCTATATATGCCAAGCGGCATTTTCCTCCGTGCGCCTTGTCCAGGGGCTGAGCTGGGATGCGGGCCAGCCTGCACGGGTGCTTCTGCGGCGCAGATGCACCGTACCCCAGCGATCGGCCTGGCTGGCAACACACTCGGCTGCATAAGCATCAAGCGCAGGAGTGCTGGCTGCCCCCCGCCGCCTGCGGCATTGCAGGACTCGTGAAACCCGCTGGTGACAGCCCCTCAGCTGGGCTGGATGGGCATGAAGTCAACCGTCCCGGGGTGGATCCGGCCCTGGGAGAGCAGAGCAAATCCCAGCGGGCGTTTCACCCAAGCAGTGCTACTCACTTATTGCGGCGACATGACTCCCCGGCTGCGGCTCCCTTCCCTCGGTGCTAAGATGCCCCTTGCTGGGAGGCCGACGGGACGTGGGATGTCTTGTTCCCAGCGGCAGGGTTTAAGGATACTCCTTGCCCCTCTCCCTTCTGGCTGGTTTTGCAGATATCGAGTCCTGACCCACTTGAAGCCTGTGGCTCGTAGGTGGAGGGTTATCAAGCCGACCAAAGCCGATCACCGCTCATGGCGTGGGCGTGAAGCTTCCGAGACGCTTTTCATCCCAGCAGGATCTAAAGGGACGTGTGGGGAGCTCGAGGTTGGCAGGATCTGTCCTCACCCAGGTCCCCAGCCGGGCTGGGCTTGGTTTGCATAGCAGCATTGATTATCATCAGCAGTCCCTCACAGTCCAGGACGATTGTCTTATCTGGAGATGGCTGATGAGGCTGATCCGGGATCGACGGACCGCTGCGGCTCGGGCACGTGTTTCCCCGCGGGGTGGGCAGCTCTGGGTTTTTGACCTGCACTGCTTCTGCAGCTCCCACTTTTCTGTTGTCGTCGTGAGGTTTCAAAGCACTCTCGCTCCATTTGGGGCCATCCCAGACGACGGTCACATTGCATTTTTTCCACGTTGGCCTTGAGGACACCCTGGAAGTGCTTTCTCTGCCCTCCTCTTGTGCGTGCGCCGCGACTGAGCTGCGAGAACAGAACATGCTTTGGGAGTCTGGAGCCGGACATCTGGATGATGTGGCCGGCCCAGCGAGGTTGATGTCGGATGATCGTCGCCTTGCTGCTCGTGGCGTTTGCTTGCAAGAGGACGCTACCCTCGGTGCAGCATTGACATCGGCTGCTCCAGCAGTGCAGGCACTAGGGGAAACGGGACGCCGAGGTTTTCACCAGGGAGGGGAAAGCCATTTGCACAGTCACACGTGTCACACTTCCCGAACGTGCCAAGCTGAGACTTTCCCGAGCTGACAGCAGTGCTGCCGCTCAGCTCCCATCTCAGCCCCGACGCTAGCAGCAGGGAAGACCCCCGGGGCTTGCCTGCTGTTAAAACCACCGAGCACATGTGCACAAGGGGTTGCAGTAAGGCGGGGGGAAGGAGCTAAAAGTTCACAAGTTTCTGCGGCTCCCTTGCTACTGGTCCAGATCCACATCAGTCTGGATAAAAGGTGCGGGAAACAGCTCAGAGCAGCTGAAAAACCTCCCTCCCTCCTGCAGACAGGGGCAGGACAAGTGCTAACCCTCAGCCTGCCTTGTCCAAAACGCGCCTGGGGCTCATTCCAGCCCCCCGTTGATGTGCAACTTAGACATGTACAGCTTGGCACGCCGTCTCCCTTAGACCAGGAGCTTGGACGGAGGGTTCAGGTGCATGGAGTGAGATCCGATTTGCACTTTCCCCCCCGACCTTCGGGGCTGAATCCATCTCAGCACCTCTCCCTGGAGTCCACGGGTCTTCCTAGGACGGAAGCGGTGGTCTCCATCCAGCTGTGGACAGATGTTCAGATCACGACAGCCACCCCCACCGTTGCACGCCCCCCCCGCCACCCCTCCATTTGCACTTTGCATCCAAGCAGCCAACAAGGGTTGAACGTGCATCGGCGCTGAGCAACTCTCTCACTCCTTAAGATTACCAGCAGCGACTTCGGGGGCACTGGCAAGAAATCCCCAGATGGAGATGGCTGGAGGTTAAGGGAGCGGGTCGCTGCCCGAGCGTCACCTGTGTTTTGGAGAGCAAGAGAAGTTCAGCAGCGTCCATCCAGACCATGCGCTAGTTCCAGGACTATTCTGGACGGCACGGAAAAGGCCTGCGTTACTACCCCGCGCCATTCACGGGCTAAGGGATAAATTAATACACGCATTCTTGTGCTACAAAATGTGCAGTCATTTGAATCAAAATCAATTTATTCTTCATGGTTATCTTCCAATGCATAGTACTGATCGTCTCCCCAGTTACATCAGAAATTGGGTCAGAAAAAAACCAAGGAAAAAAAAATACAAAACCAACCATAATACACTGTGTGTCTCAGAAGGTCTAAGGCACAAGAGAATCCAGCAGGCAGCGTCTGGAAAGCTTTAATTTTATTTGTCTAAAATACAAATGTCTTTCTCGTGTTAGTAACTTCAATAGGATAGGCCTGATGCACCCAGGAAAAAGGATGCAATAGCTACAGAATTCAAAATACTGAAGGTATTTTTCTGGAAAGAAATTTATTCTGTTGTTCTACGCATTAGATATAACATTGAATCAAATTTCAGTTCATCGTAATTTCTTTACATCAGAGCCTTTAAAGATTGGGACTAATAAACTGGTACTTGAAAAGTCTTTAAAGGACACTCCTATTAATGTGTAGATAGGGTCCATAAAAAACATAACCAAGAATTTTATACACTTTATTAAAAGATCAAAAAATAAACAATAACAATATAGAAGTAACATACTAAAATGAGTAGCATTATGCACAGGTCTAAAGCACATACAAGCACTACAGCAATATAATGTGGCAAAAAGAAAAATAAATTCAAAGCGTACACCCTGTTGGTAGCAGTTGAGGGAATGAACTCTTGTGTTTTGGAGCTAAATTTTGCATTCGCCTAAGTCTGCCTGGATCTGTCGATGATATTTTAATTTGTTACAACTCCACAGGGTTAACGGTGTTGTTGGTTTTTGACATCTAAAACTACTTCATGAAATCAAGTTGATATCTGTCTAGTATTTCCCTTATTTTATGTTTTACCAGAAATGTCTATGAAAATAAGAATGTGCTTCCAATATCTACTTTACACAGTATAGTAATATTAATGTTTTATTTATTTAAATTAAAAACGGTCAATTGACGAGAACATTCTCTTCTCGATTTTAGTGATCGCCTAAAATACATTTCTCTATTTATTACAAAACCGGTGATCTATTGTCAGGCGGTGTAAAGAATGGGTTTGGGGGGGGGGGGGGAAGGTTGCTTGTTCTGTTTTCATGATTTAAAATGACGTTAAAAAAAAAAAAAAAAGCTAATTCAAAACAAAAAAAAAATCCCATCATCCAATCAAAGAATGGTCTTGTCATCCCCTCATCTGCTAGGATACAAAAGCCATGGCAACAAAATCATTTGGCTTCCACCACTATCAAATAGCATCTGTGTACAGTAATAAAGAACTGGAACCTTGTAATTCTGTGTCAGGTAATTCTCTCTGTTGTGTGTTTGGAAAAAATAACTTAGTTTTATTTAATAGTTGCGTTATTTTTGCATGTTTAAGTATCTCATTGGAGAGGCATATACAGTTTCTTTTTTGATGATGGAGAGTGTGACAGTAAAGATCACTAGCAAAGATTTCAGCGGTGTTGGCCGTGACGCCGGGGCCTGCTCGCATCCTAACGGAAAGGAGCTTCCCCGGCTGCGATTCACTTCAGATAGTGCAAAATATCTCCCTTTAACCATGCCACAAACGAGAATGAGCTCAGTCGTGCAAACACCGAGCAGAGCCCCGGGGGCACGCACTTCTGCAATGGAGAGCAGGATCGGGGCGACGACCGCGCCCACCAAAGAGCCAGTCTCTCCCAAATGTTTTATCCCGGTGGGATAAATCCAGCCCTTAGTTATATCCGCGCCTGAGCCCCGAGTCCGCCAAACCACGGGAGCACCTCACCTGCTCGGGGCTGGCCAGGTGCACGAGGGCCTCAGCTGGCCTGGTGACTCTCCGGCGGCAGCGAGAGCCTTGGAGGCTACGGGACATCTGTCAGTCAGGTGAAGACCCCGTCACCGCAGCCCCCAGGAGGGAAGGTGCTTGCGGGGCAGAGGTGGAGATATAAAGACTAATCAGGCCTTGCCACGGGGCAGCGCTGACCAGAGACGTTCGGGCTCAACGGGACCCGGCCATCTCGTTTTGTGATTAGTGCTGCTCCTTGAAATGGTTTTTGGGGGGGGTTGATTTAGCCAGGTCTAATGAAAAACAGATGCCCTCCCGCTGACACCACGGGCAGAGGTCTCTCGGCAAGGAAGCACGTGCGTTCGGGTACTGCGCCCAGTCCCGGGAAGGGAACAAGCAGGGCGATGCCAGGGAGAGGCACCGAGACATTCCCCTCTGCTGGGGCCCGGCCACCGATGGCAGAACAGCAACACGTCCAAGCACAAGCCTTCTCCTGACAACTGACCGCGTGACCTGGAAAACGATGCATTTGGGGTTTGCCCAGGTGGCGCGAGGCTTTGCTTTGAGCTCCGACCAGCCGTCTGAGCCGGGAGCGGGGTCCTGTTATGCTGACGGCCTGCTCCCCGCCCCAGAGACATCAAGGGGCGCTTCGGTGCACTCAGCGATACCCGCCGAGCACGCTCGGCCTCGATGAAGAATAATAGGGATGGAAAATAGCAACTCCTGGACGCTGCCCCTCGCTGCTGCCGCCCTGCTGTTCTGCAAGCACGGGGGAAGAGCACTCCTGCAAGGGACAAGACTCCCTGGCACGTAGCAATGCCCAGCTGTACTGGGTTTTGATGGTGGCAACGACCAAAAGAGACTGGGGAGGAGACTGGAGGGGGGCAGGGGGGGCGGGTTTGGCACACCAAAGAACCCGTGCGCATGCAAGTGCCAGGGGAGAAGAGGGCGGTATAGAAAAGCCTCGTTCCCAGGACCCCCCCTCGCCCACCGCTGTGAGAGTCCATTGCTCGCGCTCATCTGGACCCTGCACAGACGGAAACCCAGACCGAGCCCACGGGGCTCTGGAGCGATTAGAGAGGATTTCCTGCGCGCTCTCCAACTACCTCTCCCCCACGGAGGCAGCGGACAAGATGATGCTGAGCTGCCGTCCATGGGGACAGCACGGGGCATCGGCTCAGCCGAGGACCGGGGGGACATTTTGCAGAAGCAGAGCTGCCCTGGGCTCAGGAGCACGTTTGGGGGCTTGAAGCCCTGTCAAAAGGCAACGGGCCAACAGCAGGGCAGCAGCCAGCGTCCGTGGTCCGGCAGGCAAACGCTGACCCGTCCGCCCCCGAGCTGGCCTAGCCGGACTCCCGTCAGCACAACAGGACCCGGCCCCACAATCAGCGTCTCCTGCTCGTTAGCACAAACGCCACGGCAGTTCCAGCAGCAGAAGGCGAATGACCCGGCGCCGTCTCAGCGCCCGCCTTGCCGTCACCCACCGGCCCGCTCCGATTTCACGCACCCCGTGGATAAAAGCACAGCAACTGGCTGCCCTTCGGTTTCCACTCATTAAAACGCTTCCCGGGATCGTACCCACCTACGGCAGCTAAAAACGGCACGGGCCGGGAACGGGACTAAGCGCTAGCAGCAACCTACGGCCGCGGCCGCTTCGCGGAGGACGCGCACGCTTATCGAAGGCCTGATCTGGAGCGCATTTGAGAACGTAAGCTGCTACCAAAGCAATTAAAATCTTTGCTAGTGACCTTACTCATTAATTAAGTACTGTTTCCCATTTTCTGTGCTGCAGGTTGAAGCTGACCTGTTATCAGTCTGCTGTATAGTAAGCTATGGCAAACTACAAAGCTTTTACAACAGCAAAGCAACATCATGCTTTCAGATAAGTTTTATAGCAAAAAACTCCTCCTTTTTCAAAGCCTTAGTAATACCTATCTCTTTTACAAACTTTTCCTGTATTATTACAGACTTTTTATATTCAAAATAAGTTCCAAGGATTTCTTTCGTGGACTATGTACATAAGTGCAAAAAAGGTGTGTCTCACACATTCGTACACTAACTGAATCAGTTTAACTGCAGCATATTTGTATCTTCAACACTGTTACGGGGTCATTCCACAATATTTTTCTTATGTACAGTTTTTGCTAATATAAATTAGTATTAAAATATCCATATGTTATTATTTAGCCCTGATTTTAACATAATCATGTGAGCATTCGATTTCAGGAAAGAAAAAATAAATTGCAGGCAGAGCTACAGTACTTAACCCGGTTAATTTTGAATACACACAATGCTAATAAACATGAAATGAAATAAAGACCAGTTAGTATATTGTAAATGCAGGCTGTTTTGTTTCGAAAGCTAAAATACTGTGGAATAACCCTAGCCACACAACAATTTCTACAAGCTATAAAACCTGACTCTAAATCCATGTGTTGTAAACTTCTTGACTGAAAAAGTGACATAAAGACACAAATTCAGCTTTCACATGGGACTTTGGGATTTTAAAAATATTCAATCATATCTTTATCTGACAGTATCGAACTGTACCTTTAACAAGCTCATACTGTTACACATCACTTTTAATTTACATGTGAAAATTTCACAAATAATGTATACAAAGGTAGCCATGTTGTAGTTTTGTTGCCATAGCAACAACAACTTAATATAATTAGTTAACAATGAATCTATCATTGTAGGAGTTACATACAAAGTTAATTTTGTTCTTAAACTGTAAACTATACAAACTAGTTATGGACTGTATTCTATACCTTATCATGCTTCAGTGTTGGTTTAGAATATAACTAAATGGGTTGAATACATGTATTAAAAATCTTAATCTTTCTCTAACTCTCCTTCAAAATTAAATTCATTAGTTACTAAAGATATCAAAAAAAGCAATAATGAAAACCTTAAAAACTAATGGTAAAGAAATGAAAATCGATGACGTGAATTAACGCGTTGATGCCTTTTGAACAATGTGTCGGACTATATTTACATTTGCATCAGGCTATCAACTAATTTGTTTTTAAAGTTATTACAGTCTTTAACATACAGTATATACTCTAAGGCCTTCACCAGGCACGTGGTAAAATCAGGTCAATAGCAAACTAAATCCATTCAACAGGAATGGGAAATTAGATTTTCCTCATAAATTTCACCTTTTTTTTTTTCTTTTTCTTTTTTTTCCTCAATTTTCATGTGTGTGAAATGTACAAGGGATAAAAAACATGAGGACTCCAGTTTCTCAATCATTCTGTGTACTCGCACGTCCTACAGCCTGCGCTACTGCGGCGCGGAGGAATACGGGAGGGTGGCGCGCGCTCGCCGCCTCCGCCCGACCGGGTGCGACCGGCAGCAGTCACGTATTCCCGGGCGTTGCTCTGTTAACGTTTGTGCAGTGGAAGTCCCTCTCACTGGACTCTGCCCGGCGTCCTTGCAGCGGGCCAGCCGTCTGTCGAGAGCACCCCGCTCCAGGAAGGGAGGGCGTCCCGCCAGCCACCGACGGAGCGCGACGTTCCCGTCTCTGCGGCGCGCCGCCTCGGCCGGGCCGGGCCGGGCCGCACCGTCCGTTCGTGAACGCCCCGAGCGCAGCGCGACACGACACTTATGGCAAAGAGAAAAGTGCTTCAGAGCGTTCAGGAAGGGAGCGGAGCCGGCGGCGGGGAGGTAACGATTTCTATCGCATCTATCGCTGATTCAAAAATACAAAGTCAAAAATCATCAGCTAGAAATCTCCAACTCAAAAACATGGTTGATTGTGAAATCATGTTTCCAATTACTAAACACACTATACTTAACAAAAATAATCTTAATAGTTTTATGAATCCATTTTATTTTAAATCCCTCTTTTATTGTCTGCTTATGTTACAGTTTAGTAGTAGTAATTTTTTTTCTTCTTATTGAAACTACTAACAACCTTTTTTTTTTTTTGAAAATGATCCATCTCAGCTTTCATTTTCCCTCTGCATGACCCGTTTTATCCAAGTTTCAGCATTTCTTGCATATTGTTTGCATAAGGCTGAGAGAAATGGACAAAGAGAAATAACTTTGGATAAATAAAAAATATAGGTTCATGGAAAGTGGGAAGCTTATAAAAATGTCACTAAAATAATATTGATTTAAACAAACTTACATACATCTCTTGTCAAATAAAGGATGAAATCCATGCTTTCATGACATTTATTTAGAGTCACTAACGAGCTTGGTGACTTTGTAATAGAATGCATCTATTTAGGAAATTTATAGTCTGGCGACTGGTTTTCTTTCTTGAACAAAGAAAATTAGATCAAGTCATTGCACAACTAGTTTAAATAGTGCTACCTCAAAATGGCATTTTTGCCAAGATTGTTTTGAATTTGGTGAAGTTTTAGTGCTTCAAGCTTTTCTTTCCTTAAACTCATTTACAAATGAACTCTAAATTTGCCAGCAATATAAAAACTGTTGTGGCACCTAATATAACTACCCTGAACATCCCTCATTGGACCTCTTTACTAAAAAATAATCCTTAAATGTTTTTTTTTTTTTCTTTTCAGTGCTTTAAATGTGACGTGAAAACAGCTGTATTCTAGGTTTACATTCTATGTACATCTATGCCAGATGTTTAAGTAGTTAAATAAAATAGGAGGTTACATCAAAGTGTCAAGATATACAAAAATCCATTTAGCACTGAAAAAGTTCCAACCTCCTTTAACGCATAAAGCCATTCAAGCTTGAACGCATCCTTCCTGGCTTCAGAAGATCAGGTCTGTTCTTTGTTGAGGCACTGGCACATGTTGTGCAAAACCCATTTTGATACACAAATAATTTCAAACAGGAAGTACTCAAATCCACTTTTTCCACTAACAATGTTATGGTTCTGGGAAACAGAAACTCGGTGGTTAAAAAGAACAGGTACACCGTGGCCAAAGGACACAGGAGTGGCTTATTTCAGGCAATATCGTGCATGCTTCGAATGCTTCCACACATACAGACACGAGCAAATGTCAACACATGAGGCTTAGTGGCTACCGTCCTGCGTCCCTCAACCCCCCGATCCTGCATCCGGTGCTGCACACAGGGAGCCGCCGCGGACTCGGGACCCGACCGCTGGGCTCTCCGCAGCCCTGGGGTGATAAGGAGCCCGTCAGGCTCCCCACGTCCCAGCTGGAAGGCCACGCAGACGGTGGCCCGCACAGAGGCACATCAGCTGTCCCTAACACGCACCTGCACCGTGCCTCCTTTCTCCTGCACGTTTGCAAACGTCTACCGAGGGGACAGGGACGGGGCGGGGGAAAGTCCACGACACGGATGGCAGGTGTCAGGACGAGGACACAAGGCAGCCGTCAGCTCCTGTAATGCTCTAGGACTGCCGGAGGAGTGCAGGGGGGACGGTCCGCAGGCTCAGGATGGTGAAAGCCCGATCCTGGGATCTCCACTCTGCTCCCCTCGGTGCAGCCTTTACCCTCCCAAAAGAAGGGCAGGCTGCACTGTCCTCCAAGGGGAAGCCCGAGCTCTGGCTTGCAGCATCCAACATCTTAGAAAGCCAACTCACAGCTCTCATCCTAAGCTTGGCATGGTCACAGCAAGGCTATCACTGTCCTGGGACCTCCCTCATCCCATCTCACGGTCAAGGATCACCCGTTCCTTCTACCTGCCTTCCCTTAACCGTTCTCCTCCCTGTCCTTGCTGCTTCCACGTTTCAGCTGATTCAGGCCAAGTCCATCTCTGGTGTCCCTCCACCGAGGCTGGTGAAGCTGCGCTAGGGATGGATTCAGCTCTCGTCTCCCCCGTAGCCAAGCCACCACCTTTTCCTAGCAGTACGGGGAGTCGGCAACTCAGCAGCACGACGGCCCGTGCGGTGCAGAGGGTGGGGTAGGAAATCAGTAATTTTGCTCAGTTCAATGGGGAATGGAGGTTTTGGCAATTAGCCCTTGCTGTGTGACCACTGTCGGTCTTGATCAAGCAGAGTGGTCATCTGCTGATCCAGGGAAGGATATATTTTGGGAGGGGTTGGAAAATCTGGGTGTGGTGAGCTGATAGGTTTGCATTTTCCTTTTTTTCTTCTTGTTTGCAGGTCTGTTTTAATGGTCCAGAGGTCTTGGGAAACATCCCTGCCTCAAGGACACGTTACTGGCACGTGCCGATGGAAAGCCGCGGAAAAACTGCACAACATTCAGGGTGGGGATTTTGCAGTACAGTTTTGCGCGTTGCGGGCAGAGCCGGGGGCTTTTAATTTGCGTATCAGAAATGGACATTTGCCGTCGCCAGCCTGGGCTTGCTGCGACTGGGGGGGGGTCTGTGGGCGACTCAGGTTTTGGTCCTTTTGGCCGGGAATGCAACTTCGCGTTCGTCCCGCTGTCTCCCACGTTTGCCCGGGTTTTTGCCTGCACCACTGAAGTCGGGAGGAAGATTGTGCGGCACTTGCAGCTGCGGCTGGCACTTGGCTGAGCAACAAAACTTCAGGCGTCCTTACTGTCCACAATCTGAGGACATCTCCCCCCCGTAGCTGATACCTAACCGCTACATCGAACGTGCTTTTCTTCCTTTTCTGACCATCAAAGTTTCCTCTTCAGGAAACCAGAATCAGCTCGCTTGACCAGACCCCCGGACTGAGCTAAATCGACAGCTGTCCCTCCATAGCGCGGGAACAGAAAATTTTGGGGACTCTTTCTAAAGGCAAATTTTCACTTGTAAAAGGAGCCGTTTAAAATGAGCCACTTCAGTTGATTTAAAAGCAGCCGAAATATGGAAAAGAGCCGAACATTCGTGTGTCGTGTTTTTCAAGCACGTTATTCCTGTTTCCCACTATAACATTTTTAGTTTAAAAGAACCCCATAAAACCTACAGTATATGAAAACTTAAGACATAACAATAATGAAAAAAATGGTATTGAGTATACTTGATAATGATGTACACTTTAAAACAAATCAATAGACTATGATGTAAACAAAACAGTAAGATAACACTTTAAAAACGAGACAAACATTTATCCATCGATAGTATACAGTAAACCAACAGTCCACTGTGCAGATGCACTTATCATGATGGTAGTCATAAAATGATTAAATGTGTTAAAGTAATGTGTTATAAAAGTCTATTATAATTTTCTACTTGTATATCTCATATAACAGAGCGCTGTTTGTTAATTGTTTCTATAGTGCTTTTTTTTTCTTTTTTTTTTTTTGACATTCCCATTGATCAGTTTTTGGTTAACATGTAGGCTGCAACAGGCTTACTGTAGAGGTGGTGGAGGACGAAAGGAGGGAAGAGGGGATATATACAGAAAGGCCATGTGCAGTTCCCCACTGAGAAGTCCTAGTACTCCGTAATTTTACTGTTCACAATTTCAACGTGGTCGGCTGGAGGAGGAACAAAAACAAGGAGTGAGAAACTGGAAACCAAAACACGTCACGCTTTTCTGTTCTCTTTACAACTTCCACCGAGCTACGAAGACACGGCGCACACGCGCTTTCCGCCAGCGTGGGGGGGAAGGCGCAACGTTTTGTTCGCTCGATGCTCTAATTGCAAGTGAAACGGCTAATGCTTCGGGCTTTGTGCTTTCAACGGGCTCCCTAAACGCTGACAAAACGATCTGCAGCCGAAGCCTGTGAAAGAGCGAGGGGGCTGACACGAGTCTTGTTTCAGAGATGAGGCGGTCGTGGGCGGGGGCTCCATTGTGCAAGCCAGGCTAGTCTCCTACCGAATTTAATGAGCGCTGCGGATGCTTGGCAAATCTGGTTACAAGGGACGTACAAGTCACGGAGGGAAGTGCGATGGGAGACAACATTGGAGTCAGGCCTGCTTTGAAAATCCCTCCTGGGAAGCTTTGGCCCTACAGCCTTGCGGCGCCTGCCTGACCCGGAGCGTGGGCATACGTCCACCTCGGGGGGAGAAGCCTGTTTAGGTGCGTTGGGTGCTGGGGTGAACTATCCTTCACACCCACCTGCACTTCAGGGCAGCGTCACCCCCTTTGCAACGCTGGTGAATCCTACTTGTCCAGCCATGCACAGAGCTGCAAGCATTTCTGCTTGTGCACGCTCGGGAGAGAGAGCCTTGCTTATTTGGTATCCAGGTGGCAGCTGCATTTGGTCTAGAGGCAAAGGGAATCAAACTTCGTGGATGAGAGGATCTCTCATTAGACCACTAGACATTTGCAAACAAACTCTTGTATTTCTTTGCGAATATCTAGTTGGTCTCTTAAAAGATATCGCCTCTTCCACCAGTTTTGATGCCTTTTGTTTATGCTTTCCGAGCAGACCAGGAGGCCCTTTTGCTCCCCTCGAGCTGCGAGGAGAGCTTTCCTGAGCAAGGATGGATCAAGAACCTACTTCAGCCCTTCCCTCAGTACTGCTCAGTACTGATGGCACAAGTCTGGGAACACTGAAAAATGAGCAAAAGGAAGCAAATTAAAAAATAAAGGCATACTGAAAAAAAAAAAATAAAGAAGAACATTCAAGTTAATGCCGAGGATTTCTGAGAAGGAAGAGCAGTTCTCCCTCAATGCAAACGAACTCGCTCCAGGTGGGACCTGCCATATCGCACACGTGACTGTGTCGGGCGTTTCAAAACCGCAACGTGCAACACCGTCGCCAAGGCGGAGACCGTGGCCACGAGGCAGGCGCTAACGGGGACGTGCGGACCTGATTAGCGCGCCATCCACATCTGCAGCAGTTTGCTTAAATGAGCAGAAATAAAGGGGCACGAGTTCACGCCAGCTCTTTAAGAAGGGCTTTCCAAATGCATTTCTAGCGCTCAGACAGAAGCATTTCCTTTCGTATCTGACCTCAGCAAAATAATAATAAAAAAAAAGAATCACGTATCGGCACATGAAATAACTTCCATCAGCCCAGTCTGTTGACCCCTTTCCTTTTTAATTAACTGAGCTGTGCTTTAAGTCTCTCGGTGTTATAAGCAGAGTGAGGAACTGAAAACCCGTTGGGATTTTCTCTCAGAAGTATCTGCTGGTACATACAAGTTGCAGAAAGTGAGAACAGGAGCTCCGACCGCGAAGCTATATCACGCAGATCCAGACAAAGGCCAGCGTCCTTCCCTACTGCCCGCAGCTTTCAGGCCAAACTTTATAGCCAGCAAGAAGATCTGTATAACCCCAAGACGGGCCAAGACCTGGGCGGGGGGAAATCTGCCCAGCTGCACTGAAGCCAGGAGAGCAAGGCTGGCTGACAGCACCTGACGATGCACGGTCCTGCTTACCCAAGTAAAGGAATTACGCTCCTAGCAGCAACCCAGCGCTTACTTACACTTTTCATCTGGCTCCCGCTGGCAAAATACAGACCCCAGAGCGTAATTTTGGGGCCGTACTCTGGAATTTGCTAGGTCGTTGGGAACGGTCCAGTGCGAGAGCGGCAGCGGGGAGCGTGAGGGTTTCACGCCGGAAAGCAGGTGTTTTAGACGATGCACAAACAGCAGTTTGCCATGAACCCTAGGCGCGGACCTTCCCCCTGCCCCTCGGCCGGCGAAGGAGTAGGTCGCAGCCGCCCATTGAGAAGACAAAGTGCCTTGCTACAAAGACATCGACAGCAGATACCAAAATGGAAAAAAAAACAACTTACTGTTCTGTTGGAAACGTCTACATCTGTGAGACAAACATGCTGCTGCTCAGTTCATCTACTGATAACTGGGATATCTATGGCAAAGAAAACAGATCCCGTTAAAGCGCTTCCCTGGGAACATTCCAGTCATTCTCTCCTCGGCGCTTGTTTAAGGTTAGTCAACGCACATCATCCCCGAGAAAGCAGGACTTTAGAGGGCTCGGACCATTCCCAGGATCTCTCTCTTTTTACAGGCATGAATAGCAATGCAGTCACATCGTTATTGATGCCCGGCGGTGTACATGGTGATTGTACTTGGGAGTCCAACTCCATAGACTGTAAGGCAGAGAAATGCCCTGTAAATTGCCAGTTGGGAAGAAGGGGTATCCCTTTTGCAAGCCACACGTAGCCATACAGTAACGCAGCCCCGCAGTGAGTGCTTCACGGTGACCGGTCCATTATTAGGAGGCTCGCTGCGCCCGAAACTACAAAACAGGCTGAGAAAGAGCACAGCAATACCAACTGCAGGGAGCAAAGCATTTGCAACAGGCCAATTTGATCCCAGTCCTTCTTTAGGCAAAAATCCCATTGCTTCCCTTAAAACCTCGTCTCTGCCTGAAGGGTGAAGCCTCCAGGACTCGCCCTCTGAAACCATCAGGGTACTGTATGGCCGTCGGCGTGCGGCGGAGCAAAGTGATACCCGCTTTTCCTGGGGGTGGCTCTGAACTCGAGCCCGGTGAGGCACTAAATAAAAATGCCGACGTTATAATTGGAAAAAGACCCCGCAACACTGCCCAAATCTCTACTCTGGCCTAACACGGAGAAGTCTGTGGGTTATGAACCATCAGGAAGTGTGGCTAGAATCCAGATTGTGCGTATACGGTTCAGGACTGGTGTGGAAGCAGCAATCACGGTTTAATACCTTGCGAGCAATGTTTTGGACGGGATCGTACCTAGGCAAACATGCATGAAATCCTTTCAATTCGCGGCACTGGCGAAACAGCATCGTCTATACGAACTATAGACCCCGAGCACCGGAGGGATGGATGATGCGCTCCGGGTTCAAAGCAGCCTGATCTCTGCCCCCCTCTCCATTAGGATCCAGTCTTGGTTTTCCCCTTCCGCTTTCCAGGGCGTGCCGAAATACCGGGGGAAAGCGCGGTATTTCTGGCCGGGACGGAAAGCAGAACGGCCGCCAATCTGATACGTCTTTCCGCGCGAGTTTTGCAGCCCCGTTTTGGACGTGAACTCGAACTCCGGATCACCCATCCCCGGGTGACTCGAGCGCCGCCCGGCGCGGCGAGCCGATGCCCCCGCACCAATCCCAAAAGTATACATGCGGCCTTGCCGGCGGCCCGGTCCCGGGCAGGGTGGAGCGCCTTGCGGGAGACGCTGAGCGCCCGCCGCCCCTCGACAAGACGGGGGGAGGCGGAGGGGCTCCGCGCCCCGCGGGATCCGGCCGGCGTACCGTTTTTCTAGCTCTGCACACGTGAAAGAAAGCTATTGAAAGGGCAAACCTGATTGGCCGTAGCTGTTGCAGCGAAGGGGACGCTGGTGGCAGGTGTTGTTGCTGCAGACACAGTGGTGGGCGTAGCACCGTGCATCATGGGCACTTTCAGTAGGGAACCATGGAAGCGACATACGGGAGGGTGGAGCGTTTATGTAACCATGGCAACATGTGGTGGATTTTTGGGGGCGTGGCAGGTATCACAGCAACAAGCCATGTGACATCGTCATGAAGGAGACACCGGGGCACAGCATGCAATCACAGTGCAAAGCAAGACAGCGTTGGAAAAAAACCAAAAAAAAAAAAGAAAAAAAAGAAAAGAAAAGAAAAATAAAAAAAAAAAGAAAAACAAGAGAGAAGGGGAGAAGCCAATTACAATTGTAATTAAGGAAAAAACTAAAACATTCTCAACACTTAGTACATTTATAAGCAGAACAATGATGTATTAGACTCCGAGGGCCAAATTTCCAAAGGGGGGCGGGGTGGGGTGGGGAGAGGGCAGGGTTTGCTAGCGAAAGCCCACATCAGCGTGCCCCCGTGGGGAGTTAAGACACACAGCCAAGCG
Source organism: Caiman crocodilus (assembly GCA_030014935.1). Lineage (NCBI taxonomy): Eukaryota > Metazoa > Chordata > Crocodylia > Alligatoridae > Caiman > Caiman crocodilus. The sequence goes on along the minus strand of JAGPOW010001327.1, from coordinate 37,589,950 downwards.
CACGGTCTTGGGTGGACCCACGTTGGCAAGCGTGCCCGCCCCCCCCCCCGGCTTTGAAAGTTTGCCCCCCAACTCATGACTTCAAAGTACATGGTGCACGTCGGAGCAAATCGCCCGACAAGACACTGCCGGCACGGCACGGCCTTACAGCTATGGCCCCCACTGGGTAACGTGGCTAGCAGCCGCAACATCCCCCCCCGGGAAATGCCTTCTCTCGCCTCCTGACAACAAGGGCCTTCTCCTCAGTACAGTACAGAGTTGCTGGCACTGGGCATGCGTAGCGGGTCGCCTGACGTACAAATTCACCATGTTTTCTTTTCTGTGCAATGCTGGAGGATTTTGCAAAAATTCCCGCTGGGGTCAGGGAGGCGGGGAGTAATAATAGTAATAATGCAACTAAACAGAACGAGTGCCAGAAACGATCTACGGACAACCGTGACACACAGCAGAGATCTGTCGTCTTCCCGGCAGACTAGAGACGCTTGGCTTGGATACAAGGCAGCGGTTAGGAAAGGAAGCACTACCAACACATGCACTGGCATGCCGGGGGACAGCGCTCGGGGGCGGCGGGGAGGCGCCCCGCTCCTGGGGGGGCTTTACAAGGAGCAGCTCGCCAAGTGGTGCAAGTGCCTGGGACGAGGAGAAGAGCGCGGGAGTCTTCTCCCCGCTCCAGACGCGTTAGCATCAGCAGGAGTTCGAGGGGTTGCAGAACAGAGCCCTCTGCCCCGGCCTAGCTTGGCCTGGGGATGCTCTGGGGGGCCCGAAGTCCACTCAGAGAAGCATGCAGGAAGTCATCTCGAGAGCCACGAGGTCCTGATCCTGATCCTAGCTGTCGGCAGCCCCTCTACTCACAAGCGGCGAGCAGGCTCGCGTCTAGGACTCGGTGTCATAACCTAGCGGCGTGCCGGTCTCCATCCACTTTAGGATTCCAGCTTTCCGCTTCCCAGTTGCAACTGGTACAGGAGAACTGGAATGCACTGGTCTAGCTTCCTCCCAGAAGGGAACCCGCCTTTAACCTGCCCCGCTCTGCCCACCTCCTGCGGACGGGGGACAGTGGGAACTCGGTCAGGGGTTTCCAGAGCACCGGCTGCCCCTGCCTAGGGCCCGGCACTCGGGATGCTCATTTCCTCCGCCGCAAAGCCAGGCGTTCAGCTGGTGCAACGCAACCTGGCTCGGTGGCCTGCCGACTCGCACCAGCTGAGGGGGTGACCCTAAGGATCTCTCGGGGTAGGAAAATATGCCCGAAAAGGAGATTAGCCTTTTAAAGGACAAACGATCCTCAGAAGCATGACTAACATCCAGCTTGCAACACGCTGCGTGCCTGGCATACAAGAGCCAGGAAGCCTCCCACTGCTCTTCCCTTGTTCTGCGCCACTGACTTGGGCTGCAAAGATCCCCGCGCGCGAGATCTCTGCCTCTGCCACAGAACGGACGGGGTGGGCACTTCTGGCTGGGGCTTGCTCTTGTTAGTCACATAAATCACTGCACTGCACAGAAATTAAAAGGACACAACCATTTGAGCCTTCAAGACACAGCGGGTCATCAGTCACACCACTCAGCCACCCGAGTTCTCACGGACGCGCAGCAACTCGCTGTCTCTTTCAAGTTAGGAAAAGTTGAGAAGTTTGTGTAGAAAAACCTACCAACGCTTGCAGTGGGTGTCATGCACAGTACTGACCCTGCACACCATGCAGTGAAGCGTGGAAAGATGAACAAAAGGGATATTTCATTAGTGAAGCTTTAGTGTTAGAAATAACTTTAACTCAAAGCAGGTACTTTCTTTGCAGCATTCATTACCTTGCACATGCAAAACAGATCCTGCATATTCATACATCATTATTTTTAAACCGAGATCTAAGGTCACAGCAAACCAAAATAATTCTTGGCTTCTTGGGCAGAGAATAGATGTGTCCCTCTCTACCCCCCACCAGCAGCTAATGAGGGGAACAGAGCCGGGTCAGATAATTTGGTATCAAGCAGGCTGATGGGTCTGCGTGGGAGGGCATCTCGGCTCAAGACACGCACGCCGGCGGTGTCCGAGGCTGCGGTGTCACGACCGCAAGACCCGCGGGTCTGCTTGCCTTCGAACAAACTTTTCAAAAGGAATTTACTCGGGCAGCAGGTGTTGTGGTTTCCAAGTCTCTACTTGAAGCTGAAAGAGGCAGTTTGGGCTCGAATAGTCCCAGTCGTGATACGACCTCAGACGGAAGCAGCGGCCTTCCCCAAAGGAGACGACCGTGCGACCGAACTGGGAAAAACTCCTTCTGAAGCAAACAGTTCTCCGGCCTGCCCCTGCCCCGAAGGGCGGAGAAGGGTCTTTGCAGCCCCGAGGGACCCTGCATTTCCCGGCCTCGCCAGAAGAAAACCATCCCGTTTATTTGGGGGTGGGCGGTTAGGTGTGAAGCAAGTGGAGCAGTGCTACAAACGCGGGATTTGAGGGTGTGGAGCGGACGGAAGCTGGATGGCAGCTAGTCTGCGTCGGATTTTGGTTAGCGCGTCCTCTGCAGAACAGGCATAAGCAGCCAGGCGCAGCAAATGGGTTTCGGGATCCTCAGTCCTGGCTGAGGAGAGATGTCTTTAGGGTCCGACCACGCTGACCCCCCAGGAGGGGAAGCGCGTCCTTTGGCATCTACCGGAGCCATGCACGAGCCTTCGCTCCGCCGGCGGGACACGAGCAGTGGCCGAATGGGAAGAACATGCCTCGGCGTGCACGGGATAGCTATGCCCCCCTTTGCCAACACCCGTGGGGACGTGCGAGGCGGGGGCTTGGCTCCTGGATGAGGGGTTTGAGGCTCAGCTGTCCTGCAGAGGAGAAGACCTGGCTGCCAGGGTCTCTCTTGCCTCTGCTTGGCCACGGACGTGATCGGGCCCGCTCTGCCTCATCTGAAAAGGTGCTGACTCAGGGCAGGATTTCTGCTTATAGTCCCGCAAATCTCATTTAACGAGCAAACGAGGCGTTCAACATTAAAAAAAAAAAAAAAAAAAAAAATTAAAAACCAGGCAGCGATTTCTAAGCAAGGGAATAATGACATCGCCAGGAGTCTGCAGACTCCAGAAAATTCCTCCACCAGCCATCGATAATACCTACGATGCCAAGCAGATTTCCATTTTTCATTCGACTGCCCTGAATACATGTTAATTGGCTAGTTAGCAATCCTCCCCCCCCGAGTCAATAGTCCTATTTGTGTCTGAATTACTGAACTGCATCTTTCAATTCTGTTCTGAGACCTGAAAGGCACAAGAAAAGCCTGGGAGTGAAATTGCTTTTAAAAAGCTTGGGCTATCACACTGGCAAGAGAGAAGCCTACGTCTTTAAGGACGGGTGCAATTTGCACGTTATTAAAGACTAGCCGTTTCCTCTCTCGACGGCGCGGCGGCTGGAGCGCCCGGGTCACAGACGCCGTCGCGAGGACCGGGCACCCGCCGCTTTAACGAGGACGGGCTCCTTCACCGTGGCAGGGCGTTAACTACGTCAAAGCACGTGCACGACAGCGCTACCCAAGAGTCAAGGAATTAATTTGGGATCAACCAATTGAACCGTAACGAGGAGAACCAGGAAGCGTGAACTTGAGAAACGGGCGGGCTATTTCCTTAGCCTGACTACCCAAAGGGGGCGGGAAGCTCGAGAAGGTATCCTTAAAAGCAAGCACCTTTGAATAGTTGCTGGTGACACACATTAAGCGGTGACGTGTCTACAGGAGCAGACCGCGCCGCTGCTTTGGACGTACCCCGCGACCGGCTCTTACAGGTCTGCTCCGTGACTCTTATCTCCGTATCGGAAAGGGCACGAGAAGCAACGGGGAAACGCACCGCGAGACTTACCTGTCGGGATAAACGTAGGCTGTTGCAACTGCATGTTGGCTAGAGCCTGTTGGTAGTGGAAAACGCTCGGGTTAAAGACTGTGGTGGCACCATTGTTTTTTTCAAGTGCTGGCCTCTTTGGTAAAGGTTGAAGTGCACCAGGTGGCAGGGCCTGCGGACGAGGGAGTCGTTAACGGCGAGCAGCAAAACCAAGGAAACCCACGTTAAACAAAGCATGCAATAAATAATATGGAGTCAGGCCTGCCAATCACCTGCAACTGGGTCAACTTAGCAAGACAGGAAAGAGCAGCTAACCACGGTGAGAGTAGGTGAAGTCACAGGGTCACTAGATAAGCAGTTAGTAAAGACGGAAAGAGAGAGAGAGAG
>JAGPOW010001327.1:37555442-37574699 GCA_030014935.1 Caiman crocodilus | reverse complement strand
TCTCCCCCCCGGCCGGGACGAAGGCAGTGCACCAGAAAGCCGGCAGCAAGAGGCGATGGTTTTCTGCGTGAGATATGAAACAGAGGTCTCGGCTGCTCTTGGCCATGAAACCCCGACAGCAGTGTCTAGTCAGGGAAACAGGGTTGCCATCAAAAGTACCCAGGCCAGTTTCCATCTTGGGCATTTCTATTCTGCCTACCTGGATGCCTGCGGCAATACCCGTGAGGATACCTCTCACTGCCTTCTTTATTGCACACATCTAACGAGGGTGCAAAGCAGTGGCTTGGTGAATAGTTTGACCAAATTCAGTGGGATGATTTGCTTGCTTGCAGTTAAGCACTACCGTATTCTGCCCCAGAAACAGCTTCACTTCAGTAACGGGTGAGGCTATTTTTTGTCTGGTTCCTACCCAGTGGCACCCCGCCGTCTAGGGCACACTGGGGCAATGTTTCTGGGCTGAACTGCGGCACTGCCGTCCACCCTCCTGCTGTCTCAGCACTCGACACGGCCCCCGCAGCACGTAGAAATTTCCTGCCATTACGTATGAATCATCTGGCCACAACCGCAGGTCGTTACTAGCATGGATGCACTATGCACTGGTGCAGCCTTAAAACTCTCCCAGGACCAAGCCAGCCCCTTCCTCCATGCATAAAATAAAACAATCGATATCAAAAGAATCTGCACTCAAACTGGGCCCTCAGCTGGCAGCGGCCTTGGATTAGGGCCAGCGCGATGGCAGCGTGTAGCTTGTCATTGCCATCACCGGCATTATCCTTCTCCGTGTCCGTCTCCAGCGTGAAGTCGGGGTTGCAACAAAAGCCCTCTTTGCACAGTCGGAAATTTGCATTCCACTTCAGGCGGCTCGAATTCCCCATTCAGCCGCAGAGAGCGAGCCCGCTTGCAAAAGGATGCCAGAAATCACAGGGGTGCCTCCATCAGCAGATGTCTCCAGATTTATTTTTACGCTCGCTCTCTCAGCCACGAAGGGGTCTGAAAGAAGCCGCACGCGTACGCTGTGCAACTCGCCCGCTCCTCCCATCACCACGCTCCCGGGCGAGGAAACACCTAGATGGTTTGAACTGGAATAAATTATCACCACTCCTGCGCCCAGCCGCGCGGCACCTATATCCTCAACCCAGCAGTCCCCGGAAAGACTGCAGCTCCCCATGGCGGGCGAGCATCTTCCTTGGGATGAAGAAGGGGTCGAGTGCTCATTCCCAAGCGTGCCCCCCCGCTTCTCTCAAAAGCGGCCAAGTCAGGGAAGCAGCCCCCCTCGATCTGGCCTCACCGAGAGGAGCTCCCAATTTTCTCCCTGCGGGCCGGATCCAGGACCCGGTGCGTCGATGGCAGAGTGGAGTTATTAAAAGCCCGAGCACGCAGCCCTTTATGAAATCACTCGCTTTCCCCGAGCACTTCCCTGGGGCTCCCAAGCACCATTACACCCTTTGTTGCTGGAAAAGCTCTTTAAAGTCTTAACACACTCAGCTTCCCCCACCGACGAGCTGAGCAGGTCAGCAGGAAGTCGGCAAGCATTGCAGCCCGCTCCTCCAGGCGAGCGCTAGCAATTAGACTGGCGTCTGCTGAACGGCTGTCAGCATTTGCGTGGTCAAGGCTATTTCCAGAGGCTCAGAGCCTGGCCGGTTCTCACCACATCGGGCGGGCACCTGCCGCGAGCTGTCCGAGCTCGCCCGATGCACCCACTCCTGCACGGTGGCCCAAACTTCCCCGTCTGCCTGTGCGGTAGGATTCGGCTGCGCTCCTACCAGGAGGTCCAGGGCTGGCCGAGCTGGCTCTACATCGTGGCCATGTCTTCGTCCCCTCCCAATCAGCCTGGGGCCACTGCCAAGAAGCAAGCGCTGCCCACTTGTTCCTGCTCTGCTCGGCAGCTGGCATTTAGGCAGAGGCGCTCGCCTCCAGGGGCCTGAGCACCAGCTCTCCCACGGCAGAGAGTGGCACTGGGGCACGATCCCCTCCAGCCACCTCCTTTGTCTATTCCTGACCCTTAGCGGGGACGTGATACCGGACATGCCCGCTGCCCTTCCCAGAGCCCCGGGGATTCCCAGCATCAGGGGAGCGCAGACGTGGTGTCACGCCGCCATGCACACATCCCGGATTTTAACGAGGGGAGGTGCAGAGGGTGAGATGCATCATCGCACATAAAACAACACCTGTTTTTCTCTGGTTAAAAATAAACTAGAAGCTTTACTAATGTGCTAGCAGTCTAGGGCTGTATTAGTCAGCTCGATCGAAGCAAAAACAAGCAGAGCTTCACAGGAGCGAGTTCAAAACAGCCGGCAGGGCTGCGAAATAGGAGCTCCGTGACCAGGAGCAGCCAACAGACAGCAGGCTGGCAGGACAACGGTGAGCTCGGCCGGTCGAGCATCAACACCAGTATGACGACGAGAGGGTCATTCAGGTGACAATGAGCCGTGGTGTCAACGGTCATCGCTGCCTGACTACCAGTGCCCCTGCTCCTGCCAGCTTTGGGTGGAGCAGGCAGCAAAGGGAGGTACAACTGCACCCTCCTGGATCCTGCCCTGCCCAGTGGAGCTCATCTGGCCCGGAGCAACCCCCAAACACATGCACGTAGGAGGGAGGCTGCAGCATACGTGCCGGCTTGGCTCAGCCCTGCTGGTCTCAAGGTTTCGCAGCCGTCTCCTCCGCCTGTGCCAGTTTGACGCCCCGGTGCCACTTACTAAGTGCGCTGCTCTCCCCTGCCCTGCCCTGCCCTGCCCCGGGGTGCAGACTGAACCTCGGGAGCTTCACGCTTGCTTGCCTGGGGCCCGCCCTCCTCCAGCTGCTGGGAGCAAGCCACAGCCCCGGCTTCCAGCACAAATCCCAGCCACAGCCTCTCCTCCTCTGCAGCCCTCCGTGAGGCCTCTCTGTGGGCTGGCGACCAGAGCAGCTGCTGACACTGCCAAGCCCACAGGGTTTGCAATGCAAATAAGAAGCGGGGGGGGACCTCAAAAATCAACGGGAGATCAATGCAGGAACGCACCATCAGGGCTGACGGTGGTTTTTCCGGCTGCCGGCCCCATCTCCCTGCCTCGCGCTGGGAACCCCCACCGGGCTTGCTTCGCGCCGATGGGAAGGGGGCTGCTCCTTGCTGCGACACTTGGGTCCACTTTGGGATCCAGCCCCGGAGGCATGCCGGCGACGCCTGATGGGAACTCTACTTCGGTGGTACGAAACCCCAGATCCGTACTCTCCTCCCTGACCCCATCATCCAGGCACTGACTTCATCCCCTGCAAAGCAGGGCAGGCTACGTGCCGTATCCTCTTATGTTCCTTCAGCACGCAGGCAGCTAGCCCCCGGTAAAACCTGCTGCCCTCAGACCTAGGAGAGGGCCATTTTGGTGCAGGACGTGGGGACGAAGCTCAGGCTTTCCCAGTAACACTAGTCGCAGCAGCACAGTGCAGACCTTGAATGCACTCCCCGACAGGTCTGGTCCGAACCCTTTAGCTTGGTTTAAAGCACAGGAAAAATCCTAACTTGCTCCTGAACTGGGTCGACTGATCAAGGTGGCTTATAGAAGGGCTCGCGAGCGCTCTGAGCGTGCAAGACAATACGGCCCATTTGTCTGCAAGGGCTTTTGAGTTGAGGTTAAATGGTATATCCCCATAACAGCCCCGATTCACGACTGATGTTTCCAACAGCCTGCCGGGGTACGGGACACGCAGGGCTCCGGGCCTGGGAGATTCAAAGGACTCCAAAATGCAAAGGAAACCTGGGGAGCTCTTTAGATGACAGCAACCCAAACCAAAGGATGCCGAGACGATGCTGGAAGCAGACACGCGTCTTTCAAGGGAGCTCATTCCCTGCAGAGCCCCTGGCACGCTCTGCAGCAACGCAGCCCCGGCCTCCGCAGATCCGTTTCTTCCTGCACCCCGGGTCTGCGATCATCCAAGTTTGGGGCTGCCTGTAACAAATGCAGCAGGTGCAGCCAGTAGGAGAAAGGCTAAAAATCTAAGGGAAACAGGTTACCGGCTGGTGGCGGGGCATTCGTGGTTGGCCGCAGTTAGCAAGATCAGGTCATTGATAATAAAAGCAATTACAGGAAAGAGATGGAGCAAAGAAAAAGAGGATCTGAAACAGCTGAAGAGGATGCGGCTAGGACAAGGTGGAGGCAGCACCCAGCTTCTTCGCAGCTGCTCAGCAAGGCAGAGAAAGGGGAGAGGGGCTGGGATTAGCAGCTAAGCGAACACGACAATGGAGGGCACCACCTAAATTTCCTCAGGCTCTGGCCGAACACAAAGTCCAGGCAGCACAAGAGCAGGGCTAAACGAAAGAGGCACTGGGCCATGCGTGACGGCAGCGCGGCAGCCCCGGAGCACTGGATGAACCGAGGGTGCCTGGAGACCCCCAGGAGGATTGGGAAGGGAAGCGGGGGGCACGACGGGGACCAGAACAGCAGGACACAGACGCGGGGGACCGAGCGTAGCAGGCAGCGGGGTGCCTGGATGGAAAGGCAGCAGAAATGCACCCCTGCCGAGAGGCAAGCCCAGCCTGCAGGGCCCCGCGGGCTCCGTCCGCGGCAGCGGGGATCGGGCCCGTTCGAGATCAGGCGCTCCTTGCACGTCTCCCCGCTTCGTGGAGCAAGGGCCTGCTGCTACGGGACCCTCCCACGGCTACGCGTGGGCACGGGAGTGTGGCAAGCAGACGGCGAAGCCGATCGTCCCGGGGCTGAGCGTCTCTGCTCTGCCGGCTGCGCCTGGCCGGGGACTTTGATCTGCGCCGCAGCAAGGGCTGATTTTCTTAACAAATTGGGAGCTGTTCTGAATTTGCCTAATTAAAAACGTGCTCAGGCTGGCAAATCAATGCTGAACCGGGGGGAGGGGAGGGGAAGGCAGGAGGTCATGATGAATGCAGCCCTGACGCCAGCTCCACCCGGGCCAGAAATGCTTGTTACTGCATTGCCTCTGGTCCTTATAAGGGAAGACCTTGAAAATGAATGGGAACCCCAGTACGAAATGCAGACACACCTTTTGGTAGTGCTCAGACATGATGGTGCCAGGGCCTCTGCAAGACAGAGGACCTGAAGGCAAATGGGTTGGGCTAGAAGGGGAACCGCGGCACCAGGAGGCGAGCTGCCTCACCCAAGGCCACGCAGCACAGCAGTGGCAGGGCATGGACTGGACAGATCCCATGCTCTATCTCCTGGCCTCTCCCTTTACCAGAGCTAGTGGGGCCAGAGCTCAGGGGAGCACCGCTCTGCTTCTCCAGCCGATCCGGAGAGCCCCGGACACCGCTCCGTACTGCCGGGACGGTGCAAGCCAGGCTCTGACAACACGCAAAGGCAAGCAGAAAGGATGGCACTGATAAGAAACAGGTGACAGTGTTAATTGGACCTGTCTGTCATATTGATCAGCTGCTTGCCCCCAACCCTGCCAGACGCACACCTCCATTTATAACAGAGATAGCAATGTAGCCCCCGCGCCACTGCCAAATGAAAACATATTGCAGCTACACGCCTTCCTTCTCGGCCTCCCTCAAAGCCAGCAATTAAGGCTTGGATCCAGTTTCCCAAACTTGCCTTTGGTCTCACGCACCACGTAAAACAGCCGAGCGGTAAGACTTTTCAAGTACGGTGGGATCTGCTTAATTGGCACCTGCCTGATCTCTTTGGGGCGAGATAGCCAGCGGCTGAGATATGTACGCCGTGCTGGGTAAACTCACCGCTTCGTGTCAGGACTTGAAGGGTTGGAAAAGCAAGCTCGGTAGAAGGCCCGGCTCGAAACGAGATTAAATGAACCAAAAGCATTCACGTGCCTCGGCCTCGCTGCAGAGCGACCAAGAGACTTCAGTAAGCAAGAGCCCATCCACACCCGCTCACCGCGGTGCCCAGGTTTGCAGGCTGCACGCCGAGATGGCAACACGGGGCTTCCTCTGTGTTGATGCTGCAGGAGAATGACCTCTGGGATGTCCGAAATGGGTGCAGACTGGTTTAGGTGCGCATTCGGTCCAGGTACCAGGGTTTAAGCCCGAGGTCTCTGGCGCCTTGTCTATGCGGCTGCCTTTCAGAGTGGAACCGCACTTCAAGATGTCGAGGCGTGCCGTTCTCGTGGACCTCTCTTTCTAAACCATCCCAGGCCTGCCCTGAAGCTGGTGCTAAGAAACCTTCTCCGCGGCGAGACCAATGAAGCAGTGCCAGAGATGCCGAGAGAAGCTGTGGGCTCTCCAGCACCGGAGGGGGGCAAGACGAGGCTGGTCGGCCACAGGGTGGGGAGGATCCAGACGCAGCGATGCCCGTGTTCGTTCTTCCATGGGTATTTCCCCCGCTTCTGGGCTTTGCTGGTCGCTCCCACCCATCTTCCCCATCTCTTTTTCTGCTATGGGCCCACTTCTTTAGGACTTCAATGATTTCTCGGATCATGGATTTGTCTGGGATGGTTTGGAGGGGGTTGACCGTGACCTGCGCAGATCCCTGCTTGTCTGGGACCGCGTGGGGAAGCAGGAATTCGAACCAGCTCCAACAGCCCTTTGGTGGACGTGGCGGGGAAAAGGAAGCCGGGACGTTTCACTTCAGGCCTTTCCTTGGAAGCCACGAGCGAACAAACCACCCCCTCTTTTCACCTCCACCTTCAAGAGGCATCTCTCCCCCACGGCATCACCGAGGATGCTCCGCGCTGGCTACGGTTACTTCTGCAACGAAGCCATGAAGGAACCCAGGCAGCTCCAGAGACCCCGGAGAGTTGGCACTAGGTATGAATTGGGCCCCTGGGTTTTAAGCAGGGCAAGAGGTGACCTTTCCAGAAGGGAAAATTGAAAGGTGTTTTCACAAGCTGAGCCATAAAATACAATACAAAATCCCTGCGGAGGAAAGCCCAGCTCCGAGAGGCTCTAGGAAACCATCCCTATTGCTCTCTGGGAATTCAGCCTTTTCTTCTCTAGCACCTTGATTGAGCTGCTAGCTCTTCCCTTCTCTTCGGAGGTGCCTCTGAACAAACTTCTCCCCCCTGCACCCTGGGGAAAGGGTCTTCCCCTCAGGAACAGGTACCCAGCCTTCTCTGAGGATATAATCCCAGGGCTTAGCTAAACAACCCTCATGGACCTCATGGGGCCAACACTCAGGACGCTGGGGCTCAGTTCCCCAACTCTGCCGCGGCTCGGGGCATCTCTCTCTGCATCCCTCAGTCCCCTGCTCAAGGGGAACAAGGAGCAGGGTGCTGGGAGGAGACGTCTGTTCCAAGGCAGCTCGGTTCTGCATTTTCACTTGGGCCCAGCTGTACGGCATCACCGCCACGCCGGCCGGTCATGCCGGGGGAACAGCCTTCTTATTCCAGATAACGTGTCCAGCCACCGTGATCGTCCTGAGCAGGGAGCACGTGCCATCCGCGATCGGCACTTACACGGATCTCAACGCCCATCACAATCAAATCGCAGATCAACGGGACAGACCGGGGATATTTCGAAGGGCGGCTATTTCACAGATGTCATCCCTGCCAAAGCACTACGCCCAGCCCACAACGGCCGTCTGGGCTTGGAGCGCATTTTTATGGCAATAACCAGCCCTGACGTCGAGCCTGGGAATGATGGAGGATCCCCCACTTCCCCGAGCCAGCGCTTCATCACCCTCTCTCTATAAAACCCAGGTCTGATCTTCATTTCTACAAGTCGCTCGGGTACTTCTTGCTTTCTTTTGAAACGCATGCGTAAGAACAGGTATAAACCATCCACCCAACCCCACCGTACGCCAGAGATAACCACAGGTACACAGCAACACCCCGGCCACAGAGCCAGCGTGCCACGGGGCAGTCCTGTGCCACCCTGAGCGAGTGAAGGGAACGCACGGGCAAGCAGCAAGAGTTTCTCTGAAACCAGATCCCAAACACACATGTCCTGGTTTTCCCTCCCCTACGTGCAGAGAGGCTAATCTCTTGCCGTTGCGCCTGCTAGCAGTGGCAATACTCGGGAGGAGGATTTAATTAGTGCCGGCCAGCTGGGCCTCTACAGGGGGGCACCTAAAGAAAATATACTGATCCGTGCACTTGAAGCCAAATCTCTCTCTTCCTCCAGCTGCGGGCCACATGAGGAAGGGCTGCCTTTGGGTGGCAAGCAGGTCCAGCACCCAGAAGAATGGGCTCTGGCTCTTCTAGGCACTACCACAACACCAGCAAGGAGCACACAGTCGTACAGAAGCCAGCGTGGAGACACGTACAGACCCCAGATGCGTGCGTGTGGGTCAGAGACTCAGGGAGTCGTGGCTTTTGAGTGCACGCTGTTGCAGCAAGGAGATCTTTTTAGATACCGTATTTGCAACGATCAAAGGTAGCCACTGCCTGCATCCATCAGGGACCAGGACCTTCCTTCTCTTAGCCTGCTGGACCGCACGCTCCTAAATAGCATCAGCCGCTGCAACAGCGGGAGCAGGGGAGTGCCGCCCGCGAGGAACACGCGAGCTCGCGGACTGCTGCAGGTGGGGTCTGCTTTGCATTCATCTTGCCTGGTCCCACCCCACACCTTGGGATGGCAAGGGGTTCACAAGCCAAGGGATGGCAGGACGAGGACTAAACAGCTTCAGAAAGCTGCACGGGGATGTCGGGAGCGCCCAATTTCCCACTCGGTTTTCACAGAGACCTTTCTCCATGCTACACTCAAGGGGCACCGCGTCAACCACGATGGTTTAAGGACGCCTGCGTGTCCTGTGGACGCTGCAAGGTCTCCCAGGGGACTCATCTTTTCTCAACGCTTCCAGCCTACAGCAGGAGCCGTGCAGCGGATGCCCGATGCCCGGCAGGGATGCCAGCGAGGCATCGTGCAGGTACAGGGGCCCTATCCTGCGCTCAGGCTCAAGTGAGAAACGGGGAGGGAACCTGCAGAGAGAGGACCGGGCCGTCGCGCGACTTACAATTGGCTGTAGCTGGGCGCCCGGGAGCATGAACTGCATTTGCTGTGCGAACATGGCTGCCGCGGTCTTCTGCTGGATCAGGTTGTTGCGTCCATTGATTTCGAGCTGTGTTTTTAAGTGTGGGGGAGGGTGGAGATATTTGCAGTTCTCTCGAGTACACCGGCCCTGCAAGGGAAAGGAGACAGCACGTCAGCGAAGGCAGCGCTCGGGGGCCAGGGAGACGATGCACTCGCTAAGCCTCTAACGAACGCCAGCACCTACGTGGAAGCGTTCGCCTGCCCCCTCTCCCCTCCCTTTGCTTTTTCAAAAAAACACCTGTGCAATTTTTATGGCATCATCTTGCTCACGTGAAAAAGCCTCCAACAAAGCGCCCGGAGGTTTCGTTCAAGGGATGAAAGGTAGACTTGGAAAATAAGCAAAGGACTATTGCAAATAGAAATGCTGTTGTGAATGAACAGCACCGCCACACCAGCGAGAGACACCCATTTCCTTGATTAGTTTTAACCACTGCTCTGCAGGTCCGTGGACCCAACGAGCCCAGCACCAGGCTGCTGCAGAGCAGCTGGAAAGTGAACTAAAAACAAAGCGCAGAGGCTGGTTGTCCCCCCCCTTCCTTCCCCCGCACTTCCTTTTCAGACCTGAACCCATTACAGGAGGTAACGCGACAGCAACAGAAATGCATCCGATTTGCAAAAGTCACGCACCCTGCTTTGCTGAAGGTAGCATGAGAACTGCAGGGATGGGCTTAAAACAACCCTGCTTTCCCCATCACAGCATTACCTTACGTGAAACAATACAGCTTCACTGCCACTACAGCCACTAGGTCCCTCGCTTCCTTTGCAGTGCCCGTGCCCGTTTCCCACCTGTGAAATGCTGCCTGGATGAACACTGACGAGGAGGAGGAGGGAGGGTCTTGCCCTAGCTCCAGTTACTCTGGACGGCAGAGAAAAGCATCACTAATATCACCGACCTGGGGAAAAAAGCATTGCTCCCAATATCTAAAGAGCACTGTTGAAAGCACAGGGCCTCCCTGTCAGGCCACTTCTTGCTCTGCGTTTAGAGACATCACGATCCCAATAGATGGTGAGCTTTTTGGGGCAAAGACCATCTCCTTGGCTATGAGCAGACACGGCCTGGCTTCACGTGCCATCGCCCCGCCACTGGGGCTGCTAGTTGCACAGCACTCCCTTCATTATGCTGCTCAGCAATACTATTGATAACGAGGACATTTCCAGGGTGGGTGTCCTCCTCTTCAAGAACCTGGCGTTGGAAACCGAGTTCCCAGCTGCATCTTAAACACTGGCTTTAAGGAAGGGAAAACACGACCGCGTGATTCAAGGCCCTGCCAAACTGGACACGGGACTCCAGACTAGTCTGCACTGGGGAGGATGCAAGGGGAAGAATCACTGCCCTTCATCTGCCAGCCCCGCTCCTACCGATGCAGCCCAGGATGCCCTTAACAAGGGCGCACTGCCAGGTCCGTGCCACGCAGGCAAAGGAAGCTCAGAGCCACCTCTGTCCTCGCTGGGGAGGTTGGCCCAGCCCGTGGTGCAAATTAGGGCTGCTGTCACTTATGCCGGCAATCAGTCACAGCTTCTCTGCAGGTGAGGACACCTAGGCTCCCTTCCAGCCCTTGCACCTCCAGGCCCGGCGAGGCTGGAAGACAGAGGAGGCAGCTCTGTGTTTGCCGCACACCCTTGGGGACCACGCTCGGGAAGCCACGAGCCCCACGGCCCTGCAAGGCACCAGGCTGGCCCCGCGATGCAGAGGCACGAGGCTGCTGCAGCCTGCTCTGCTCGGAGGGTGGGAAAGGAGGAGCTGAGGATTTCGTTTCTAACCACTCGCTCTCCTTGCTCCCACCCCAGCTCCATTCGAGCTGCAGCGACGCCTCCCGCCCTCCGCATTAAATATGCACGCCGATAAATATTTAATTGCTGGATGGAGAACGAGGCAAGGCGTGTGGTAGCTGACAACTAGAAAACCTGCATTTAAAAGCCCGCTCCTGCAGGGAGACTGGCCTCTCCAGGAGGGGCACGGGGCTTGGCACCACCAGAGCCACCCTTGGCCGGGGCAGGACCGCGGTGGTGCCACCAGGTTGTTTTTCCTTCTGCAGCTGCCTGGCAAGGCCCTGGCCCAGGACAGGAGCAATGCCCGGGCCATGCCTCGGACACTGCTTGCAGGACAGGGTAGCAGGGGAAGCCAGCACTCTCCTCCCTGCTCCGAGAGGCAGACAGGGATCAAGCTAACTCCACAGGTCCCTGCGTTACCAAACCCACGTCATCCACAGCCCCCAAAGTCTCCCCTGGCAGGCAAGAGCGGGGCATGGGGCTGCCTTTAACCACGGGAAACCTCTGGAAACAACTGGCTCGGCTCCTGTGCCAAGAAGGTGGCCAGGGAGATGCATCCCCAGCCAGAAGCGGTGTGCATCAGTGCAAAGCAAGGGGCCGAGGGCACCCTTTGGATGGGGAGAGCCTTTGCCCCATGCCGCGATGGGCCAAAGGGTTGCAACGGAGAGCTCACCCCGGCACCCACAACCACCCGGTCTGACCCTTCCCAAGGGCAGCCGTCCAGACGACGGCCACGCAGGCCTGGGACCTGCACAGGCACGAGGGCGGGCCGCTGAGAAGCCAGGCAGCTGCTCTTCGACAAGCTAATATTTACAAAGGTGCTCTATCAGCCCTAAAAATTCCTCTCGGCCGAAAGCTGGCACGCAGGCCTTGGACTGGGGAGACGTTCATTCCTACCAAATTTGGAATACATTTGAGTAGATCCGTTTTTTTTAATACATTACAGGAATGGAGGAGGGTGGGGGTGTGTGCTACTGGTTTTGTAAACAACATTCAGTGCCCTATTTTAACTTGAAAATGGGCTTCTTGTTCCAACAGAGACGTCTCGGATCACTGATCTGTCACGGAGAGCACCCCGGCTAGGGCTGGAGCGCTTTATTTTAAGGGTGGGAGCTACTTTCACTACAAATCGGGGCGTTGTGCTCTTTGGTGCCAATAAATTAGCATCAAGCCTTACGCCCTGATGCTGAGATTGGACCTGGGTGGGCAGGAACTGGCCCCCATGCAGAGCTTCGGGGGTCTCCGTGGGCTCCACACCTGTGCTGGGGGCTGTCCACGCTGCTCCGAGGGCCGCAGCATCAATGACCGGTGCCCTGACCATTCCCACTCCCTCGGGGCATACTTGCAAAGCCCAATTCGGAAGCATCACAGCACAAACATCCCAAACCAGACCCCTCCCGAGGCTCGTATCTGGATCAGAGGTACCGCTGAGTCTCCCTGCCATGGATGCACGTGAAGAGCTCACCAAAGTCAGGGTGGGTTTTTGCACCTCCTCTATCGAACGCTGGGGACCGACAAGAACGGGACCTGGATTACAGGGACTGAACGTCACAAAGCACATGCCCATGATTGTTTAAAATATCCCTAATAAGACACCCGCCCTTTGAAAACATCCCTTTGGCTCTATAGCAACATATCCGGGGCGCTCAGAACAGGATCCGAAATCCCACATTTCCACGCCGGGTCTGTCCCTGTAGAGCTTGCAGCAGGGTACGAAACATCACGACCATTCGCAAGGGAACATCTCGGCCTATTGTGATCAATTCTGAAGGCTGATTTCAGCCTTAGTGGAAGGGGTTGGGGCATTATTTGGCCTTTAATTATCAACCTGTTCCATCAGCGAGTTATCCAGAGGCACGGGAGGTGTTGAGGGACCAGGTGTGAGGCAGGGCCACCTCTGCCAGATGTGCAGGCAGATGCAGCTAACAGCAGCCGGCGGGACTGGGCTGGCCCGGGAAGGCAGGGGGCTACAAGGTGCCACGCAGGACTCGGGGGGCCTGGGCCGAGCCTCCTGCCCACGACCTACAGGAGTCTGCAGGCTTGCAACGTGTTTTCAGTGAAATCCACTCGTCTCCCACCTTCCCAGGCACCTTGCAAATACTGACTCCAAGGCAACACGTGCGCTCGCTCCCTGGCCCGGGGCCGGACACGAGCAGGACGAGAGGAAACCCTTGGCTTGCAGCAGATGCTGCCGCTGGCCTCGAAAGCGAGCTCCCTGCGACGATCGCTTCCAGCTCCTCACAAAATGGAAGCAGCTTGTGATGGCTGGCAGCGAACGCTTCCGAGGGCCGGAGGGCTTGGAGGGCACGCGCGCAGCACAGCTCTTTAAAAATATACCACTGACAAGCCACATATATACACACACACACACACACACACACACACACACACACACACATATGGCTTGTCAGTGGTGTGTATATATATATATGCACACATATAAAGACTCTCCTCACCCCTCTTCCCACACGCTCCCTCCCTGACTGGAGGCTGCTGGCTTGTGATGCACGGTGTGCTGCCAGCTCCAGTCACGCTGCTCTGCTCCGTACTGTAAGCAGTTGGCATCGGAGGCTGGCGACGGGGCGCGGAGGTGGCTGGACAAGCTGCCTCACGCTCCTCGGACCAGGCCAGATGCTTCTGCAGCAGCCGCGGCAGGCGATTCCTAGCCCCCACGGCACGCGGGCTGACCCCTGTCCTTCCCACCCAAGGAAGGATGGGCATCCTGTGGGTTTGCAAAGGAGGCCCTTCTCTTTTGGCTATGCCCCCCAGCCGGACTGGGTCATAACAGCACCCTGGGGACCCCCGTGCCTGGGCAGCTGGAAAAGTGGCTGCAAGAGGCGGTGCAACCTGTCACCGGGCTGCACACGGGAGCTGTCGGCATCGCTGCTGTGCACGGTTCAGTGATCCCTGCCGCCTCCGAGGAGGCTCTACACGCCGGCCCTGATCCTTGCCTGGGTTGTACCTCCTTCCCTGAAGGCCTCTTGGTCTCCACTGGTGACCCGATACAACAGGCGGGTGAGACGCGAGTAAGTCGAGAGAGGGAAACGCTCACGTGTGCATGAGCACAGCTTCTCCCTGCAGAGCTGCTGGGCTCCTAGACAAGCTACAGAGCTGCGGGCCCCTTCCCTTGAAGCTGACGCTTGCTGCAAACCTGAGCAGAGAGAAGGGACCTGTCCCCTTCCCAGGACAGCCAGCATATGTGCAGAGAGGGCTTCATGCTGCAGCACTGGTGACCTCCATCCCGAGCCTGAAGCTCCGAACTGCACGGACAGGCCAAAAGCAACCCACGGCAAGGACTGGAACAGCGCCCGGCACGCAGGGGCCGGACCCGTGACCACAGTCCCATGGCACAGCGGCAGGGCGAAGCACCCACAGCCGCCTGCTTGGTTGGAGAGGCGCCGGGGCAGGGCAGCGAAGACATATTGGTGCGGTTCGATGAGCCAGAGGTCAAGCTGGCCCTGGTGACTTTGGAGGCAAAACGACGGCCACATCCCTTCCTTGCACCCCAAACTGGCTTGCCTTAGCTACGCTTGCTGCCAGACGCGGGAAGACTCTAACCTGCATGGTTTTCGCAGGCGTTGTGTGGCTGTTTCCTCCAAAACGCCCCAAAATAAAACTGCGAGCGCGCAGAGACAACCTGCCACCTGGCAACCATACCGCCTCCAGCTGGGACCACGGACCCCACGTGCCACCACGCTGACCTGGGAAGACCCCACCTGATTTCTTTTGGGGGCCATGCTCCGATGCTCATCTAACCAAACTTCCAGGCTTTGCCGTTGAAGCCCAGGCGCCGCGTCGCTCCAACCTGCCACCCTGTCCTGCAGCCGGATGCAATCCCGGAGCTACGCTCTGCCCGCGGCTTGGGGGGCAGCGAACCCTCGTGATCGCACGCTCCGCTACCAGCACGGCAAGACTGGCTCTCCTACCTCTCCTAGGGACTTCAAGGGCCTCTGTCACTGCACTCTGGGCACCCTGCAACCTGCCCTCTCCCACCCAGCCAGTGCGTTTCTTCCCACAGCGTCTCAGCAAGGCAGGGCAGCGTCATTACTTCCAACCCGCAGACAGGGAACTTGGGTGCTGAAAGATTAAGTGACATGCTTAAGGTGACTCAGGAAGGCTGTAGCGGAGGAGGGATTTGAACCTAGTCCTCCAAAACCCTGCCTCTGCTCGAATGAGTTGGTCTCAATCCCTTTCTAGTCTCACTGCCTGCTTGCTCCTTTCTCCAGGCCCTTGCTGTAGGACCCTATTTGCCACAGCCAAGCGGCTCATCCCACACGACTGCTTTCCCATCCGGCATGCACTCGCACACGGGGCTGGAACAAAGTGAGTGATGGGAACAATCGAAACACAGCTCCATAAGGCAAGCAGAGCCCTCTCCCAGCTTTTTCGGCGGAGGATGAAAACACCTCCCCTTATCCCATCCCGAGTGCCATCACGATCTGGACTCTGCCAGGCGACAGACAGCGTCAGAAAAGGAAAAGCATGTGGTCTTTTCTCTTCAGCACGGCCAGATGGTGATGGGAGCTGCAGGGAGGAGAATCAGCATGGATTACTAAACACGCTGAGGTTTGGATCCACGGGGCGCGAGATGCAGCAGAGTTCAGGTTTGTTTATCAAATATAACAGGGGACGAGGACGAGTCCCGCGCGGCCTGGCCGGGACACGGGTAGTGGTGCCGTGCACAAGACAACCCCCGAAAAATGCCCTTTTGAGCAAATACGAGGTGGAATGTAAAGGAAAGCACATGCCGTGTGGATTTTGCAATATCTGGGTGGAAGGCTGCTGCGAGCCTTCACTTCTGCGAACTTCCCACCCTCTCGGCTCCGAAAATATGTCCCTGTGAGGCTGACGGGGCAGGCTAGAGAAGCTGGCTACCTCTGCAACGGGGACATCCAACAGCCACTCAGTGCTAGCTCCTGCGGTGACGCGGGTGGGGGACCAGACACATCCCTGCATACTCCCTTGCCCTATTTTTGGGTTCGGCTCTATTACAGGGAAGCCCTACTTTGCAACCGCGGCTGCGCTTTGCAAACCGACATTTTAATTGAGCTCAATTAGTGGCAGAAGCGGCTCGCTGATTCAAGCGTGCTGGTGTTTCGATGCAGCGTGCCGAGTCCTTCGTTCCCTGGCAGAGGCATTTTCACCTGGCCCCATCTTGCAGAAGAAGAAGAAATGCGCGGTCATGCCCCGCCTGCGATTTGGAAAGCGAGGAGCTGCGACGACCCAGCGGCCGTGCACGACTTTAGTGGCAAAACCCGCCTGCCTCGCACACCCCTGCAGGGTGACACGCTCCGCCGCCGCGTGCCTCAAACAGGCTTCGCGCCAAGGGATTGAATTTGCACCGGCTTCAAGGGGTTTGGGGTCAGGGCCTCCCTGAGCAAGCCCGGGGTCGACTCAGAGAGAGAACGACTGAACTCTGCCACGAGCTCCCGTGAAAGCGGAGGAGACCGAGCCGTGGGAACGGAGATTTGGGCTTCTTTGAACGGGGCGGCGTGCGCGCGCACCGACGGAAACCGGGAAACTCCCCTGAAACAAGACTAAGGGGGATCTGGGCACGAGCCTCTCCCAGCTGGAGCCGCACCATTCAAGCAAGCAGCCTGTTCTTCCTTCTCGGCACTGCGAGCTGAACGCTAGGAGCCTGCCACGGAGACAAATGATGAATTGGAAGGGTTTGATTAAAACTTATCCTGCCTTTAATTTCCACCTAGCTCTGGGGAAGTCAGGGAAATAACATCTTTGCAGCCCAGGGAGATGTTCTACCACGTTCAGTAAGTCAGGAAAATGCAAAAAGCCAGGAAGGAGCAGACAACGCACAGGTCTCTGCACACTCATTAGCTCCTGCACGCTCGTTAGCTTTCCTTTCTCACCCAGCACCATGTGACTTGGGTATCTGGGCCTCAAAGGGATGCGAGACACTCGGAGGAAGAATAATACCAATATCATCTCTGCAAACGTATCCGAATGAAATCTGAAAGCTGCCAATAACCGACCGGGAGCCGCTCAGTAAAACCGCACCACAAAAATACCAGTAACCCTCTACTTGGTCTGTCTTTCTGCTGCTTACGCCTACAGATAACACTACCCATAACACGGCACATCAGCACCGCTCCATGCACCGAGCACCTAGGAGTAATGAGACCATACAGCGCCTCTGCAGCGCGCTCGTATCTTTAGCTCAGTGCATGTCCTTGGGGAAAGCCAAAGCCTAGACTGCAGTAGAGATGGGGGCCTGCCACCAGTTTGATGGAGAAAAACCAACACAAGTAGGAAGCTGAAGCCTGGCTCTTAGCAGCTGCATTTCCTAGCCTGCAGTGAGCTCAGCACTGTACAAAGCGATGCTCTGTTTGGAGACGTGCATCCTGCCGCCATTTGCTCATCTAACCAAACCCAATGACGGCAGCAGAGCCGCTGCACACTTACAGGGGTGTGCGAGAGAGGACTGCAGCCCCTGAAATAAATGGGGCGGGCGGACCAACAGAAATAAAACTAAGAAACCAAGGGGAAACCCCCGTGTGACTTGTTCAACAGCAAAGCCGTTTCCTTACTGACAGCATAAGGGCACTTCTCGAGGTGGGACATGTGTCAAGTGTCAGTACGGTACCCAGAGCAAGGGCACCAGGTGTT
Source organism: Caiman crocodilus (assembly GCA_030014935.1). NCBI lineage: Eukaryota > Metazoa > Chordata > Crocodylia > Alligatoridae > Caiman > Caiman crocodilus. The sequence goes on along the minus strand of JAGPOW010001327.1, from coordinate 37,557,379 downwards.
TTGCAAACTCCACCTCTTTTGGACAGTGCAGGCAAAAACATTAAGCACCCCTAAGGTAGAGGGTTTGGCAGGAAATGGACTTGTGCTGCGGGGATGTCAACACACTTATCCACCACTACTTTATCAGGTCTTTATCCCTGAAATATCTGCCTTGCTCACATGCATTGCACAGCGTCCTGCAACTCGCTGCAGAGGAGAGGCAGCGGCAGTACAGTGCAACCTGCTTTTCGTGCACCGCATTTATGGTGCCACCTTTTCTTTCCCAGCCCCTCCTTTTTACAGCAGAGAGCCGCTTCAAGCTGGTAAGCTACGGCGTCGAAGCTCTTGACGAACGCAAGGGATGGGACAATTTAACACCCCAAGTCTGAATTCACCTTGCAATGTGGAAAGCAGAGAGCTCCTTCCAGGGCATTTACTTCTGCCGAATGCAATGGCGCTCTGCTGCAAATCCCCAGGGCTTGACAAATGGGCAATAGCTGCCCTGCTGCACTTAGATGCACCATTGTCATCCAGGCTGCTGGTTACACTCGCAGATCCTTACCAAGTCATAGTGCTTATTCTGCAGGGGAAAGGCCGGTAGTCCCTACCTAAAAAACACGCACTGAATTTAACCTATCCAGTCTGTGCAATGTGCATTCTTGCTTTGAGCAACGGGCAGCGTTCACCAGATCCAGGGAATATCCTTCGACAGAAGTGGATTTTTCTTTTTTGGGCATGGGGGCAAGAAGGAGATGAATTTGAGAGTCCAAGATCTGGAAAACATGCAGCCGGATTACCACTTGGAACAAGTTGAGCTCCACGAAATGTTTGTCCAAGTCTCCTTTTTAATTCAGCCCTATTACACGCTGATCATGTGGGATTTTGTGACACGAGTCAACAGAATAAAAATATCTTTGAACCGAGGACACAACGCGCGCACGGGGATTTTTGTGAACAGAACATGCAAAAGGCTTGGCACTATTTTAGTCATCGCGTCTTCCTTTCAAGTACTACTCCACTACGCGCCTAGCATCTGGGAAGCTGAAAACACAACTAAAATAGCTTTTGTGAAAATGACACCAAACACGACTCGTCTCCAAGCAGATCCTTCCATCAAACCCTCCTTGTCGCAATATTGCTGGAGTGCCCGGGCAGTAATCATTAGGAACGGCTGCAACGGCATCGCGCACAGGCCCGGTGACGACAAAATGCACGTGGGGCAGATAGGAAGCACGCCCTTTTGCAGCATTAATAGTCCCGAAGGGCGTGCGCGTCGCTGGATGGCAACTGCCGGCCCTAAAAGTATGGAAGGCAGTTTTAGGAGGAAATCCTGGAATTTCACCGTTGCCGAGTCTGATAACTGTGCCAATCCCCAGAGCGGCATCGCGCCGGCTTATGTATACAAAACTTGTAATTTCTTTCAGTCCCCTTTGTCTCCCGCCGTATTGTTCCTCCAGACTGCTATTATTCAGGCTGGCTTTTCAAATACCAAACACAGTTTTCTCTTGTCCCTTGAACCACTTTTTCACTGCAAAGCCCCTAATCCAATTCCACAACTTCCACTGGCTGATTGAATCTCCCCCCAAGGTCATACGGGAGGTTGATGCTCCTGACCTTCCTCTACCTACAGTGTCTGCTGAATATTACAACTGAAGCCGGCAACTCCACGTAGACAGAAGCAAGCAAAGTACATTAAAGCCCAGGAGAATAAATGTTACGGCATTACCTTCATGAATACAAATGCAGGACATGAGGCAGCGATGGCTGCCTCGCTCCTTGGGGGCGCGTGGAGGAAAAGATAAACGGAGAAGAGCGCGGCCGGGAACGGCCCGGGCCCCGGGACTCGGCTCCTGCATGAAGCGGGTCCCGACGGCGAGGGGATTCCCGCGCCGGCACCGCGCTGGGGGAGGTTAAAAAGGAAGAGTTGCGTTTTATTTAGAACTTGGCAACCCACCGCC
>JAGPOW010001327.1:37536954-37555342 GCA_030014935.1 Caiman crocodilus | reverse complement strand
CCGCCATCTGAGAGCCAGCCCCGTTCCTCTCCGTGTTGCTGCTCAGCTCAGAAAACAGCAGCTTAATGGGGATAAACAATGCCTCGGTTTTTTTAATTAATTTCTTTTTTTTTTTTTTACAAAAACAAACAAAAAAAAAACACAATCCCATCTGGGCCGACAGCTCACGAGGAGCCTAGGAAAGTCCCCTGCGGCTCGCGGCTGGGCGCACCGGGCACGTCACCCGCCGATACCCAGGTGCTCTCGCCAGGTGGGCGCGTGCGGCCCAAAGGCACCGAGGCAGGAAGGAGCCTCTCCCAGGCCACGCGCGCTATTTGGAGCAGCACCTAGAAGGCCAAGTCCGAGGCCCATGCACCGTGGGACGTGCCAATGCCTTGGCAGAGCTCCACCACTTTGGCCATCCACGCTGCCCTGCCGTGGTTGGCACTTTGCAGAAACGCATTCGCGCTGCAGCGCCGTGCATGGGTGAATGCAGAGACCTAGCCGGGTGCATCTACCGAGGACTTTCTAGTTCCCCTCGCCCAGCCCGGTAACCCTCGGACCCCCCTTGCAGAGAGCCAGGAGGGCACTGGGAAAGCCCAAGCGCCTCTCCCATCCGCTCCCAGGACTTCTGACACCAGTGGTGAGCAACAGCCTCCAACAAAGCAGCAGCCAAAAAATACCCCGACCCCGCCTCACGCGGCACAAAATCCCACCTGGGTTTGCTTCTATAAAACCTGTGCTATTTGCCGGCCTTGCTTAGGTGGCTGGCGATAAGGCGTCTAATGCATAATTAGTGGAGTTGCATAGGGCTTGCGGCTGCCTTTTCTTCCCCCCTTCTCCCCGGTCCCTCTTCCACGTGCTCTTTAAATAGAGCTTGGCAGCGGAAAGCAGCGGGGCGGCCAATCTTTGTTATAATCTGCAGGGAAAGGCAGGAGCGGGCCGTGTAAATATTTGCCATAGTTCCTTCCATGGAACAGGACATGCCGCAGCGTCCGGGGCAGAGGGCTAGCGGAGCGCACGGGCGCCAGCGAGGGGGCGACGGCTCCGAGAAACACGGCGCTGCGGCAGGAGTAGCAGCGGCAGAGGGCGAGGGAAGGCAGCCCTGCGTGCCGCCGGCACGTCGAAGCCCCGTGCACGAGCAGATCCAGGCCCTAAGCGAGGTCAACAGGGCACGCATGTCTTCAGCCAGACCCCGCGAGTGCCATCCCACCCGGCACACGACGCGCTGCATTCCGCCGTGCACGGATTTCAAGCCCTGCTGCTCTTCTGCGTTGCACCCCTCCCGCACGTGCAGCGCGAGCACGACCGCTAACGATCCGGCCTCGTTACAGAATTCCTGACATTCCCCAAATTCTCCAAACTCTCACTGGAGAAGCCCTGCTCCCCTATTCAACCCAGCAAACCCGTCCCCTTGGTCTCCAAGGACTACAGTGCAATACAACTCCTTCCCACTGGCCACGCTGGCACGGAGGCTTCAAGGCATGTAATGAGGAAGCCTCGTGTCTGCTTGACCCATGGCTCAGGCTGACCCGCAGGCCTAGGAAGAGAAAGGAGCTGCACTCGCAGGCCCCCAGTCTAAAAAGCCGTGTTTGAGTTGCTCTGCGTGGCGCCAGGAACGAGGATTAGCGGCTAATGCCGTTTGCAGAAACCGGCACTTCAGATGCTGAGAGGTTAATTCCATGCACCCGCTGCCTAAAATCTGTTCCCAAGCCTCTCCCGTAAAGAAAGAGGCAGGATGCAATCCCGCAGGGTTTGCCGGGTGTTGTTTTGGAAGGACGCTGGCCTTCTCGCCCACGGCACGGTGCCCGCTGTGCCCTGCTCTCTGCCGCAGATCACAGGAGCGATGCCGGAGGGTTGGACTGATCCTGAATTTGCAGCCGAGCGATGAGCCCCGAGCTCACCGGCAGCAAGTGGGCACTTTGCTAAGGCTCCTGGCACCCTCCGGAGCTGCATGATTGTTTCCAGGAGGAAGAAAAGAGGAGGCCCCAAAGGCCCAGGCAGAGGGAAGCCCTCAAGCCTGCAAACCCGCCAGCTCCTTAGCTAAGGGTTGATCAGCCGTGCACAGCACAGCTGCTACAGCCCTATGCAGCAACCCCGTGTCTGGGATTGCATCGTGTGTGCCAAGGCCCGAGGGCAACCAAACAGCCTTGCCGGAGCCCTATATTGCACAAAGTGCGAGGACAAACGCACGGGTTGGAAGCCACCGCTGCGGTCAGCTCAGAAATTCTCCTTCCCTGGACGAGCCTGCGGGCGTCAGACCCCTCGCGGGGTTGCTTTTGGCTGCGGGCATCTCTGGGGCTGTGCTTACACACGCAGCAAAGCTCCTACTAGAAAGCCCCATCGTGTGCCTCTGATAGCTCTCTTCCTCCTGGGACTGGCCCCCCAAAAGGTAGCTTCAATTATGCATTCCTCCTGGCACCCACGTGCTTCCAGGGGCTTTCCTGCACTGACCGGTATGCAACCTCCCGTGGACAAAGCCCTTCCAGGGCTCTGTAGGGTCCTGCGGCCTGCTGGAAACACACGCCTGTGCTCTGCTTACCCTGAAGTCATGGGTCTGTTTAGGCTAGAATATATAATAATGGTACGGCAAGGGTCTTAATCCAGCCTTGTGATTAGAAACGAACAGGAGTGATGGCAGGGAGGCCCTGCGCAACAAACACGAGAGAGCGAGGAAGAGGAAGCAGAGGTGAAGGGAGGTGACTAAAGCCACGCGGCACATCAGTGTCAGAGATGAGAACAGAGCCCAGGTCCCAGCCCGCTCCTACGCTGCTCTCCTTCCAAGCGACCGGCTCCCCAGTGCCAAACTCCTAGCAAACATGTCATGACAAGGAGACACGTGGCACGAGAGACCCTGCTGTGATCTGCAGTGCCAGCTGTGAACGACATCCCTCGGGCCTCGCGCGCTGCAGGGCCCGAGTTCTAATCCCTCGGTTCGATGCAGGGATAAGGCAGGGGATGGTTTCTCTCCCTCTCCCCCGCAGCTCCCAGTGCTGGCTGGTATCGTGGCCAGCCGCAGCGTGAAGAGGAAGCACACGACTGGCTCACGATGCCTGGCCTGGTTTTCAAACCGCTCGTGCGCAGCCGTGATTCTGCAAAGGGCTCGTCTCTGTGCACCTGCTCCAGGGCACTACGTGCTCAGCAAACCACAGCCCACGATGAGCGATGCTCTCAGGTGGGCTGCCCGCAGCACCGGGCGCTGTCCGTGCCGCTGCCAGGGCCCCAGCCCCTGCAACCCGGCTCGCAATACAGCATCACGCTAGGAAGAAGTCCACCCATTCTGCTCGCAGCATCCTACGGCAGAGGAGACAGGGAGCTAGCCAGTGTGGAGGGGCTTCCAAGCACGAAGCTGCAGGGTTTAGGCCACGTGAAAGCCCCTCAAGTGTGCAAAGTGGCCAAGGGACAGGCGGTACCCACCGCTGCCCGCCCGGGGCTCTGGATGCACTGGGTATTTCTGACAACATGGAAGCCGTTCTCCAGGGGCTGCCCTTGAAGTCAGCAAATGAAAAAGGCTTCATGTCACGTGAGAAACAGAAACGCCAGGGCAAGGCACGGTCGCTCTCTCCCTTCTCCAGGGCCACGATCCCAGGCTGGGCACCGGCACCGAGACGGGGGCCCATCCTGGTCCCTCCCCTCCTGGAGGGTCTCTCCCTCCCTCTGGGCCTGCGTCAGGAGCTGCAGCAGCAACGTGGCTTTCCCGGGACGATAGCTTGGGCATTCGGTGTGTGCCCCAGGCCGGCAGAACCACGCACCGACGGTGCCCAGACAGCAAAGAGGGCGCAGGCACGAAGCCTGGGCACCCTCCGCAGCCTGCCGCTGCTCCTGCCCTGGTCCTGGAGACCAGCTTTGGCTTTGATCTCCCTCCGGCTCTGCAGCAGGCAACGCTTTAGGGCTCCAGATACGCCGTCTGCCGTGTCCCCGGGTCATGCCTCTCCACCGCGCTGGAGCAGGGCGCGGGGAAGACGTGGCGTCACAGAGCGAGGGGCACACAAATCGCTGTGCTGGATCACCAGCCACGCGTCCGGGACTCGCATCAAGGCCGCGTGGCTGACGTCAGGGGATTGACGCCGGCTCAGGCCCTGACCCCTCTCTCTTCTCGGCGATGCTGCAGTCCTCAACGGGGCTGGCCGGCCCCCGCGAAAGGTCCCAGTGCCATCCCAGTTACAGACACGCGAGGCCAGGCTGCCTCTGGCGGAAAATGCGCAGCTGCACGATGATGGGGAACGAGGTCGCGGCGTCAACCGGGATGCCGGGCGGATGCAAAGCAAAATCCCTCTCCCTTGGCACACAGGCTGTCACCTTTCAAACCGGGTTCAGCCACTGACCTTCTCTTCCACTGTCAGCGACCTTATTAGCACTAATCGTGTTTCTAATAATAGCGTGCACCGCCAGCAGACCATCTGCTGCACTGTTTGCCCGCGAATCGTTAGAAAAGGCAAATGGGTTCATTTCGAATTTTTTCTTTTCTTTTTGGTTGCCAGCAAACAGCGTTTCCTTTCGGGAATAATAAACATCTCAGGGGCCAGCTCCCAGCTGCGGCCACGTGCGCGGAGCGACGGCACGGCCACGCTCCGGCTCCGCGTCGGAGCTCCACCTCCAGCCCCCTCCAAACCCGGGAGCTCACGCAGTAAGCAGCTACCAGGGGCAGGACTGGGAGATGTCAGAGGTGATCGACAGCCGGAGATTTCACCGAGCGCGGAGACCCAAAGTCCCGAGATGCCCTGGTAGCAGCATATCACACACTCATGGAAAATGAGGGTTGGAAGGGAGCTCAGGAGGTCACGTCTAGTCCATCCCCCTGCTGCAAGCAGGACCAGCCCCAGCTACATCATCCCAGCCACGGCGTGGTCTAGCCGGGTCAAAGATGGAGAGTCCACAACCTCTCCGGGGAGCCTGTTCCGGTTTTTTATTATATCAACCTCTTCTCATATTATATATTTCCTACTTCATGGCTGAAAGTATACTGCTACGCCATAGCATGAAATAACCAATCTTTAATAGCGCTGCAGTTGAACCCAGGGAGATTTTGCCATACCGTCTTTCAAACACGACTTTTAAAGGACCTGGCTGTGCCCAAAGCCCGTGCACGCAGAAGCAGCTCTCCAGATGTGGGCATGCCGACCCGCAGTGACTTCCAGGGCACTGCCACCCACTGCACTTTACACAGTGCCCATTACTGTAGCGTCAGGGCACTTGACAACCTTTATTGCACCGGTCTTGGCAATACCCTGCGAGGCAGAGAACGGCACCGCAGGGCTGTCTTTATATGAGGTAGGAGGTGCCGGCAGCTGCTTTACACGCAACAGCAAAATAATACTAATACACAGCAGTAAAACTCTGCCTGGATGGGGCAAGACTCTCCAAGCACGAATTTAATAGCGAGGCAGGTTTTTAAGCAGGCTTGGCTCCTCCGCAGAGTCCTCTCAAAGCTCTGGCCAATAAAAGCTAGATGCTGACACGGGCGAGGGTCAGGAAACAGGCTCTTTTGCAAACCTGGCCTGTTCTCCTTGCAGGTACTTAGAAGCACGCGCGATTAAACGCGTGCACCCTTTCGGAGGGGCAGGCCACGCCCCGCAGGGACCGGGTCACGTGGGCAGAGATCGCTGCGCCCATGCAGTTGCCTCAGCTCGTGGTGCTGACCCACTGCCGTTACTCTTGCCTGCACGGCACCATCCCTGGACCGGCGGAGGATGCCTTCATCTGTGCAGCTGCAGGAGGCACTCGCACGGGATCTAGCGACCTGCTCCTAGGTGCAATTTATGCACCTACCTTTTACAGGAGCTGGCGAGGGAACAAGACCCCGAGCAACCGCGCGTGCAAAGAAGACCAGGCCTGTAATGCAGGGAGCACAGGCGAGGGAAAACCATGCCCCCCAAAACACCTGGAGCTTGGGAGGAGGCAACGAGCAAGGCTTCACTCACGCACCCGCGATACTGAACCCCGACTCAAGAATGAGGCGTCCATCTAAGCGCGTGGCTGGTGTTGACCGGGAGCTTCAGCCCAAAAGCAGCAAGCCCTGGGCCGGGGCCGCGGCACGCTACCCGCAACGTTACAGTACGCCCATAAAAGGTCTCGAAATGCATCGGTTCAAAAGCAGATGCAGGAACCCAGGAGGTTCCCAAAAGAATTTTCTCTGCTGCTTTTTTAGGCAACTGCGAACAGCCGTCAGCGCTTCGCCGTCCTCCAGCCACCCAGAAAACCGAGGCTACTCTTGGCTTTCGTGAATAAGCGAAATGCTGCTGGCTCCGTCCCCTCGGGACAACGGCCGGCTCACGGCTCAGCAGCCAGAGCTGGGCACCTCTAAGCGCGTGCCGGGGCTCGCTGGCTAGGGGAGGAGATGCCGGCAGGGTGGAAAACCCCGCTCCTGGACAGTCCTGCTGGGAGGCCGTCCTCAGAAAGACAAGTCTGTGGCGAGCCAGCCAAATCCAGGGGGTTTAGGTGGAAACATGCACACGGACCCGAAGGCTGAACCAGGCGTGGTAGCTGGAAGGGAAATGCCACTTGAAAAACCACGGGTTGGCCAAGAGGACGGCAGCGCCACGAACCTCCTGCCCACGCTCCATGCAAACCGGGCGAATGAAACGACCGCTCTGCTGCTTTTCACCCCAACCCGGCAGCATCGCCGGCTCCGTGCAGCGCCTACACCTCCCCGCAGCAACGCACCCAGCCCGGCTCCAACCAGGGGCTGCCGGAGCAGACGGGGCCCAGCACAAGTTACACGGCGGTCCCCGGTGAGGACAGACATGACCAAGGGTACGCCGGGTTGGAAGAGCTACGTGACACTGCCTAGCGCGGACGCTCGGGAAGTCCAGGCTCGAACCCACCAGGGCTGTTAAAAACCCATTTCCACCCCAAGACAAACTCCTTTTCTCTGGCAGTACGAGAACCAGGGGTTGCAACACGAGACGAGTAGGCAGTCAGTTTAACGCCAGCCCAAGAAAAGTCTTTTTTATGCCGTGCATCATGGAAGCGGTGGAGGCTGAGAGCTTAGCTCGATTTGCACAAGGACTGGACCTGTGCTGGGAGGAAAGGGGCCTCCGTTGCTAATCAGCACAGGAGCGAGGGGCACAGACTCTGCATCACAACTTCCTAGCCCTTAAATAATACTGGGGGCTGCAAGCAATATGCCACGTCACAGGCCCGGGGTTTATGCTCACCAGAGTCTGCTCCTCTTCTCTCCACCAGTGGAGGGGTCGCAAAACGCTGTGGCCACTGGGTTATTTCCCATGGGCCAAAAGGGGATGAAAACATCACACCCCAGAAAGGAGACCAGCAACCCCTGAAGCAGCCAGGCAAGAAGCACATTGGAGAGGGACATGCCCAAGAGATGGCCTGGACCTTGCTAATACAAGCAGCAAAATGCAAAGTGCTTCACCCACCCCAAGCAGCTGGGAGGGGAGCCCAGGACCTCAGGAAGAAGCAAAGGCCTGAACTATGCTATTCTGGCACGGTCCCACCAGCAATACTGCAGGGGGTCGGGGGGGGGACGGTGACTCCGGGGATTGCAGCTGTGCCCCCATCCGCGCCAGCTGTGGATGCAGTCTCTCGCTGCCTCGGCTCCGGGCTGCCTTCTCCCTCTGGCCACATCACAAATCCTGAGGTCTTTGCTCCGGCCAGAGGCCCCTCTGCTGCCCCGCGGCAAGTCCTGAGAGCAGACAGGGCCAGACTGCCCTGCTGCACCCCAAGGAGGAAGCTGGAGCCCGACGAGAGCCGGCGGCTGCCTCCCTCGAGCCAGATCCTAGTGTATCCGTGAGAGCCTTTTCCACCCGGCGCACCAAACAGGGCATCCACGACCTTTCTCCGTGCAGACGGCCACGGCTCGGAGAAGTGCAAAACATCCCCGGGAAGTGGGTCTCCTCGCAGGTCCCTCCTGCTCACATCATCGCACTGGGCTGCTCCTTGCTGCTTAGACAAGGCCAGGTCCCAGCACCCCCATGTCCTTGGGAAATGTTAATAGGAAATCCTAGGGACAGAAGATGCCCAGCTGTGGAGAGAGCTTGGGACAAAGCCTGCCCCTCTCCCAAATGGCCTGCTAAAGGCAATGAAGACCAGGCATTTCCAAAGCACTTGCAGTTATATACAGGGAGATACCCAGCAGTAGCAAAGGGCAGAATGGCTTGATCCATGCTAAATAAACCCAAGTCACTGCATACGGTGCTTGGATGGGACAAAAATGGGCATGTTAAGCTGTTTAAAACAACCATATGGGTTTTTTTCTTGGCACAATGTTCAACATACCTATATAGCGTCTATTCTGTGTTCCAACATCTCGCACCATTATAGAAATAACTTGCATGGCTACAGGCAAGCATACGGGTGCAACGTGTTCGGTGTTCATTCACAGGACTGTCGGAGCAAGCCCGTGCTGAAACACTGGAGCCGATGATAGGGGCTTCTTCACAAGCAGTTTCATTCCCTGAATTGCCAAAGAATAGCCCTGGGGATGTCACCCTGGACACACGGCGTCCCAAAAGGAGCCTGAGCCCTGCGGTCCATGAGGCCCTTTGCAGGAGCGCTTGGTTCGATGGATGGCAGCTGCTGGGTCAGAGCTATCCTGAAGCCTGGCCTACCTCACACTGCAAAGACCAGGCACAGTGCATGTGTGCTGGCACGATTATTAAGTTACCAAGCACACTACTGAGGAGTGCATGTGCACAGAATCAGACCCTCTTATTATTTCAAGTCTCTTTAGTTCCTTTATTCAAACTACCGCCCTGGTTTTACTGGCACTGCAAAAATACCCAATGACGACAGTTTTCATGCAGGTTCCTCTTGCAAGCTGCGCTGAAGTACATGCCGGAAGCAGCACACAGCACCCCGAACGCCTGTCAAACTTTTAGTACTAAACTGCTTGGTTCTTGGTCAAAAGCGGTCTCCACAAAGCTAAAGAACATGAGCACACCCATGTCAGCCAACAGAACAGAAAGAGTGCAAACGTCGCTCACCATTATGCGTGCGACTGCCTTGGCGTGTGCAAGGTGCCATGCCTCAAAACAGGCTCTAAGGCTCAATCACTCCTCTAGATGCGTTTCCAGAAAACATTCATTTTTCAAGAAGAACCCAGCCAAGCTGAGCTCAGCGACATGCGTGATACTTCTGATGAGTTCTGCAACCTTTCAATGGGAAGCCCATCTCGAGCAGGAAGAACCCGCTGCAGGCAAGACACCGTGGTACAAGATCAGTACCCAAGCTGCGAGGGACAGCCCGGCGTGCCCGAATCCCACGATCAGCGAGATTTGGGAGGTCCGCAGGAATTTTCTCCACCAACAGCAGGTGCCAGGCGCTGTTATGGGAAACAGAAAATGTGGATAACCGGTTCTGGATAACCTCGCCTTGTTTCTGAACTGCAGCCATTATCAACATCCCGCTGCAAACGTGGAAGCTTGTAGCTCAGCCTTGGCTACTTTAAAAATAGGAACAACTCAACGCTGTGCTTTGTGCAACCCTGTCGTTTCGTTAAAAGTCTGGACAAAACGTTAATTCCATGTTACGTGTATTTGTGCATTTCAAGGCTGTCAAAGAGCTGACCGTAGCAGTTTGAGAGAGAGTCAGGTTTTCGAACCTGATCCCCGTAAATCCAAGTCTGCCCGCCCGAGATCTTCAGCACACTGCTGCTTTTGGGCTTCTGATCCTCTTGAGCGCACACAGGCACACAGTGCCCCAAGTAAACCAGCCGAGCCTGGGCACTTTTCAAGCATTAATCACATTCTGGGCACCCAAAAGCTTAGCTGCACAAACCAAAGCCTCTCTGAGGAGCCCCACGGTCTGCGGGTTTTTAATAAAATCTGCTAGCATGGTTCCCTGCCTGAGTGACATCACTTATCGATGCATGTTTCTAGTAATCCAGTAATGTCTTTTTTAAGCTTGTTTAAAGATGTAAAGCAGCAGCAAAGCGCTCGCGCTGGCAATTTCCTGGCAAGGCAACTAAAAGCAGGAAGGTTTGTGGCAGCCAGTTAGCAAAGGAAAGGTTTCGTTACTAACTTGGTGGCAGACTCCTAGAGCCCCGTGGTTCGTCTCTGCAAAAACCAGCAGCCCAAGTTCGGCCCCCAGAACAAGTCCCAAGAGTCTGCGTACGACGAGCCGACCATCACGTCTGATAACTTCTAATTAAAATGCAAAATTAAACTATTTTCCTTCATATTACTGTTGTTTACCCCAGAATTAGAGCGACCGGTGTCGTAAAGGATGGATGGGCAGGCCAGCTAGTTTTTATAACACCGTAAGTACCTTTCTCCCCTTTGCTGAAGTTTTATTTTCTATTTCATAGCTTCTCAAACTAATACCCCTCAGTGAAACATAACAGATATCACTATGCCTCATCAACCAGCAATATGCCGGGAGCGCATTTTTCTTCCTCCAGCGCAAGCTGAACAGCGTTATCCCCAAATGACACAAAATCCCACCGAGTATTTCTGCACCGATACCCGCCAGTCCGGCCCGTCAAGGGCAGAGATAACAAAAGGGAAGCCCGGACGAGGATGAGAAAACACTTCTTCAAAGACAGCAGTAACCATGTTCGAACAATCCTGCTCATCTTACAGACTAACGAAGAAGGCAGGCAAGGGGTTGGGGGGAAATGTGCCGTCCCAGTATCCAATCCTATGCAGAGCTTTTAGAAAGCCTTTTTTTTTAAAAAATCTGCCAAGGAAAAATGTCCTTCATTGCCCTCGCTTGGGAAAGACTCCTCCTCAAAGAGCCAGGCTTGCAGGACCGTCATACCACGCCGTGATGTCTTCTGCATGTCCTACTGACACGACACGCAGTCGCGCCCAAGGGATGCACACAGCGTTTTGCAAGTCCTGGGCCGCTGAGCGCCTTTCCCATGGCCGGGATTGCTCGGTCCTAATGGAAGCACGAGCATTGCACACACGCCGCGTGCCACCCGCTCGCCGCCGTGAAGCTGTTGCGTGCCGAGTTATAAAGACGAGCGTATTCTTCTAGCTTAATTGGGGGGAAAAAAAGCCAAGTGGAGAAGTAACGCCACCGGTCCAGATAAGCAAGCACCGAGTGAATACTTGGGGCATTACAGGGGACACCAATCAGCTTCCAGCATCCCAGATTCGGTCTCCAATAAAGAGAAACAGCTGTTTGGCCAAAGCTGGAAATGGTCAAAAGGACACAAAACCACTTCTCGGAGCAGGAGAGCAGGCAAAATTGAGGAGGAGCCAGGGGGGCAAGCGGCTTCCTCCCCACGCGCCTGGGCTGCAAGGCCGAATAACGAGCTGGAGAAACCGCAGAAGTTAAATTAAGAGGCCCCTGCCTTGAGGCTCTTTGCAGTAAGTGCAAAACAACAAGGGTCCACGGATGCCTCCCGGGCACGGCCCTTTGACGGCAGGGCAGACGAGAGCCGTAATACTAAAGAGCTCCAAGAGAGGTGGCGGCTTTGGCCTCGCAACTTGGATGGGAAACGTCTCTTGCCTGGAGCGCCAGCGTGAGCTGAGATGTCCCACAAACCGCTTCTTGCCATGGCCCATAGGAGCTTGGCAAGCTCCCCCATCACTCGAGAGCACAGTGATGATTTTTTCAGGTACAACGCGATGATTTCAAAATCAAAGGTGTGCTAGGGAGCGAGCTGGGAGTTGTAGACACATTCCTGAACACCTCCAACGGCAGTGCTGCACACCAAAGCCCTGACCTGACGTTTTTCACCCATCAATTTGATAAAAAAAAAACCCATCCCAGGCTCAAATGAAACGTGGACTGTGATTGCCAGAGCAACAGCTCAGGATAATTAAGGTTATTAGGACAGAGTAGCTGAGTCAATATGTTTCTCGGCTCTGTCATCAGTTCAAGGGAGACTTTAATTCTAGATTTTTTGATAGCATTATGACTGTGATCCCTAAAGTGCTGCATAAAAATTATAAAAAAACCCCCCAAAATACAAAACCCATTTAGGGATTGAAATCCAATTTTTATAGGACTCAGCTGAAGGGTGATGCTGAGAAAGTTATCAAAGATGTTGCAAACACTAACATTCAGGCCAAGTTAATAAAGCAGACTGCATTTAGGGCACAGGACAACACTGCATCTGAGCAACAAAGCAAGCATAGATTTAATGCTGAATGGAAAATACTCCACATTCACTCTAGACCTGGGGGGTGCGTCTACATGTGCATTGGGGTGTTTTTTCTAATGCGCATTAAATTTAGCACCTCCAACGTGAGGTACTAAAGAAATGTGCGCTGGGCTGCCTTAATGCACAGTAACAAATGTGCACAGGTTTTGCCTGATGCTTACGGTGCAGTAGCCTATTTTACTGCACACTAGCCTAACAGCACTTTTTTATGTGGTGCTTTAATGCGCAGTAAAATAGGCTATTGTGCATTAAAGCGCATGTGTAGACGCACCTGTGGATCTAAACCAGGGTGCTGTGAGACCCCGTTGGGGGGTGCACACAAGGAGCCCTGCTGCATGGGACTCTCTGATAACCCTAAAGCAGATGGCTTGGGCTGTCGTCCTTCCTAATCCACCTCTCCCTCTCCCCTCCTCCTGGAAACAGAGGCATGCGGGACCGTTTCAACAGCAGTTCTCAACTGGGGATACTGCCACACTCCAGAAAGCGGTGGAGCGGTGCCCTGGCACTGAGAAGGTAGAAAACCTCTGCCCCAGGCCCTTTTTCTCATTTTCCAGAGACAGCTTTACCAGGGGATACTACAGCCAGCTGGGTGGTTGTCCATGCAAAGCCCATTTCCACCAGACACGGTGCATCTGACCTGGGCACGTCTGACAGCGATGCACAGCTTAATGAGCACTATTAGGGTCCAGCCATGCACCTAAAATGCGGTTAGGGTCTCAACATGCCCATTATCCTCAGACTCCAAAAAGAGCGGTGGAAAATGGAGTTGCGACACTCAAAGTGGATGCTGAAAAAGCCCGTAGCGTCAGACCCCGCTCTGCACGACACCAGCGAGCTGCGGCTTGTCACGCACAGACGGCTTCGCTGGGATGCCTTCACCAAAGAAGTCGAGGTCGGGGGAACGGTGTGCTTGCAGAAACGCTGAGACAGAGCTTTAAGAAGCACCTGGACATTTTGCGGTGCCGGGAGCTGCCCCCACAGCATGAAGAAGATGCCGTGTCCCTCTGTGAACGAGCCTTCAAGGGACAGGCAGCAGGGGTGCCGCCTCTCTGGCACCCGAGGTCGGCCTCGCTCCAGCTGGCAGCTTCCAGAGAAGGGGCACAAAGTCCATTGTTCTGCCTGAGAAAGTCTCAAAGAGGCAACAACCACAGTGGGTTAAGGACCAGTAAGGCCCAGGACCGAGCACTGCCAAAACAAAGGGACTATCCAGCCCCTGACAACACTCGTGCTGGTGTTTCAAGCCCACATGACAGCTCTGCGCTTCCCAAACTGCAACTGCACTGTTTTAGTACGTCCACTGAACAGGCTAGGTTTGACCATTTGGCATCCAACAGTACAGACCTGCCCTTGGCAAATGGCTGGTTTTATGCTTAATATTACTTACGGATATTCCTTTCCCCGGTTTACTGATTGCTATCCCTTCCCCTGGCGGGGAAAGGAAGAAGCAGTGTTGGGAACTGCACCTTTCAGCGGCTTGGGCAGGATGGCTGCAGAAGCTGCTCTGCAAGGCAGAGGCAGGTGGGATGGCACGATTCGTAGGCGGGGAAGAGGTCCTCTTTTCGAGCCACTTAAGGCTAGAGCGACCCCTGAACACCCTGGCAGGTAGAAAGCTGCACAAATGCCCCGACCATCTCATACGATGGGCCCGGCCTTCCTCATGTAATGCCCAGCATGGAGCTTTGCAGGGGTGTAACCAGGGTGGGGCGACTAGGACAATCGATCGAGGGCGGCACGAAAAACCTCCCACTGGCAACCACAAAATTGCCGGCAGAGCAGCAGCGACCTCAGGTCACTGCTGTCCCAGGCATATCACTAGGGGGTTGGGTCTTGGGGCTCTTCGCAGGTGCTGGCTTGGTCGGAGAGTCTCCGAGTTGGCTACGGGAGGCTGGTGGAGGGAGGAGAGCGTGGGACGGTCCCTGTAAACCATCCCGCATCCTTCACCAGTGGGAAAATGTGCGTTGCTGCCATTAAAGGGGCCCAGCTCGACCCGCAGAGAAGGATGGACACCTGCGGGACAGAGAGAGCCAGGCCACGCGCACGGGGCATTTGGTGGGGAGCCCTGGACCAAACTCTCCTTCTGCAGCTCTCAGATGTGGTCCAGTACGAGAAATACCGGCCCCGCACACACCACCCATCGCTGCGCTCCTTCTAGCTTGCAAGCGAATGTTAGAAAGTTTAAAGTAAACACATTAATCTCTTTACCCAAAATATTTGTGCTGCTGCTGGCTGCGGTTCAAAAGTTTCAAGGGCACAAGAAACATTCACTTTTTTTTTTTTCCTTTTTTTTTTTGCTGATAATAATGTATCGGTCTCCTGCTGTCAGCAGGCCAGCAATGTCAATGCACATTTGAAAGTCACTACAGAGCGAAGGGAGCACCGAACGAGCAGGAGCAAAGCTAAATGCAAACGCGGTGGCTGAACTTCCAGGACTCGCCCTTTGCCTGAAGAAGGGCGTTTGCGCCCAAAAGCTTGCAAAGAACCATTTTTCCAACTATTTAGCTGGTCTAATACAAGATATCACTGATACCCAAAGAACCCTGTCTGCCTACGAACTTGCTGGAGAAAGGGAACAAAAGCAAACAGACAAGAGGTAAAACGATGACAAGGCAGGCCTCAACTCGGGCGCAAGCAGTCCTCTTAACTCTCGGGCCAGTGATTAAAATGAACCCACGGCATACCTAGCAAAAGTCAAAATTCAAGGAAAACCTTTTAAAGCTCACAAAAGCACCGGCTCCACGCAAACAGGACAGTCCTTCTATCCCAACACCACATGCAGAAGCCAAGGGTTTTCAAAGGTGACTCGTGGTCTTGGTCGCTGCATGTATTTTTCGTGCTCAACCTAAGAGGCTTTCGTAGACGCCTAGGAAGTGCGGGCTGGACAGGACCTCGGGAGCTCATCCAGCCCAACCCTGCTCAAAGCTCGTCGACAGAAATCAAAAGCCGTCGAGCTCTCAGCAAACGCCCAAAGGCGTGCACGAAAACATTTTTTTCCAGCTGTTTAGTTGGTCTAATAAAAGATCTCTCGCTTTTACCCAATCTGGCTCTGAAATCCAGGCACCCTTAACACGTCTCACCGTGGGCAACTCGAAAGCAAGACACTGAAAGCCTGGCAAGTCAGTCAGTATCAAAGTCTCCTCGCAAACTTTGCGACTGGGGATAAAGCAGCGTTCGCTTCCTGCGAAGTCAACCACACGCGAGCGATGATCAGCCAAAGCCTTAACTCTGACTCAGCCACGATTTGCATAGCATGTGCCTTCATCCCTTCTCCCCCCGCCTCCCCCCGCACGGCCGTGCCCCGTCCCCCCTCTCGCAAAGCACCAGGCCTCACCCTTGCAGCCGCCCGGCCGGGCCCGCACGGCAGTGCAGCGTGCCGGGGTGATGCCTGGTTAATTATCTAAAACCAGGCTGGCTTTATTTCTATCGACTGCAACCGCATTCCAGAGACCTCGCCTCCTTGGCAGCCAACGGGCTCCGGCCACGCGCCGAGCTTCGGCCGTTGTTTTCAGCTCTCCACTTCCCTCATTTCACTTTCATTTCCCGGCCGCAACCTGAATTCTCCCATGTCGGAGACAGTCACGCCGGGCAGTCCTCTCCCCTCCCGGCAGAGGCTCGACAGTCACATCTGCACCTGGGTCCAGCCCAAATGCACCAAGTACGGCCCAGCTCAGGGTCTGGCTATCCTCTGCAAGGACACGGGGTGCTTGCAGGAGATCTGCAGGAAGCGGGTGGTCGCCGGTCCAGACCTCGGGGGCTACGGTCCACCCAGACAGCATCCTCCCGGCAGACACGCGCGTGCAACCGCTTGCTATATGCACCTTTCCCATCCCCGCAACCGGACCGATTCGGGAAGAGGAGGAGAGCAAAGGAGGCTTAAGGCAATGCACATGTTAGACAGTCCTCACCTTGAGAGAGTCAAAGCAGGCAATAACTCGACCATTTTCCACATGGCAACTCCGTGACGGGTGGGCAAACTTGCACTCTGCGTCAGATCGAGAACAAGTCCCCCTCTGAAATTCTCGACATACTTCCAAAGTCAGCCATTTTGTATCACGGACCAGGGAAACGTTTACAGCCATATTAAAAACAAAAAAAAAATTAAAACGCAAGCAATCACACCCTTCTTTAGGACGATATCACGGCTGATTTTTCTCGTCTGTTTTGTTGTCTTTTTTTCTTTTTGTTTTTTTAAAAAGGGTAAAAAAGTGAATTCAAGTTAAACGCGAAGAAAGAACTAACTTGTTGCTTTGGTAAAATTTCTATTCATCAGCACTTAGGTTTTCATTTAAGTCAAATTGCGTTTGATTAAACAAGGGTTAAACATAAAGCCAATCATAAAATAGAAATCTTATCAGAAGAACTGAAAATTCAAATTAGAGACCAGCTCCTAAAAGTGCAATTGTAGAAGTTAAAATATAAGTGTTATATTTTGTGCCACTGCCGAAGTTACTTGGAAATAACTGGCAGACTTTCAAAAGAATTCTGTGCTCTCCAGTTAATGGTTTCAATTATTCTTGCAAAAAAAAAAACCCAGGCTGTTGGCAGCACTTCACTTTGTGGAATGGTCTCGGTCCTCAGGGGGAAACTCGGGTCGGTGTGTTGTTTGTTGTGTTTTCCCTTCTATTTCTTGCTTCTAAAAATGACAATTCGCGAGCGTCAAAAATTGCAAAGGGATGGTACAATGTTGCGAAGAAAAAAAAAAAGAGGAAAAAGTATTTGCTACATACTCGGGGAGAGGAAAAAAAATGGCCGAGCAAACTGAGTGTAAAAGGTGAGGGGGGGCCGGGGGGAGAGGATGGGCGAGGTGCCGTCGGGGGGTGGACTGCGAGCGAACGCCAAATTAAAAAACCGGGGGGGTGCGGGGAAGAGAGAGGCAGCCCCAGACAGAAATCCAAGCAGCCGTGGCTTCAGGAAAGGCACTTTTCAGCAACCTGCGGGGAAAAGAGAAATAGAATCAGCTAAAACAATACCATCTCCCCCTCGGCAAAGCCTAGCGCTCAGAAACAAACGGCATTCGTCTCAACAGGAAACCTCCCGACACTGACAGTGCGGCACAGTGCAGTCAGCCATTGTAGATAAAAAGGGGCATTTCCCACACGAAGCTGCGCATGGGAAGAGGAAACCACCAATTAGATCGGCCCTTGCAGCTGCACGTCTGGGCAGCCGCCCAATGCAAGGGAGCGTCTCACACGGCTCGCTGCTGGCAGGCGTTCGGTTTTGTGCCCAATGCACAGAAAATGCCTTCGCCTGACGCCGCGGCCTCCGGCGCGTTCGGGAGCGCTCGCTCCCCCGCGGGGCCTACCTGCTCCCGCAGCCGCGCGCCGCGGCTCCCCGGGCGAGCTAGCCTACCGCGAGCCGCGACGGCATCGCTCCCCCCTCGTGCACGCCACGGCCACGACGCAGCCAGACAGAGATAGGGGAGCCCCGAGAGCAGGGTGGAGCGCGGCGGGCGGCATGGCGGCGGGGCGCAGACAAAGAAGAAATAGATTCTTCTCCTGCCCTTTTGAAGCAGGACGGCGAGGGGAAGACGACGATTTAATTAATTAAAAAGGGAAAAAAACAAACCCCCCCCACCCCCCCCAAACCAAGCCAAACACACACGCACACGCATCCCCGCTCCCTCCGTAGGAAGCTCTCGGCCTGCTGAGCGTGCACAGCGCTCGCAGCGTGCACGGCCCAGGGAACGGCGCCGCATCCTTACGGTGGTTTGCTTAACCCGTTCTTCCCTGCGAGGCGGCCGCGGCCGCGTGCAAAGGCGAGGGCCCGGGTCACCGTCGCATGCCTATAAATCTGGACTCCGCGAAAGCAAAAGCAAAACCGCCATGGAAACTCGAGACACACGCACCGAGCAGGGGGAGGAATTAACTCCTTGTGACCGGCTGCCTTTTACAGCCGGGCAGAAGGCGACCGAAATGGCTGGACGGGTTCGGAGAGCCGGCAGCTCCGGGGTGCTGGGCGATCAATGACTTCCAGCTGCTTTTTAGCCTTTGTGTGAGGCAGCACGTGAAGTCTTCCCCGGCATTTCCCAGACTTGTATTAGATGCAATTAATGAAGCCTGATGGGATTAAGCTCTTTCAGAGTTTCTGAAAGCAGCTTTTTCCTTGGTTTTTTTTTTTGGGGTGTGGTGGGGTAAATATGTTAAATAACAGAAATTTTATTGAAAAAAAAATTTACTTAAAAAAAAATTAAATGACGTTTAATGTACAATACAAATAAGTTAATGTCACATATTTACCCCCCCCACAACACAAAAAACCAAGGACAAAGCTGCTTTCAGAAACTCTGAAACAGCTGAAGCCCATCAGGCAACATCAATTGCATCTAAGACACGTCTG
>JAGPOW010001327.1:37526701-37536854 GCA_030014935.1 Caiman crocodilus | reverse complement strand
TCGGCAAACCCTCAGCCCCCCTTGCCGACCCCACCTTTTTCCCTGGAAAAAATCTTGGGGGGGGGCGCCTAAATATGTTACATAACAGTATATTTATTGAACAATATATTTACTGAACAATATATTTACTGACGTTTAGATTACATATTAGGAAAAGCTCTCTCACGAGGAGGGTGGTGGACCCCGGGAACAGGTTACCCCGAAAGGTGGTGGCATCTCCATCCCTGGAGGTTTTTAAGACCCGGCGGGACGAAGCCTCGGCTGGCTCTGCTCGGAGCAGGAGGACTAGATGTGACCTCCTGAGCTCCCCGCCACTCTCGTTTTGTATGAGCTTCTAATTCACGCAGGCAAGCCACACGCTGGCCGAGATCAAACTTTAAAATGACAAGGAATGGAAACCTGCTTTCCCCCGAATTTTGATCCGCGCACCGTCACGACTTGTTAGCACACTGCAAGCGTGCTGCCAGGCCAAGCGCACACGCGGCGAAAGAAGGGCAGGAAAATACCCTGGTGACACTTCTGTCATTTGCTCGACATTACAAAACACATGCACGCAAAGGCAAAGTCCAAGTCTGATCTGAGGCGAGTGAAGCCAGGGGCAAAAGTACTGGAAACCAAACCAAACCAAACAAAAGCCTGCTCTTTGCAGCCTGAGGCCTGGGGAATCAATAGGCCAGCGGGGCCTCTGCATTTCTGCACATCAGGTGGAGAACAGAGGCAGTGAAAGTCGAGATTTACTGACATCTTTCAAACTTCAAAGGGAAAGGAGACAGAAGGTCTGGCCGCACTAATCTGGTCCGGGATGGAGAGGCTCTCTCCCTGCCAACTGTGACGTTGCGCTTCTGTATTTGCATGGGGCTTGCTGACGGCCGCGCTCCCGATCCTGCTCAGCTCAGCACGTAGGAACAGGCGCGCAGACACCTCTTCCCAGACAGCTCCGAACAAGCCGGGTGCAGCGCCCAAAAACAAGCCGGCACAGGTCGGCCGCGGGCGGGGTCGGGGAGGAATGCTCTCAGGAATGATCCTCCGAGCGCAGCTGCCGCCGGCGGATACAAGCCGTCTCCTACTCCTGTACGGACCGGAGCATCGTGGGCCCAAACCGGCCGCTTGCAATTACCCAGCTAACGAATGCCGTCTGTTTGCACGGCCTGCAGATCCCCGAGCATGCGACCGCGCCCCCGCAGACGCGCGCAAAGTGCCCACAAGCTTGCAAAGAACAATTTTTCCAACTCTCTATCTGGTCAAGTAAGAGAGGTCGCACCTGGTCTGCCTACGCCTGCGCACGTGCACGACAAGTCATTTGTCGTCTCGGGCTCTTCCTAACGAAGGAGCAATGTAAAGGGAAGAATACTACACGTTCACATGGGCACGTACGAAATTAGGGAGGGCGGCACCGGTCTTCTGCTGCCTGCCCAGGACGCGCGAGGTGCTGTCGCCAGCAGGTTTCTGAGAAATTCACGTCGCCAGCATTGTGTCTGCCTGCCGCCGACTCCCTGGCTCGATCGACCCAGTTGCAGCTAGGTCAGCTGGGGACAGCCTTTGATGCAGGCCCGGAGCTAGGCTCGAACTCACCCCTCCAGAGCTGCAGCAAGCTGCTGGGACCGCTCTGCCACCGCACCCGGAAGCGAGTGCACTAGGAGCCACTCCAGATGCCTGCAGAGACGGCAGGCAGCTCTTTCGACCGTGCAAACAGCACCAGCCACTTCCCAAACGTCATTGATCTTGACAGCAAAGGCACGGCTGAAGCCAATGTAAACCAGCGTGCTCGCTCCTGCCTACCGGGCCCCTCTCGGCTGTTCCCACTGCTGGTTACACGCTTGCTCACAGGCAGTGCTCGGGCTCTGCTCAGCTGTTCACACCTTATTAAGGCTTGTTGCCTCGGTGCTTATACCACTGGGCCTACAGCGGCCCCCTTGACCTTGATAAGACCAGCTTCAGGCCTGCCAAGAGCAGGGCACGAACGCCGGTCAGGGTGGACTAGCACGGCACCTCTCAACCTTTCTGGACTGGAGGCACCCCTCCCTTGCTTGTGCGGTTTGAGTGGCACCCAGTTGCAAAACCTGCTTTATATATTACGGCGCTCACCGCCTTGCAGAGGGGCTGGGCACTGGGGGTAAGAGATCTGCCAGGCAGGGACAAGCCCAAGCCTGCGCTTACCTACCTACCTGCTCATCTCAGCACCCTTCAAAGGCTCGTTTTTCCCCTCCCCTCTGCACTGCGAGGAGTAACGCGCTGCCCCCCACCCCCCGACAAGGGTTCACAGACCGAGAAAACCAGGACGAGTCGTAAAGTGCCGGTTTTGGTAGTTCTCGCTTTGCTGGGGTTAGGGAGCTGCTGCTGCTAGCTATGCCAGGCCGGGCAGAGCTCTCCTCCCGGGTGACCCCAGGGGCCGACCTGGCTGCAGCTGCCAGAGAAGAGGACGAGGACCCCAGCGAGGAGGTGGGCTGGCAGGTCTATCCCAACAAATGCAAGCCCTCTGGGAGACCGCGACCGGCCGAACGCGGCGGGGGGCCGCACGAGGAAAGTCAAAGGCCCCAGTCTGACTGCCGCTGCAACGCGATCTGTCCGAGTGGGGTCAGGTCAGGGATGCCCTCGGCAGGACAACGGCCGCTCGAGGTGGCGCGAGGACACGCGGTCAAATCCTCCACGTACCCGATCCCTTTCCAGGGCTTCGCGCACCCCTGCCCCCCTCGACGGACGCCGGCTCGCACGCACGCTTCCCGACAGCGGCGTTCGGGGAGACCGCGGTTCACGTGACGGACGGGGCCGACGCAGGCAGCTCCCCTGCGGACGCGCCGCCCCGTCCTGAACAAACACCGCGGTGCAAACTGCCTGGTGGGGTTCCCCGCTTACCGTTCCTAGGTCACGTCTGCACTGTTCAGAAGAGACGAGACCTTTTATCCTAATTGCTAACCCTAGCAGGCAGAGCTGTTGAGATTTTTTTTTTGTCAGGCGGAGGAGAAAAGCCACTGGGGGAAACAAAATGGGGAATGAAACGCAAGAGGCATACTGTGTGAGCCACTTCATTAGCATCTTTAATCCGCGAGTTGACACATCTTGTCAAAAGGAATGAATGACTTCAAGCAAAACACAGGAACACAACGCTGAGAGCCCATCCTACCAGCTCGGTGAGATCGGCTTTTAGACCTGCCTCGAGACAGACGCGCCGTGTTTTGATCAACTTCGGAGCTTCTCTTCGGTTAAGAGCGTGGACGGAGCCAGCAGTAATGGGTTAAACGCCCACTGACACCGAAACAAAAGACATTCCCTGCTTTTTTGTTGACTCCACGAACTGGTCAGGTCACTACCTTAATTACTAGCCCACGTGGAGCATCACAGCTTGGGTTGCGCTGTTCTTTACAAAGCATTACAAGTAGCTCAACCCGCACGGGCTCTGCCCCTTCCCCAGGGCTGCTCGGCAGCTCCACCACCCTAGTTCATCGCTTTCTGCTGGGCACGCACAACCCCCCCGAAACCCCGATGCTCCCGTCACTTCTCCCTTAACATCCCCGAACAGTGAAACGTTTCATTCGCCAACTGCAGTAATGAGACTTTAATGTTTCCAGTATCGGAAAAGCTTCCAAATAAATGCAAGGTTCTTGCAAATACTTCCCAAGGCCGCAGATGCTTTAGAGAGAGGAAAGATCAAATAGAAAAAAAATAAATGGTTTCTTCTTCTTCTTTTTTTTTTTTTGGTGGGGGGGAACCGAATCTAAAAAGTCTCAACTCAGCCAAACACAACTTCAACGAGGTTTGCACGCCTCCATCACCTCCTCCCCCTGGTTGCTGGCTTTGCTGCAAAAGCCTCCTCTGTGCCAAAATACCGGAGATAAAACTGGAGCCTCCTTTTCCAAGTTGTACCTCCTTGCGAGCCCTCGACGGGATGGGCGAGGTGCGACGGGGCGGCGTTTTACTCGGGGAAGCTGGCTCGGAGGCCAGAGAACGAGATGCAAGGGGAGATTCCAGGTCAAGTTCGCGGGAAGGGAAAAAGCACCTTCCTTCCCCGCCACCTCGGCCCCGGCGGGCATGCGACACCCCAGCACTGCCCGCTGGACCTGCTTCTCACTAAAACCCAGGGCAAAGCAGCCTGGATCTCAACAGTTTCGGGGACGCCGACTGGTCAGGCCCAATTTTGCAAAACACCGACGCCGACACTGAAGTTATCCTGCACCTGGGGGAGGCTTAGCCCACGCGAAAGCTGTTTAGACTTCGGCTCCCGACAGCCCCCTCGCAAACAGACCTCCTATTGACTCAACCAGGGTTGCAACACCAGTGCGCACAGTAGCACCGCCGGAGATTTAGCACCAGGCTCCCCTATATTTAGAAGGTATTTGTGGTTAACGGTTGGCCTGCGTACATGTACGGGGCAGAACCAGCTGCCCCGGCCTTTGAGAGGGTTTTTTTTGTTGCTGCTGCTGCTATTAAGAGGGGAAATCGTATTCTGTCTTAACCCTGCCTTTTTTTTTTTCATTGTTGTTTAAGCCAACACTTTAGGCACTGGAGAGACACTGAATATTTCCTTTGTGAACATTTTGTACCTGGACATTTTCCCTCCCTCGGGGAACAGTTTACTTAGTTTAAGGTAGATCCGAGCAGCGAACAAGACATAAAACCCCTTTTGTTCGCCAAGCGGCTCCCTGTGAAAAGGAACAGATTTGCAACTTTCTCCTCCGCGGCTCTGCCCCAAAAGGTTTTGTTCAAGGTCTAGCTGCAGCAGCTGGGGGCTTTGAACGGTCCGATCCAGCCCAGAGCTTGCTGCACGCCTGGCCACAGAAGAAGTACAGTCTTGCCACGGGAAAGCCACGTGAGCAGGGCACGGGCTGCAGAAACCGAAGGGGCCAACGTGGCCTCCAGATGCACCACGCTCGGCATTGCCTCCCCTTGCACCCGCCTGCGACTCCACGCTCAAGGAGCTGCTTTTCCAACACGCGGCGCCTCGTGAAGAAAAACCTCCTCCCTCCCCAGGGGAGGAGACTGGAGCCCCGCGTGGCACCACATTTTGGAAGGTGCCACAGAAACGCCTCACGAAAGCATGCACAGCCCTCTGGAAGATCAAGGCTTGGTGCGTTCCCGTGTTGCAGGGCTGCACACTGAGACCCAGGAGGAGACAGGGGAGCAAAATCTGCCACCCCTAAGGCCTCCTGCGGATTGGGGCAATGCCAAATGATCCAAGGGGAGCCGTCCCGTGAAGGACGGGAGCTGGGGAGCCGCAGAGACGCACGCCATCAAGCGTGCACGTGCAGAGGAGGAGCAGATTTCCAACGCAGATGCAAAAAAGCACCCTGGGGAATTTAATTTCCCACTTCACAGGAACACACGGGCACTGTATTCACCGACACGCCAAAGCAAACAGTCACCGCAGGAAACACCCAGGAAGGGAAGCAGGGCATTTGCTTCTGCGAGTCCCCTCGACAGGCCGGGCCACTTGCAACCCACGGGGCTGCTCGCCCGGCCCCTTCCCGAGCACAGAAAAGCTCAGGATCCGGTGACGGCGGAAAGCTCTCCTCCCTCCCCAGTCAGCCTGTGCAATTGAATCTTCTCCCGAATATTTCCACAGGCACAACGTCAGCAACCGTCTGGCATGATCTGCTTTCACGAAGCCAAATATTTTGCAAAAACGTTGCTATTTAAGCAATGACTTAGTCTCGCTCTAAACGAGGCCGTCGGACCCGCCGGAGTCCTGGATCCACTCGGGGCGCCCCCGCAACAAGACGCCCCGCGGGTCCGAGCGTGGCCGGTTCAACCCAACTTCCACGTCTTGTGCTACACTGGGTTTCTTACCAGAAAGAAAAAGAAAACACACACGCGCGCACACACACACACAAAAGAGCAGGGTTCGTGCTCCTTCCGGTTTAGGATTTCCTGCCACAAATTTATTTTACAGACTCGCGGAGGGCTTGATCCTGCGGGGAGCTGAGCACCTCCCTGCCGCGGCGACGCCAGAAAGGGATGACGAAGACTTTCCTCACATCCACCCTCAATCTTTTTCTTATTTCTGCTGCAAATTGAGCCCGTTTCTTCGGGCCCTCCCCTCTGGGGCAAAGGAGAGCAGCTTTTCACCGTCCCTTTCCAAACCACCTCTCCCGTCACCTATATCCAAAGTGAGCCTGGCGGTCCTCAGCACCCCCGCCCCCGTGCTGCCTGGGACAGGATTGGGCCCCTGCGGACCAGCCACGTGCCATCCCATCCTGCACACAGCGCCCGCCATGCACGGCTCAGACATCGCTTGCACACAAGCGTGCGCAGAAGAGGAGGAGACAGACCAGGGCCCACCCAACGCCTGCCTGGTAATCACAGGAAATAGGATCAAGAGGCTGTATCCCACATAATCCATCCGATTATCCCTACTCAGTGCTAGAGGATAGCTCCCAGAAACTCTCCTGGCCCCTGAAGCCACCGGGGCTTTGACCTGGTGCTGCCCCGTGCCCAGCCAGGAGCTCCTGCAGCCCAGCTCTGCTGGGCCCTGGGCACGAACGGGAGACCGGAGCAAACCCCAGGGAGCCGCGTGTGCTGCAGCATCACCCCTCTGCCCCTGGAAGAAAGCAGGGGCCGGGGAAATCCTCCTGTGATGGAAACCCCAGGCAGCCAACCTCGAAGCAAGGCTGGTTGCACCCCGGTACTGGCTTTCTCCAGCACAGACACAGCGGGGGTCAAGCCCGTAACAGCAGTCGAGGCAGACGGATCCGCGCTGCAATTCACTGCCTACGGTGCTTTGCATTGACCCGGCTGCATTGAATATTGCGTGCACCGCCTTCCCAGGCACCTTTGGCCTGCGTGCTCATCCGCGCACGTTGGAGTTCGCTCACCAGGCGAGCCAGCTAATAACACAGGCTGGTACACATGCCTGCAGAGAAAGGAGATGGTGATGGGCTTTGTTTTGGATTACTGCTTGGCTGGATAGATAAACGGCAAAATAAAAATAGTTTGTCTTTTTAGCATTCTTTCTTCGGCGCATTTGGGTAAGACGTGACTTGGCAGCAAACCCGTCGGTGCAAGCAAACCACACCAGACTGTAACGCCGTCATTGCAAAGCCATTTCTCTGGGCCAGCCCGTAATTTTCCCCTTGGCGAGGGGCACGTGGCTTCTGCCTCATTCGAGTCCATCCGAAACACGGGACAGTCGGAGAAGGGAAGAGTCCTGAAGAAGAGCTGGAGGCTGGAGCCGGCGGCTGGGAGAATTCAGGACCTGGGGAAGGGACGCCGCTAGCTCGCCGGTGCCCCTCGCCCCAAACCGGCGGCCGAGCCTGCGGCTGCAAAGGAAACTCTGCGCAGGTTTGGCAAGAGGGAAAACACATGCCAGACAATGAAAACCTCCAGCTATCGAGGGGAAGGGAGTAACCTCAGACGGCTCGTGGCCGGCGGGACAGCCAGGGGATCGATCAGGGACCAGCCAGCTCCCCCCGCTCCGGAGGACAGGCCGGAGCGCCCCTCGCAGCTGCCAGGCTGCAAAAAAGACGGCCGCGTCAAGACACCAGAGCCAGATTTCACAGTGCCCCATCCTACCTCTTGCCAGCATCATTTGGTAGATGGGAGCATGGCCAAGCCTGCCAGGATCGGCGGCACTGCCATCCTCGAATCCTCCAGTTTCCTCGGGCCCAAGAAGGACCCGAGTGCTGCACAACGCAACGCACAGGAGCCGTCACATGGAGTCTGGGGGCGCAAAGGACGTTTTACTGAACAGACACTAGGATAGGAGCTCGGTCCCTACCTCAGTTGTGGCCCTCCCCACCTGTAAAATGGGCGCAATACACCTAGCGACACGCTCCAAAGTCACCGTCGTTTTACGGGCGAGAGAGAAAAGCACGACGCACCAGGACTTCAGCAGTCCCACCAGAGGAAAGCCAGGCCCACCCGCTGCGGTCTCCCTCCCACGGCCACAGAGGCAAGACCCGCTGCTCAGGTTCGAGACCCCGATGCCAGAACGACTGGGGTTGCTGTGCGAGACATCCCTCGGCCGCACGGCGAGAGGGGCCGGAAGCCGCCCGTCCCGGCTTCGCAGCAGCCCATTATTCATCCTTCTGCCTCTGCCTGCCAGGCAGGTACACGGCGCTCACGGAGGTTGAAAAGTCCTTTGGCTTTCGCAGCGAGGACCGAGTCGCGGACATCAATTAAAATCTCCAGATCTTCAATTTTCTTCTTAGCTTCCTGCCGCTGTAATGCGATGGCTCCCAGCTTCCTCTCCGTGGAAGCCATAGCGACTTGAATCCCTTCCAACTCCCCGCTTGTGCCTGCAGCGTGTTTTCTTGCTACAGCAGAAAATGTCCGACGTGCCGGGCGGGAACGGTGAATTCAGGCCAAGGTGAAGGTGGAGACGTTTGGCTGGCTGGAGCCCAAACGCGAGTCAGCACGGCAGCTGACCCCCAAACGCCGCTCTGGAGACGAGGGTAGGGCAAATCCACGCTCGACTCGCTGCGATCCCGCAGGGACTCGGCCGAGCCTGCTGAATTCGCACCCGGGAGCGCGCACGAGAGATGGCGAGCGGGGGGGAAACAGACCTCACCAGGGACGGAGAGGCTGTAGGTGTCCACAGCCCCAACTAACCCGTGCGGGCAGGCGCTGGCCAGAAGTGCAGTGCGTCAGCGCACCGCCCTGGGCCCCTCTTCTCCCCCCCACGCCTATGGGTTGGGAGGTCAAATGATACCGGACCCTGAACGCCACCCAGCCTGCACCTCAGGCCAGGGGCAGCAATCCAGTGTGATGCCCGGTGAACAGAAAACTCACCAAGTAGCGTGCAAACTTATCACTGGCATGCGACAGCCACGTACAAGGGGTCTACAAATACACGCACGCACAGACGACTCTGAAAACCAACACGCACACTCAGACTAACTCTGAAAACCATCCCTGTTCAGACGACCCGAAGTAACCGTCATTTTGCTCTCATCTGGCACTGCAAAAGATTTTTGCTCCTATCAAGGGGTGAGAATCGATGACACAACATTTGCTGCTACACAGCGTGTGCATATGCCGGGGGGGGATCAATTCTAATAGAAAGTGAGCTGCAATTCTTCTGAGCACTACAGGCAAAGAGGTACAGGCAAAGCAGCCTCGGTGCGGACTCGGCCGGGAAAAGCTGGCCTCTTGCAGCGACCGGCAAGGTGGATGTGTTTGTTCCAGAGGAAGTCCGACGACCTTGTTTTGATTGCACGGCTAAGAGAGGTGTTCCATGGAAACGTGGCGGGGGAAACTCCAACAGCAACAAGGGAAAACTTCGCTGCATGTTATTTTTAGCACGAGAATACCGGGGAAGTTCTGCAGGAGCCGAACTGCACCTGTACGACAACGTGCGCACCGCTCCTGTACGATAACGGTGGGTCCCGCACGTCCATTTGCAGCAACCGTGTCCTTCTGGGTGGGCAGCACAAAGGTCCCAGGCAGGGAGGAGGGATGTGGTACCTGGACTCTACAGCTCATGCAACAAGGGACTGTACATAAAGCAGGGATGGCTACTGGCTACCAGAGCTCAAGAAATGGGAGGAAGACACAAGCCACCAAAATGCAAGCACCTTCTGCTGACGCACAAAATGAGGACTCTTACACTACCTCACCGTGGGTTCAAACGTGGCAGATATGAGCATCAAGCGCGCTTCCTGGCTAGAAGTAATCCCTGAGGAGTGATGTGAGCATCACAGGAGCGGTGACCTCCCATTTCTTTGTGGGGCTTGCAGGGCAAAGAGAGCACACGGCTCCAACACCCACCACGGGCAACGCTGAGCTGCGCTTCTCGTGGGGAAGGGCTTCTTGCAGCAGACACCTTGCCAAGAGCAAAGGCTACGTCTGGGATGAGGGACTCCGCTGTGATTCCCTGGGACCGCGGCATGATGTCCTGCCGCGCCTGGACAACACAGGTGGGATGCAGCCCACCACAATCAAGACCCTACGGCAAATGCAGCAAGATGTAATCACAGGGAGAGAAGGAAACAACTGCCAGCAAAGCAAAGCAAACAAAGCGAGGCAGAAGGATGCAGAGATGGAGGGGGTTTCAGCTCGAGTAGAAATCAAGGAGGGGAGCGCTCACCCCATCCCACCGAACAGGATGGAGAGCTGAAGGGACCAAGGCTGGAGGTGTTTTAAGGGCAAACGCATCACTGGGTGTTCGCTGTCTCGAGTGCTGCATTCGGGGAGGACTAGGAGTGGGACTGGCTCTGTTTTT
>JAGPOW010001327.1:37505480-37526601 GCA_030014935.1 Caiman crocodilus | reverse complement strand
TTTTTACCTAGCTGGGGCACACAGCCATTCCCAGCCTAAAATACTGTATTTTCTTGCATCCAGCAAACCCTGGAATGTAACATGCATCCTTTTTTTGGAAGGCCCCAAGAAAGGATTAAAAAAACCACCTCCAGCCTTGGAGTGTGAGATCTGGGATCACTGGTCCAGGGTTGTGCGCTGGGTCCAACCTCAGCCGCAGACCAGTCCAAAGCGCGGAGCTGCGTCACCTAGCCAGGAGGCTCCCTAAAGGCCCCCAAATTTGGCAGCAGAAGAGTGGTGAGAGCATTAATTGCCAAGGTTCCCAGAGTCGTGGCAACGCCTGCTGCCATCAATCCCCCACCAGACTTCTGGACCCTTGGGGATCTGTATTTCTTCCATCTAAGTGTACACCCCAATTCCCCCCAGCAGGTTTTGGGGGAAAATATGTGATTTGCATGAGAAAATCTGGTACTCCTCGAGGCCCCAGCAGAGCGACAAGGCTGTCGTGAGAAGAGACGGTCGCGAGGGGAAAACGAGCGGGAGCTGCTACAGCTGGGCTCACGAGCACCTTCCTCCGTCCAGCGGCTAATTGCTGCCCAGCGCTGGACGAGCTCCTGCCGGCGCGCGAAGGAATTTAGGAGGTGCACAACACGCAGCATCCCCGAGAAGGTCTCTGGATCAATTCATCGGGCTGCGGCTCGGGGGAAGGAGGACATCCCCACTGCAGTGGCACATGCACAAGCGGCAGGAAAGGGTCCCTTTGGAAGCAGCCTCATTTACTGCCTGCGGTTCACAGGAGCACAGCCCTGCCGCGGAAAGGACCCTGGGCTGCGTGAGCAAGGAACCGGAGCCCCGGAGAAGAGGAGCAGGCCGGGATACAGCTTATGAACCGAGTCAAAAGCCCCTTGAAAGGACTGTCAACAGGTTCGGAGGATAAATACAAGGGGTGATCCCAGGCCGGCTCCGAGGATGCTCCAAGAGCCCAGCACCACCCTGAGACGCTCTTAGAAAATGCTACAGACAGAGCATGGGCTCGAGTGCTACCTGCCAAGGGACTGTCCTTTTGGGGCGCTTCTGCGCGTAGCATCACGGGAAAGTCAGGCTGGAAGGGACCTCAGGAGGTCACATCGAGCCCAACTGCCTGCTCGAGGCAGGATCATCTCTCACTAAACCATCCCCGCCAAACGTTTGTCCAGGCAGACCTCCAATATCTGGGCAGAGATGCAGTAAGGGAAAGTTCTTAGCAAGTTGAGTAACTTTGTCTTGAGAGAGATGAGTGTGTGGTCTACCCTGGTCAGTAAAGGCCCATCTTGGACGACGGACCTCAGCCCATCGCCAATCCTTTCTGTTCATCCAAAAATCAGCAAATTTCCTGTTTCGGTCTCAGGCCCGGGACGAAGTCCCACGGCTAGAAAACGAACGGCGACCTTGCAGGCAAGAGCTGCAAATCCCACTCGCCGGTGACGGAGGGGGCTCTTCCGTGGGCTCCGGGCACAAAGGCGCTTTCACAAAGATCAGATTACCTCCGCCCGGCGACGCCGCGGTGGAAACTTTAGAGACTGCATTCGGCGGTGGCAAGAGAATACCGCCCTGCCCACGCTGCAGAAACTCCCGGCCCAGCCGGCTCCCGTTTCCAGGGCAGTATGGATTTCAGGCTCGCAGAAACACGATTTACAATTAAGCAGTAATGATCCAAACCCGCACGGGGTGTTTCATGGGGATTAACGACCGACTGGGAGGAGTTACGGTAAGCACCGCTAACCTGACCCGCTTTTAATCATCTGGAAATGCCCCGCTGCCATTACAAAGTGAGCAGGGGTCTTTTTTAACCCTTTTTCTCCTCCAGGGTTCAAAGCAGCCAGGCAGTCGCACCGACAGCACAGCCGAGCACGTTGCACGCCTGGGCCACGTGTCCCAGGAAAGGAATACCTAGCACCTGAGCTAACGGGCGGCCTCGTTATCCGATGCAGCAGGGCTTGATCTTTTGCCTCCTTGCCCTTCCAAGGGGCAGCGCCCAGAGCAAAGGTGATGCTTACCCCACGATCTGAGTCAAACCCCACCGGGCGATACAGCAAACGGGATGCACCTTAGGCTTGCACCAGAAGCCCGGGAAGGGAGGACTTCTTCATGCTTCTGCCTTTTTCCAGCCCTCCATCTTCCCCGACGCTCATCCTGTACCACTCTGCCTGCCCTAGGGAAACAATACCGCCGCCAGGCCACCCCCTACTCAGCGTCCCGTGCCTTTGGACCGATTTGGGCCAAGACCCATAAAACTCAACACTGCTGGGTGTCCAGCTGGGCTCTTATCCCGGGAGCTCCCAGGGACAAGGTCTCCCATGCCAGCAGTCACATTAGGCTCCTGTTCGGACTACGTCCAGGTGAAGCCCTGACCCCTCTGGGAGTTTTGCTGAGGACGTGATGGGGGCTGTTTTTTCACCCACTGTCCTACGCATGGAAGTGAAGTGCAGACCGCTTCTCCATTCTTCTGGCAGCCTACATGACCCGCTGGGCAGAAGCGGCAGGCAAGGAAGAACATCCAGCGAGCGAGGAGAAGCACAAAGCAAACGCCTCCAAGGGCTCAGGGGCTTGGAATCGGATTCATGATACTGGCTGGAGTTTGCAATGTCGCATTCACCTGGCTCCACAACCGCGGCTCCACCCGCAAGGGCACGGATGTTTTTACAAGTCCGCTTTTAACCCTCTCGGCAAGCATTTTGCAACCATGCAAAAAGTATTCAGTTCAGGAAAGCAGGGTCAATTTTTAAGCCTGGCTCCCTCCCGGCCCAAAGAGATGGGGGAGCTGGGGTACTGTAGGCATCTTTGCTACACAGAGGCCCTGGAGTGGATCCTAGAGCCAGGAGCCTCCAAGTGCCATCCTGGCACGTGCTAAAGCATCCGTGCAGCAAAAGGACCGTGCTAGATGCATCTCGCTTCCAGAGGTGACCACAGCGGCTACACGAGCCTAGACAACCCAACTCCAAACCCTCCAGGGCTCCTGAGGATGCATTGCTGGTGCCCAGAGCAAGTCAAAGGGTGTGCTGGCACGACGCGGGCAGGCTAGCAGGTGCTTCCTTCCTTGTGGCTCCTGGAGGAGGACGCAGTGGTCAAGGAGCACCATATGCAGAGGTGCCCCAGGATGGGCAGCTGGCTTGGCCCTTCCTGTTTCTCGCTCCTAACACAGGACTCTTGCAGCCGTGGGTTCATTTGTGCAAACCAGGGGGAGCGTCTGTGCTTTTCCAACTTCATCCGCCTCGTATTCTCCTCCCTACCTGGTGTCTCCACACACGGGCCGTTCGAGGAAAGCCGATTATTGCTCAGGAGTCTGCCCGCTCCAGAACCGAGCTCATCCACTGCTTTCCAAGTCCCCACTTTAATAACACTCAACGCTTCGGGCTCATTAGCAGCGTTTGCAATGGGCCCGTCTCCGGGCAGCAGCAAAGCCAAGCCCCGTAGCCCTTGCTCAGGCCAGACCTACAAGCACGGTTTGTCCCTAAACAAAGTTTTGGGTCTGCACGCTGCCACCAGGATGGGAAAGCATCGGCACTCAGCCCTCACCGGCTCCAGCACACGCGGGTCCTTGCACAACCCAGGGACACACGGCTGGTGCCTGCTCGTGGAAGGAAGCTGCCATCTCACGCTTGCAAGCAGCTGGGCACAGGGGAGCTGACCAGGAGCATGGGGATGGGGCAGAGTTTGGGGCACGGGCCGACCAGGTGCACACCTGCACGCGCAGGAGATTCACAGACGATGACACGCACGGCACTGCCCTGATGCACAACACGAACCCCCCGCACTGGAAAGGCAGCGCAGCGAAGCAGCCTCCCCACAGCTGGAGGCGAGGAGCCCGT
This sequence comes from Caiman crocodilus, assembly GCA_030014935.1. Lineage (NCBI taxonomy): Eukaryota > Metazoa > Chordata > Crocodylia > Alligatoridae > Caiman > Caiman crocodilus. The sequence continues at coordinate 37,522,774 of JAGPOW010001327.1, read as the reverse complement.
CTTCTCCGGAGCACATTTCTCCAGTATATTAAGCACGAGTCATTCTTATGCGAGGTCTGCCCTGTACGGCTGCCAAGGTCAGGCAGTCCTTGCTGCCTCTGCTGCAGAAAGGACGGTTGCGCAAGTTTCCGCTGGCGCATGTGGCTTTTTTCCCATGCGTTCTCCCCGCCGCCACAGCCCGTGCATCATGCCCATCGCCAGATGACGCTTCTCACCCCAGACTGCCGATAGCATCTCGCCCAAAACCCCAGCCTCCCTTTTCCTGCCAGGATGGCCAGCATAACCCTCCCGAGCACCCTATCAACCCAGCCGCAGTCAGAGGGCCTTCGGGGCAGAGGATCTCGGCCCACACCCGTGGAAGTTTGCTCTCACGCTTGCACTGGGCGCGGTAGATAAAATGCCCGTGTACGCAGCTGATGCATCGTGCACCCCCTGGCAGCCACCACCCGGGCAGGGGTGGGGTTGTGCCACCTGAACGGGCAGAGTACGTGCACTTGCAACGCTGCATAGACGCCAAGGGGACGGGAGGGAGGGACGGGGGCCCAAGGACTGAAAGCCACATGCGCCGTATTTCAAACACAGCTGCGCATTTCTCGACGCAGGCCAGGGTCAGGGCGCAAGGCTGAACTCGGGGACGGAGCGACTGCGGGGGCCGCAGTCACATTCAGACCTTTAACCAAGGCTGGGACATTAATACTTTGTGTACCACGACGCCCTTCCCCAAGGCATTTTGCGACCGCTAAGTAAATCGGCGTGCTTCGGCGCGACGCCTCTCTCTCTGCACGCGGAGGAGCTGAGGGACAGGCAGGAAAAGGGTCACGCAAGTTGAGGCAGTGGCAGGTCCGGGACCCGAACCCTGGGAACGTGCCCTGCTGCACTCTATGAACTCGCTGCCTCCCTCCTCGGCGCTGGGCTGGGAGGGGACGGGAGCGCAGCGTCGGCGTCAGACAGAGGGGAATAATGTCGTTGAGATGTAGTTTAACCACAGGCAGAACATGAGGTTAATTCTTCCTGGTTGCTGGGGGACTTCCCTTTACGTTCGACACGGCGAGCTCTCTCCACGGCACTCAGCACTGCATCTCTGCTCGCCGGCGCCAACCTCAACCGGAGAGGACTGGTCTTTTGGGAACAGCAGCGAGCCCAAGATACCAGTGCTCAGCCCCACCGCAGACGCCAGGTGCCCGCGGGGAAATCACTGCAGTTTCTGTGCCTCCGGTCTCCACTGCAGACGGGGGATAATTCACCCTGCCCACTCTTCGGGGCAGGGCCTCTATACAGGGCCAGCAGGAGGGAGCCCATCAGTACAGCTGGATTATGCATCCTCTTCAAAGCAGCAAACAAATTATTCTCGCTTCCCTTTTCCTCCCAGCACGGCAGAGACTTCCAGGGATATTCAGACAAGCAGCTGATAAAGGATCCAGCCACCCACGGAGCTGGATGCTGGGCAAGCACGCTGCACTACGCGGGGAAAGGGCCTGCACCATTGATGGGTGCAGCCTGCCGGACTGAGCACGCCGCCTCCGTGCCAACGAAAACAGCTGCACGATACAGCAGGGTCTGCATCATGCATCGCGTGTGCACGATGCACACGTGCACATCTACAGATACACACAGATATATTATCTGTATATAAAAGACATATAGATTATGTAAGATGCAGCTGCACGATACAGCAGGGTCTCCATCATGCATCACATGTGCACGATGCACACGTGCATGCGCACATCTACAGATACACACAGATATATTATCTGTATATAAAAGACATATAGATTATGTAAGATGCAGCTGCGCCTTGCATTCGGGGGCCCAGGTGGAAATCACAACCGAAAATGAGTTCAGGGACTTGAAGGAGAGAGCCGCAATCATTCTGCTCAATCACCCCGCGATTGCCTGCCTCCTAGATGGAGAGGCTTGCAACCCCAGGCGGCGGGTTGAGTATTTATGCTGTTGTTATTTCCCCTCGTATCAAAATTATTAATGGCCTGATGCGAGCAGTCATCACAACTATCAGCGCTAGTTAACCGGAGTGAATGCTTGAACTCGGAGAACCTTCTGGCACGACCTTCTCAATCAAAGAGATCTCATCGCGTCAATGCCTTTAATCAGACCCATTCTCCGGCGAGGACTTAGCGGTGTGTACTTGATGACACAGGGTTGCGCAGATTAGACACCCTTACATAAATGGAAGCAGCCAGTGACAAGATTTAAAATGAGATTTTCATACTCGAGAGAGAGGATAGGCCCATTTCAGCCCTGCTGAACTCCAATTATGAGCCTGGAGAAACAGCTAAGTATGAACGTGGCCCAGCAAAGGCTATTCTACCCCCACCAATAAACCCGGAGAGAAGTGGGGCTGGAAGGGGCGCCCGGAAGTCCCAGCCCTTGTCTGAGGCAGGACCGTCCCGGTCCAAACCATCCGGGACTCCGCAGAGGTTTCTTTTTTGTTCTCACAGAAATTTTTTCCATTGAAAAACCCCAAATCCTCAGGTTTCACAGAAGCAGTGGTTGGGCTGGGGGCGGGGGAGTTGGCTTTTTGACTCCCAAAGTCTGAAGAAAAACAAAAAAAAATTACATTTGACACCCCCCCCAAAAAAAATTCCTGTGGTCAAAGAAGCTGGTTTCTGCCCACAAGTATTTCAGAGGAGCATTTTCCGTCTGTTCTGCCGCCCTAAAGGGCTCAGAATAAAACCCGCAGCAATCGGCACTCCCATCACACCCCCGTTACCCCTCTCCAAGACGGGTACGAGTGGACGGAGGTGGGGCCCACGCTGAGTCTGGCCCCCCTTCCAGGCACCACATCTTGGCATCGTCTCTCCCTCTCCCTCAGTCTGCCCAGCCTGAGAAATGGGAATAATGGTGTCTCCTTCCGCAGCAAAGGTCTTGGCGGTCTGCAGGCCGGGGGGAGGCTGCAAGGGCAACGATGCTGACTTTTCATAGTTTTGCTTTCTGTCCTGAAGCTTAAACTGCAAGAGGAATAGGAACTTCCCCCACCCTCAAGTGCCACTTTCATTCCCTTCCTCTTCCCGTACCAGTGACATGCAGGCGTGAGCAGCAGCCAGGAGGACACAAGACGGGGGTAAGGTAACGAGCGGGCTTGGACAGGTCCATGGGAGCGGAAAAAGGTTTTGCAAAGAGGTTCTCTTGCAAGTTGCCCTTAGGGATTCGGGGCTTAAGCCAGCACTGAGCAAGAGGCCTGCACGTCTAACCCTTCAGCAGGCCAGGGGACGCCGCTGTCTTTCCGGCTAAGGATCTGCAGAAGCCTGAGCTGCCTGGAGGAAGTTGAAGGCCAAGGCTTCAGCCAGAGACATCTGACTGAAGCCACAGCCCAGCGGGGCGGGAGGAGAAGGCCGAGCAGCTGCACCCAAGGAACTCGAATCGCAGAAGTCAGCGGCAGCTGCAAGTGCTTCGGAGGCAGCGAAGGATGCAGGGCACAGCACGGGCCAGAGTCCAGCTCCAAAGGGAAAGGCCAAGTGCAGCCCCCTGCCAGCCATCATCTCTAAATCCTCTTTGCTCCGCAGAGCTCTTCTTCACCCTTGTTCCCTTTTAATCAGGCCTGACCTGCAGACGTCAGCCTGCTTTCAGCTAAGTCAACGCAACTGCCACGTCCAGGAGGCTGTTACAGAAAAATCCGACTGACACTGTTGGCAGGAGTCCACAGCCTCCCTCTTGGTCTAGCCCCGACCTTGCTCCTTTGCTTGCAAGCTTAATCCTTTACCTTAAGGGCACGGAGAATGCGCCGGGTCTCCAGCCCGGGCTTGTCTATACGCACTCACTCCCGAGGCCGCCGCAGCTCTGAGATGCTCTTTTGATCACATCGTGCAAACACCACGCTTTATTGACTAAAAGAGCTCTGGGTTCTGGAGAGCCCTAAGAATATATTATACTATATACACACACTTCCATGTGTACGTGTGTGCATGCATATATATATGCATACATATATATACACATACATTTCAGTGCACTAGAATGCACTACTCCACTGGTGTGTGTGTATATGTAGGTAGACAAGGTTCTTTGGGTAAACGTGATATCTTTTATTAGACCAACTAAATAGCTGGAAAAACTGTTCTTTGCAAGCTTTCAGGCACACCCTTCCTCAGGCCTAGGGAGAGTCTGCTGGTGTTTGTGTGCTCTCCTGGGTGGAACAAAAGCTGAAGCTAATATGCATAATGCAGGTCTGAAAATGCAAATGCTGGCAGCGAGCATCAGAGACAACAGGTGCAAGACAGGTGGGGGGGTTGGTAAATGTTGATCTGGTGAAAGAATGTAGCTGATAAAATGTAGAGAAGTGACCTGGTGCTATTGGATGTCAGGCAGGTTATAATGTGCCATCAATCCAACGTCTAGATTTAGTCCATGATTTTTTGTATCCAGTAGATTTATGAAGTGAAGTTCGTAGGCTTGTCTATGAAAGGTGTTTTGTAAATATATGTATATGTGTGTGTGTGTCTATGCACGTAGGTGTGTGTGCATATAAATAAATCCACACACACAGTACACTCTATTGCATCAGGGAGAAAAGCCAACCAAGACGTTCACTTCGGACTTAGGGAGGCAAATCCAAACTCCAAGCACAAGCTGCAGGGCACAAAGATGCGAAGCAATGAGGCAGCTACTGTGCCAGCACCGTGCTGAAATCATACCCCAGCTCCTCCTATCCAGCTTCCTTGAATGGAGGAGCCAGGTTATTGGCACCGCACCTGATCCACGTACAAAAGGACCCTCGTGGGCCCACCGATGCCACTCCCTGGCTACGGCTCCTGAACAAGGAGAGCTCTGCTTGCAATGAGAGGAATTAAAAAGGCAGTGCTGGACTGTGGCTCACCCTGCGTGCCCCTGCCCCACCTCGGAGCCAGAAATGGGGAAGCCATCTCTAGAGAACTGCTGTTTGCTTTCTCGCGCTCCGAGGAAAGGAGGAACACACCGCTATTCCAACGCATCAAAGGACACGTGCTTCTGATGTCCCCTGGGCTGGAAGTCAGAGCAGCACGATGCACCCCACAAGGCCTGGGCTGCTTTCTAATAACCGCAGCGCTGGAGAGCATGACGAACTTCCCTAATAACTCTTGCAAAGTTACATTTCCCAGCTCATCCTCTGCTTAAAATATGCATGGCCTTAAAACCTCAGTCCCCCCATTCCAAGCCATGGCACCCAAGAGGGGTCCTCCGCACCTTCCCTGAGCTTTGGATGAGAGGCTAAATGTCCACAGGCAGTAAACTGGTGTCGGAGGGATAGAGGTGGGAAGTCAGAGAGACAGTAAATGTCAGCTCCTCAGCTGGTGTTTAGCAACCGAGTACCAGGAAAGTCCACGGGGCTCCTGCAGCTCGTACAACCAGGCATCGGACCCAAATGGGCTGGAGAAGTAGCGTGCAGAACATGTTATCTGGAAAATAACGGGAGCTTATAACATGCAAGGCCTGCTACGATTACAGCCAGGCAATGTTTGGAAAGCAATTTATTCATCTCCAAAAAAAATGCAATTTGGGTGGGACAAACTGAATTCAAATGGTGAGAGGTTTCCACGGCGAAAACCAAGCAATTCAGGAAAGACAAAATGTTTTGTTTGAGTGTGTTTGAAAAGGGGAGGTTGAACCTCCTGTTTTGAAACAACGCCGCAAACACCAAATTTGCTATGCCTGAAAGAAAAAGGGAAAAAATCAATCCTAAAACTATCAAACAAGTATTTGGCAGGTGCTTGTTTTGGTGGGGAAAAAAAAGAAATCAAACCATTTTCACTGGGGGGGTTGCTCTGAACTGAAAGTTCAGGGTTTTTCCCCGCCCCTGATTTCTCCGTTCAGCCACCAACCTGCTAAATCAACCGTATGCAAAGCTCCGATCACAACGTTACAATGAGGAATTAATCAGGGCATATAGCTGAAGATGCCAGATTACCACTGGCATGGCATTAGCAAGGGATCCTATTAAGATACAATTTATATGGAAACACTGACACAGTAAAAACTAAATTAAACAGATCCAATGAAAACCTACTGTATTAGTCTAAGAACCACTTTTCAAGTTAATTCCTTGTGTTAAAACAGAACAGAAAGGAACTGAATCCAACCTAAAATTAAATTAAAGGCCTAATCTAAATCCTGGAAAATACCATTCCAGTTAAGACCCCGATTCAGAAAAGCACGTAAGCATGTGACTAATTCCCTGGCCTTCAATTGGATTTAAGCCTGGGCTCAGGTGCTTTCATGAATGACCGAGGCAGGCTGCCACGTGTTCCTGCACTAGGGGCTCCCGCAACCGTGAGCTAGCCAGGCGTGCCTTACAGCCCACGTGTGCAGCCGTGTTGCATGCAGCCAGGCGAAAACTGAGCCGAGGCACTGTTGCCAGCCAGGTCCCGAGCTAGGGTGCAACACTGCAGGCTAGAAAGGCAAAGACTCATTTTCTTGCAAGATGTCCCATGCGAGCTCCCAGATCCCACCCCCTGCTCGAATCGGGGGACTCTTATACTCGTGCCCCCTCACTCTCTGGGTGCCTGCATCTTCCGGACCAGCAACGGTGCCTTCTTGCAGGCATTTAAACTAAAACCCAGCAAACAGGCGCTGCCGAGTACCGCAGGGCGAGACACAGCGCCAGCGTCCCAGCTGAAGGCAGGCGTCGGCACCGAGCCCCCGAGCCCCCAGCACGCACGTTAATGATCCGTGTCCCTGCCCCAAGAGTCCCCGGGTCGGTCTCTCTGCAGGCCCTAACATCTCTGCAAACTACCCAGTATTGCCAAACCCCCGCTTCTCCCAAATTCCCTGGACCATCACGGGGACACCACCCCGACCCCATCTCAGCGGGTCGCCAACACCTTCCCAAAAACCACTTGGGCTGCCGGATTCAGGTGCTTCTGCCAACGCACGGGGCACCGGCGAGCTCTGAGCCAGACCTCGCTCGTGGAAGTCAAGAGACTCGCTTTCGGAAACCGCTCGGCTGGGGTTCAGTTGGGAGAAACGCAAGGAAAACCACGCTTCTCAATGCCCTTAAAATGCCAACACATCCTGATGTCCAAGGGAGGCCCATTGCAGCGCTTCGGAGAGCACCCTGCAGGCTCGCCCCTCCCTAAGCAAACGAGGGGCGCTAATATAACATGTCATATATTAAGTATTAATAAATATACTCATCTAGTGTTATCCTCCAGAGGTCTGGGGAAGGAGAATCACCAGCTATTCTTCCCGACGGTCCCGTTTTTTAAAAGGAAACGCAAGTGAAACAGCTTAAAATCCATGCCCTGCTCAACGGCACGCGATGGCCAGCGGCACTCGGCTGCTCACGTGAAGCGCACACAAAACGCACGCCCTTACGATGCACAAGCAGCTGCTGCAATTCAGTCCACTTCCATTTTTGTTTGTAGCCCGTTTCAATTTTCCGAGCCTCGTACAAATGGGCGCGTCCTTGCGGCTGCGTACGACACGACCGTGGGCCACGGGGGAGGAAGGGAGCATTTTTGTTCCTGGTGCTTTGTTTCTTTTATTTACAAACCTTCTCAGTGGTGGTTTTAAAGCACATCCTCTTTCTTCCTTTTCTCAGAACTCCCCGTGTGACTTGGTACCTTTGTTCTCACAATGGCAGCGACGAAGCTATCCGTCAACTGGAAAGCAAACAAAGTCACCAGCATCATCGTTTCCCTCTCTGCAAGAGGAACCAAATGTCCTTGCCTTTCAACCCTGGATTAGGAGAGACAATCCAGAGCACCCAGGAAGTACGGTCCTATTGTGGCCCAAACCAGGGGTTAGACAGACAGCAACACGCTCATTTCACTTGTAAATGAAACCAGACCGTCCAGTCCAGCCCCGGAGCCGTGAAAGGCCAGATCCCAGTCACCTAGCTGCACCCATCAGGGATTATTTTACAGCGCCACCAGCGAACCTCAAACTGGACATGGAGCACAGCGACAGCAGCCAAGACACCTGAAGATTTTCTTTTTAAAAGAAAATAAGGTTTCCCCATTTCACCATGGGAAGGTGATGGATCAGCGATAGAAACTCCCCCCTCCAACATACAACCCCCCCCAGCTTTTCACGGCAGAACGACAACCCCAGCGCCTTAAACCAGAGAATCAGCCCCAGGGGTTTGCAGCCGAAAATCAGAAAGATCCACGCAAAGAGCTTCCCAGGCTCGTTTCCATCCACGTTTTCCTACAAGAACCTGGCAGGGGCAGCTGAATAACTAGGCTGCCCACGAACCTGAACTTGCAAATCTTTGCCTTCCAAGCAAGGACCCCGACTGTGGACGGGGACCATCCTGGGTCGGGCGGCAAGGAAACGCGCTTCTCCGCCCAAAGCGCCGGACTCTGCAGCCCGTGCTGTGGATGTCCTGATTTCACCCGCGTCCACAATGCACAATCAGTCCTACAGCAACGGGGTCGGCTGTTCTGTCCCGTCCAAATTTATAGCTATTGCTGATTAAAATGTATCTGCCCTTGGCTTCAGCTTCATCTTCCGGATACATTAAGCATTACTCTTATTAAATCAATATGTTACTCTCCGAGTTACTCTGTTGCATGGAGGGAAAAGGGTGGGGGGGGGGGGACAAATAAAGATACAAATAGCAAAAGCCAGCAGCTTGCCAAGAGATGTCAATAACGGCTCGATGCTGCCCGGCGCTGAGCATCCAGCTGCGGTCCCGAGCGCTCTCACGTAGTGAACAGTTGAGGGCACATCACAGGAGCTCCTTGGACTGGCCGTGCCCTCTCAAATGCCCTTTCTTGCAAGGATGCAAGGTTTCACAGAGACCCGGGGTTGTCGCATCACCCGAGGGAGGAAAACCGGACGCAGCTGATGACAAAGCCCCTGGGAGCAAACCCCAGCTGGTTTGAAATCTAAAGCCGGCTCTCCAGCACCTGGCAGCAAACAGAGCAGAAGCTGGACATGCAGAAGACCACCTAAGCAAACCCAGCACCGAGGACCACCTAAGCATACCCCAGCTCCTTTTCCAGGTGTCACTTTCTACCGAGACATAGAACAGTTTTAATTTGCAACCCTGGAGAAGAAATCAGCACTAGGCACTGCTCCTCACACCACTTTGTTGGCTTCACCCTCCAGAGAAAGGGCATTGCCTTGGGAGGAGCCCACCAGCCGGGCACGAGGGCTGCATGAGTGGTGACCGCGTCCTGGCAGCTCTTCTGGCCAAGTGAAAGCCTTGGAGTGAGAAAACGCAGGGGGACGTAACGCTGCACCCTCTACAGGGTAAATTAAACGCATCTGCATAAATCAAAGTGCCGCCCACCCCCCTTCATCCGGGGCTGGCCTGTGTCCTCACCAGAACGGATTGCAACAGAGCCTGGGCTCCAGAAAGGGTGCAGGGACGGTGATACAGGATGCTCCGAGGCAGGACAACTCGCACGGGGACAGGTACGAGGAAGGCCATGTCCTACAGACCAGGAGGAAGGGGCTCACTCCAAGCATCCCGTGGTGCTCAAGACTCCCCACCTGAAGCAGCCGGCTCCTGCAAAGAGCAGCTCCAGGACCAGACAGCGGTGCTCCTCATCGGGACCGGACCGGACCCGCGGTGCCAAAGCCCATGTCACGGAAAGGACCCAATGCCAGAGACGACTTGGGAACGCCGGCTTTTCTGGACTGCATCAGCAGGTGGAGGCACCTCCCTGATTGCCACCGAAGCTACTCAGCCTTTGTAACGAGGATGTGGAGTAGGGCAGGGATCACTGCAGGACTGAATATCAACCTCAACCAGCCAGACAGCTAACACACGCCTAACACGGCCAGGGTTTTGCACGTTGGGGGCGAGGGAAGGCATGTGTGGGCCTATCGACGGGATCGGCGTGTTCCTTGTTCTTTGGTCTTCCTCTTTCCAGTTAGCTGAGCTGCAACTTCTTCCCCTACCCCCATCCCCACGAACTTAACTAATACAGACCTGATCTTGCTTATCTGGATGCTGACCCCGTCTGACGTCCTGCCCCTTGGGCAGGGGTTGGACCTGATCATCTCTCTCCCTTCGAGCTCCAATATCTACGAGCCCGTGATCTTCGGGTTATCAGGTGAAGAGCTGGACTACTCATGGCTCAAATTTATAGAGCCATCACGAACCAAGACAGGTCCATTAAATTCATGCAGCCATCTCTAATCAAGACACGTCCGTCAATTAAATACAAGCGAGGAGACGGTCGAAGAGCAACACGTTACCTAAAAGGTCTTGGCCCTCTCCGTTCGGTTTGCACGAAGACAGCCCAGACCTGAGGAGCTGGTTTTAAAACGGGGGGCGAATTTTGCTGGACCCCCCCCCATTTTTTAAAGAAAAATTAATCCATTTTAGTCAAAAAAAGTAATGATTTTTTTTTTGTTAAAATGTCAAGATTTTGACAAGCTCTATTATGAAGAGAAACCCAGTGCTCTCAAGGATGTCACCTCATTCATAAATGTGAATTTGAATACGGGCACGACGTGTTATTTTGAAATCAGGTGGTTTTACGAGCAGCCTAATGAGGGAGAAAGTATTTGAGTGGGATTAAAACCCGGGGCTGATCGCTCCTGATGGATCAGTCCTCTGGGCAAGTCCTATTCTGTCAGGTCCTAAGCGGAGAAACGCGCGGCTCCTTGTTCTCGCTCTGCCGGGTGAGGTCACTCTGTCCACCAATCTTGCCATTTTTGTTTTGCAGCATTCACATCTCCATTAATTGCTTTAATGACCAATCCATCAAGCAACTGGGAGCCCTGGCAACGGGCCGATAGCGCTGCTTTGTTAAGGACTGAAGAATGTGGCCCAATAGCAGACATAATCTCCTGCACTTCTACAGCACCGTCCATCTCTAGGGACCACAAACCAGCTCGCAAATATTAGTGACTATAGGTCCAGCACCCTGCAAAGGAAGGAGGCATTATCCCCAACCAGCACAGACGAATAAAGGGACTTGACTACCATCTCACCAAGTCCAAAAGCCAGATTTCCCCTTCTCTCTCCCATCCCGACTCCTTTCCAGTGCCGGAGCTCTGGACCAGCCTTCCTTCCCAATGCAATTTCCAAGGGCCTCTGCTAAAAAGTGAGTTTTCTACAGTCCCAAAACAGCGCCTTTAGCCCTGCCCCTCCAAAAAGCAGGTCAAAGCAACGAGCAAGGCACAAACAATAGCATCGCCATCCAAGACTTAAGTCAGGAGCTGCAATACAGAGCCTCCAAGATGCAAGAAACACGCTGTTCCCGGCCTCAGATTTATTGCTGCCTTGCAGAAGGAAGCCAAACGTCTTAATATGGAAAAACACGGCTGCTTCTGACCCAAACAGATTGGGAACAGGAAGTAAAAGCAAATTACCCAGCTGCGGCCTCCTCAACGTACGAGCAGGAGCAGAGACCCAAGGTTTCCTGCCGCCGCCGCCTCTCCCGATTCACGACTGCCCCGGGCACCTTCCCCAGGCCCGAGCCCGGGCCCACCACGGGCAGGAGGAGCGGGATGCGAACGCCCCCGAGAAACAGGGAATCCTTTTACGAGCCCAAGGCAGCAAGGGGAAGGAAGGAGAACATCCCCGAAAAGCGAGGCTGTGCTCTGCCCGCCAAATGGTGCAGGTCTCGGGGGGATGGATTCTCGGCTGGAGTAAACCGATGGAGCAATGCCACCTGCGCAAGGATCTTGCCCGCTGGCTCTACGTAGGTGCATCTGGGACCAGACCCAGGCAACCGGGAAACTGGGCCAAGACTGAAACACGACAAAAGTCAGGCCTTAAATGCTTAAAAAAAAATAAATCACGGGCTCTTAAATCAAAACGATGAGCTCTGGATTCCGCCGTTCTTTGCTGTTTGATATCCAAGACAAAGCTTTCAAGTTTTACTCTGCTGTTAAAAGGACTAGAAACCTGAGGTTTTTTCCTTCTAAATGAAAGCTAGGAACTTGGTGCAGTCACTTGACTCCCGGAGCTGGGGCTTGAAGGAAACACAACCCGCTGTTCCCCGAAGTCTGCGGTTCCCATCATCAGAGCCGGCCACACCGAAAGGGCCCAGAACAAAACGTGACACACCAGCCACACAACGCAACCAGAACGGCACTTTACAACAAGCGCGCGCTGAACGAAGCCTTCCCATCCAACCCCCAAATTAAAATCCGGCTTTCGTGCAGGTTTGCAGCCATTATTTTTAGTACCTCAAGCAGCTATCGCTACAACACCTGAAAAGATCAAGCATCAGGTAGTAAAATATTAAATAACAGAGAACCTGAGTTTTTGAAGGTTTTTTTGCTCCCAGCAGGAACAGGCCAGGCTCTGGTCTGGCGTCCTAAGCAAGATCCACCAGGTTGAGACGGGCATCAGGGCAGGCAGAATCTCACCCCAAAATGCACACAGCTTTTCTGGGGGAAAAGCTAAAAAGAACGAGCACGAGAGAGTAGCCGTATATATCTATAGCTACCTGTACCTCTATCTCCCTATATCTATATATAGATATATCTATATATATAGATAGATATCTAGACATATAGATAGATATTGCTATATAAGTATCTAGCTATATCTAGACATTCAGATAGCTATCTAGACATATAGATAGATATAGCTATATAAGTATCTAGCTATATCTAGACATTCAGATAGATATCTAGACATACAGATAGATATAGCTATATAGATATCTAGCTATATCTAGACATACAGATAGATATAGCTATATAGATATCTAGCTATATCTAGACATACAGATAGATATAGCTATATAGGTATCTAGCTATATCTAGACATATCTATCTATATGTCTAGATATTTATCTATGTCTATATAGGAATCTAGTTAAATCTAGACATATAAATAGACAGATCTATATAGATATCTATATAGCTATATGGATCTATCTATCTATATCCTTCTATATACCTAGAGATATTTATAGATATACAGAGATAGCTAGCTAGCTGGATCGATGTACTGGGTACAGCACAGACTACGGCTTTTCTGAGGACATTTTGTACAGCGCGTTTGCGATCCTGCCCCCAGGCGCGCGCGCACCAAGACGCTCTCCCACACACGGCAGTGTCAAGCTCCTACCTCATATTCTTCTAAATCTGTCACCTTCTCATTCCCGGGAGCTGCTCGGGCCGAGGGGCTGCGCGGCGAGGCAGGAAACCCTCGCTGCACTCATGTTACCGCCGCCCGAAATCCTCGCTGCGCCCAGGAAGCCTCCGGAGCAAATCCGAGTTGAGAAAGAACAATAAGCGGGCGTCAGGAAAGGCAGCCGAGTCGGTCAGAAGTGCCGCCAAAATCTCGCCTCTTTCTCCGAAAAGGCCCTCCCTTCGGCCGGCTGCCAATCAAGCCGCGATCACGAGGCCGTTCCCAGAGCCTGAACAGAGTTCTTATTGACACAGCTTATGTCTGCGGCACGCAGCCCTCTGCCAGGCTTTCAAGAGCAGATCGGATTACACAGACACATTCTCCCCGATTTTCTGCATCCACAAGCCTTTCGACACAAAACGCCGGCCTCCAAAGACCAGGGTTTTTTCAGCTCACTACCCCTGCATGCCCTTGCTCGGAAAGAAGCCCCTTCTGCCACTGGCCCCGGGCTAAGGAGACCTTTGCTCCTGCATAAATCCCAATTAAAGGTGGGTGGGGGTGGAAATCAATCCAAAGGACTATCCACAGGGCAGGGATAGCAGGCCCGTTGTTGGTCTTGAGCAGCACGCAAAATATCTGCAGACCCAAGCTCAAACTGGGGAATCATCCGGCCCCCAATTCTGGCCATCCCATGTTAACCGTGGAGCGAGCAGACCCAAAGCACAGACCTCTCATCCATTTATTCACCAGGCACCCCGGGAAGGGCGTCCCCCAAGCCGCCAACACACGAAGGGGCCTCTCCTGACAGGCCCACATTACAACCAGAGCGTAACAAGAACTGGCAAAATGCTTTACGCCGACAAAAGCGCTCTTTGCCGAAGATGTTCAGGTCCTACTAGTGCAGGGGACCTTGGCCTTCCTATTCCAGCCATGCAGGGGGGCTGCCAGAGGAAGACGTGCACATCTTTGCTCAGGGAGCTAAGACACGCCGATTTTTTAAAAACTAAATACAAAAATCTAGGAGGAAACGTGGAACCTGTAGCAAACAAGCCAACGCATTACGCACAAGACATTAGTTTCCCCGTCGAGAGAGAGTCATTCCCCAAGTCGCTTCGCCGGAGCGTAATCGAACGTCCCTGATGAAGTTTGACTTCTGCAAAGCAGGCATGCAAATCAAGGGAGATTTGGACTCGGGGCTTTTTAGGTGATTTTAAGGATGAAGGCATGTTTTCTGGTAAATAAGGCGCCCCTCCCAACCTCTCCCTCCTGGGCTTGTCATTGTGCTCAGTCCCAGGTTGGCGCTGGAGGGTGCACCGCAGGTGCCGGTCACCCCCAAACCGCGGGGCGGTCCGAGCCGCGCAAACCCACGCGTTGCTTGGCGCTCCTCGCACGAATAAAGCACCCCGCAAGTCCGCGTCACGCAACCCGGGCCTTGCGGACAAGCCGAGCCTTAACTGCACGGCTGAGAAACCCATGGGAGAGGGATGCATGGCTGCAGCACCCTTCCTCCCAGCCCCTACGCGCAAGGCAGCTTGGAGGTCCCCATAGGGGCTCCAGGGAAACCCACCCACCCACCAGGCAGAGGGCAGGTGCATAACTACCCAGCACCATCCCCTGGCCCGTCAGAAAGACGAGCCCTAAAGGAGCGAGGGGTGCCCTAGCCGGGAGCATCCCCCCGCAACCCCCGCGGGTGAAGCTGCTCCGAAACTTCCCCGACGCCACGAGTCTAACGCGGCTTACCGTCACGTGTGCACGCATGGCGAAGCCCTGCTGCCTGCGGAACAGCCGCGCTGCACCCTCCGCGCTCCCGCCCGGCCCCGCGGAACGACCCCACCCGCGGCCCGCGGCTCCCCGCCGCCGCCCGGCCCGGCCCGGCCCGGCACGGGGGCGGCATCCGCCCACGGGCCTTGCCCCCGCGGCAGCGCGGCAGGGCTGGGGGCTCGGCTTCCCCAGTGCGGCGCACGGCCCGCCGGGGTGCGGGCAGCGGGGGGAGCCGAGCGGGCGCCGTCTGCCCCGGCACCCCGAGGGCCGAGCGCCTTCGCTCCCACGGCCGCGCACTCACCTCCCGGGGCCGGGCCGGGCTGGGGCCGCTCAGCGGCGGCAGGCGCCGGCCATGGGGCGCGGCCGGAGCGGAGACGAGCGCGGAGCTCAGCACGGCCCGGTGCGGGGGAGCGCCGCCATCTTCCGCGCCGCCGTGCCCCGCCCGCAGCGCCGAGCACCGCCCCGTGCACGCGCCGCCCCGCGGCCACATGCCTGCGCGCCCCCTCCTTTGCGGCGCCCTGCGGAGGAGAGCCCTGGGCTGCACCCCTGCTTCACAGCCCCATGCAGAGAGAGAGTCGGGGCACCCCAGCACCCCCTCCTTCACAGCTCTCTTCCCAGGGAGAGTCTGGAACACCCCTCCTTGCACCTCTTCCTCCGGCCCCCTGCAGAAGGGAGCCTGGGGCACCCCTCCTTTCAGCCCCTTCTTCACAGTGACATGCAAAGACAGAGCCTGTGGCACCCCACACTGGACCCCTGCGCCACCTCCTCCACAGCCCCCTGCAGAGGAGAGCCTGGGGCACCCCTTGCTGCACCCCTGCACCTCCTCTTTCACAGTCCCACGCAGAGAGCAAGCCTGGGGCACCCCTGTCTGCAGCCCAGCACCCCCTTCTTTGCAGCCCCCTGCAGAAGAGAGCCTAGGACACGCTTTGCTGCACCCCCTTCTTCACAGCCCCGTGCAGAGAGCTAGTTTTGGGCACCCCTGTCTGCAGCCCCTGCACCTCCTCCTCTGCAACCTGCTGCCCAGGGAGAGCATGGGGCACCTCTCGCTGCACCCCTGCCCTGCCTTCTCCACTGCCCCATGCCAAGGGAGAGCCTGGGGCACCACCATCTGCAGCTCCCTGCCCAGGTCCCAGCTGCCCTGCTCCCCTCACCTCTTCATTGACATCTGAGGCCCCACCACGTCCCGGGACCTCCTGGGCAACTTCCTCCTGGCCCTGCCCGTGTACGTGACCAGGCCGGGAAGGCCCCTGGGACTGTGGGGCTGCTCGCCTCGCCCTGCTTCATCCCCATCTCCGAGCAGAGTATCACTGGGCAGTGTCTGCTGGCTCCTCGGCCTCCTTTGATGGCCGGTGGGTGCTGTCCGGTGAGCTCTGCCCCTTGGCACTCTTGTTCTGAACTTTGACCCCCAGTCCTGTCCCTGTTTTCATCATTATTTGTGCAAAGAAATCTGTAACACATCACTCATGGCCCCCAAGACCAAAAGGAGCTTATAGTTTCCTTGGCAGGCCTGGGCAGGGGGCTTCCCCCAGGGATGGGATAGAGTATGCCCTCCACCAGTTTGGGATGGCACCAAGCTGAGGGGAGTAGGGAATAGGCTGGAGGGAAGGGTTACGGTTCAGAGAGACCTTGACATGCTGGAGGATTGAGCCAAAAGAAATCTCATGAGGTTCAAGTGCAAAGCCCTGCACTTCAGAGGGAGGGAACAATCCCCTGCACCGGGGCAGGCTGGGGCGACCGGCTGGCAGCAGCTCTGCAGGAAAGGACCTGGGGGGACAGGGGACAAGAAGATGGGCAGGACCCAGCAGTGTGCCCGTGGTGCCAAGAAGGCTACCAGCATCCCCAACTGCATTGCCAGGAGCGCTGCCAGCAGATTGAGGGCAGTGATGCTTCCCCTCTATTCGGCACATCTGGAGTCACCGGTGTCCAGGTGTGGGCTCCTGCTGCAGAAGGGATGTGGACACATTGGAGAGAGTCCAGCAGAAGGCAACAAAAATGGTTGGGATGATGTAGTCGGGGCTGGTCTTGCTTGGAGCAGGGGGGCGGACTAGATGTGACCTCCTGAGGTCCCTGCCACCCTCCTTGTCTGTGAGTCTACGGTTCAACCGTGCCCCTGAAGAGCTGGGCAGGGGTGCCACCATGGGCAGAGCCAGGCTTTTGCCAAGGGGGGTGCACATGCTGAGGGCAGCACCCCGCAGAGGACACACCTATGTTTCTCCAGGTGAAAAGAAGCTAGAAGCTTTACTCATCAGCCAGGGGCGGAGTGATTCAGCCTAAGATAGAAACCAGACTGAACAGGACTTCATCGGAGTGCATTAAAAACCCATCAGCAGGGCTGCAAAATGGGAGCTGTATGAGCAGGAGCGGCCAATGCAAAGTAGAAGGACACAAGAAAGGCTAGCTGGCCTTTTCATCAAGAGCCTTCAACAGGAGAGAGGGTGGTGAACAGCTGAGCAGGAATTGGGTAGATGCACTGGTATGATGCAGAAGATAAACCTAAATATTTCCAGTAGGAATCTGCAGTGCCCAAAACACCCTGCCCTTTGCAACAGGA
>JAGPOW010001327.1:37460812-37504443 GCA_030014935.1 Caiman crocodilus | reverse complement strand
GGCGGCGGCAGCGCTATCTGCTGCCAGCCAGGCGGTAGCAGTCCTAGCGCTAAACACTGAGTGTGGAAGAACATGCGAAAAAATAACATTTGTGGAAATTTCCCCTCAATTTCAAGGACACGGGCATAGCACTAAGGAGAGGAACGAGGGTCAGGTCGGTCAAGACTGGACTGGTCTGGTCCTCAGGAGATTTGCCTCTTAATTGTGGCTCTGCCACTGAGTCACTGTGCGACCTTGGGCAAGTCCCTTAGACCAGTGACTTTTTTGGGGGACCAGCTTGAGAGTGTCTGGGCTAAAGATTCGGACTCAAGCCAGCCAGAGCTACTGGCCACAGATGGAAACATCAGCCTTAGTCACGCGGCGTGCCAGTGTTCGCTGTCTGCCCAGTCGAGAAAACAACGTTCACCTGCTTCACCAGGCAGTTGTGCGCATCGGTTAACTAACAAATGCAAGCAAAATCTGCAAAGACACCGGCAGAATAAATCCAGGCGTGTGCCTACCAGGCCTGCAGGTAACTCTCTTGCCCGACCGAGCAGGAAGGTGAGGGGTAGCATCAGCGCAGCACAAATACTGATATCATATGGACGCGTGTGAGTAGAATAGAAAATGAGCGGTGGCAAAAATGGATGCCTGATGCTTCGAGGTGAGCCTGTCCGGCAGAGGGTGAAGGAGGATGCTCTGCAAGGAAAAGGCTGTGGTACCATTCACCATATCTGGGTACCGCAGGAGGAATCAGTGCACGAAGCACAGCAGCCAGGCAAGGCGCTCCCGCTGGGGTCTGACGTGAGCAGGTTGCCTTGGCTGTACCTGCGTGGGGAGAAGCCCAGCTCTCCCTCCGTTGGACGCGAGCTGAGCCCTGAGGCCAGAAGCACCTCTCGTTCCTCTTCCCATTAATTGCCCTGCCCTTTGCAAGGACCATCCCTTCTCCGAAACCTCCATTTGCAGTCGCCTCACGGAAACCTGATGCTAGCCGGCTTTGACTAGCATCAGCCGTTGACACCAGGAATGCTGAATCATGAAACCAAAGTGATAAACAGGGTTATTTATACCCCGGGAAATTCATCCCGCGCCATGCAGGGGCTGACGCAAGGGCCCAGGAATTGAGACGCTTGGGTGTCAGTCCCGCTGCCGACACCCTGCGTGACCGTAAGCAAATGGTAATCCCTCGGCACAAGGCGGGAGGAAGAGCAGAGGATCCGATCTGCTCTTCCTGGGGCACCCAACGCTGCCTGCAAAGCCAGCATTATTGCATGGAAGAGCTGGAAGTCTCTTGGGGCCAACCCAGCACTGCGAGGTGGATTTCCACAGCTTCCTACACTCACGTGAAACGGGGGTGAGAGGGAGCTCGGGAGGTCCCATCCTGCTCCGAGCAGGACCAGCCACAACTTCCCCCACCGGGTCACCACAACTACCCAGGACGACCGAATATAAAATGCAGCCAATAGAAATCTCTCCAAATTTCACAGCCGTATGGAGCATAGGGGCAAAAAGGCATCTGCTATTCGAGCCACCTATAAATTGAGCCTGCAGGTCGTGGCCCTGGGGCTCCGGGATTCAGCTCAAAGCTTCCCGCTCGACGGAGGTTAGACTTGACCGGAAGGCAACTCGAGATGTGGATCATTTCTAGCACCAAGTAGCATGTTTTGTGCGCTTGCTGCTGGTGGCACCACAATGGAGATGAACTGTGGATGTGGCGGGGTTTCGGGCTAAGCACGTCTCCAATCTGGCAGTGCTGATCCATCACCCCAAAGCTTTCCAGGGGCCGGGAGAAGCTCCAGGAAAAACAAAACCATTTCCCAGGTTCCAGGCAGCAGATGAAAATACGAGGGCATGACACAGCCCGGTGATGGAGGTCCTCTCCTGGCCCGCGAAAGACCCTGAGCCAAACCCTGGCATCGTGCAGTCAGAGTACGGCCCCCAGGCTCTTCTGGAGCAGGTGTGTCTCAGGATTGCCCGCGGGAGCTGTTCCACATTGGAGGCAGAGCGAGCTGTACCCTGGGCCGGGGAGACAGGCGTTTTCTCTCTCTCTTTCCCTGGTGAGTGCACAAAACGCTTAGAAAAGGCTTGCATTTCTGTGCCCAACAGGTCTGGGTCCACCCGAACCCCACCAGGCTGGCGCGGTTAAACCCTGACGGCACCAAACTCCTCGCTCCTCGTGGCAGAGGGGTGCTGTGAGCCCAGGCTCCGTCATGCTAGCCAAGCCCAGCACGATGCATAGATACAAGCACTTATGCAGCTGCAAATGATGGCTTTCCTTCATGCACAGGCTCCTTTTTCTCAGGTGCCCTGCAGTTTGATTGCACCCGCACCCTGGCAGCGGGGAAGGGAGGCTGCCCTCCTGGGTAGTTTTAGAGCCACTTCCCGGCTCGGTGCATCTGCTTTCTTCGAAGCACAGGCCCCGTTCCTAGTGTCTGCCTGTGGCAGCCTACAGCAGGGCTGCTTCCTAGCCTGCAGCCCGTCTCAGGAGATATGTACTTGCTGTGTAGTTTTTGCACCTTTGCTGATGCCTATAACATGAGCCTTTCTCTGCTGGGGTCCCTCCGGTGTTGGCTGGAGGTATGAAACCCACCCGTGGGGCACTGGCTTTCCCCTGGGGAGCCCGGAGACCCTGCAGCAGCGCCCGCAGGAGGAGACGGACACACGCCGTTGTCCTGGCAGGCATGAGCCTCTGAGCTTCTCCAGCCCCGCTGATACCAGGGGCTGCACAGGAGGGGCTGGCTAGGCTTGGGCCCCCCAGGGCTGCGACCGCAACAAAGGCACCAGCCCGGGCAAAACCAGCCCTCAAACATCAAGCTGCTTGGGGCTTTCCAGGCCAGAAACCTTTTCCCAGTCAAGCAAACTGTGGAAGAGCTGATGCTCTGAGGGTCACAAGCCATTTGGACATGCACTCAACCATCCTCAGTGGGTACCAGGGCCTGACTGCATCCTCACACTGGGCCCAGTGCCTTTGACTGGGATGCCACACAACAAAACACAGACTAAACGCTCTCACCACGAAGGCGTAAGATTAGAGCTCACGACCTTGGGGGTCTAAAAGCACCAACCTCTTAGCCAGGCAGCTGTCAGGTGCTAGCTTCTGCTACGGCTGGTTACATGGCTAATTCCCCCAAGGAGCAAGCTAAATATTCTGCCATATATCTATCTATCTATCTATCTACTGCATGTACATATCCAATGCATGTATATAAATGTATATTGCATACACACACATCATATGAAGGAAATGCAGTGACTGTAGCTGCCTGCAGAACTGCCCAGACCAAAGAGGGCACAAGACCTGGGCACTTTTTCAGGAAGTTTGTTCACAAACAAAGCATGTCCTGGGAGGGGAGTCGCAGCCTCTCTGCAGCTTTCCAGGTCCAGGTACATCCCCCCTATAGCAAATTGGCCAGTGTGTCATTGGAGCAGCCCCTGTGGCCTGAAATTCCCATCAGAACTGGGGTGAGCGCGGCTGGGAGCACTGGAGGCAATTCCAGATGGGAAGAGGGGACCCGCTGCAAGCTCCAGCGTCACCCCTTGCTCCAAAACCCTCCGAGCCCCTCGTGCTCTAGCTTCGCCGTCTGCCTGTTCTGCCATCTCCTGGCCAGGCCCGCTTCCTCCTTTTGCTTGCCCTTCTGCTCTCTCAACCTCATGCACAAAATTGTGGCTCTCCATTAAACTCCCTGTGCTGTACTGGAGTCGTCTCCAAGCCAGAGCCTGCCCAGTACAAGCTCGGATGCTGCGCTCGAGCTCACGACAGAAGAAACGCAGGCGCGGGTAACTCAGCCAAACCAAATGCTGCACCGCTGAAAATGTCTGCAGCGTTTTTTGAACGGTCACCGCTGGAGGAGAGTCGCGCATGTTTTAACCAAAGGCAAGGGCATTTTGTCTAATCCCCTAGACAACCACATATTTTAAATCCCTTGTTTCCAAGTCATGGTTATTGTCACCCCTGCAATGAGATGAATGCCCCGGAAGTATAAAGGCGGCCTATTTTTATGACTGTATTTCAGCAAAACCCATTTCTCATGGTCACAAGTTAACACTGTCGAATGCGTCTCTCCCAAATCTTACTCACCGCATGCTCTTTTTGGAAGCCTTGGGACTGATTTCTCTGGCTTTTTCCTCCTTAAACAATTACTGCAGCACCCAGTTACTGAAAAGGGTGGGAGGGGGAAACACACACACACGCACGCACGCACGCACCCATGCTGCATTTTGGTGACGATGACAGATTCGGCAGTGTGGCTTGTACGTGACGTTGTGATTTTTTATTAATAAGTCTGCAGTGCAGAGAGCCGCTAGGCAAGGCGGCATGCCTCAGCATGTGGGGGGGAAGGCCTGGCAAAAAGGACGCAACATTTTGGGCAGTGATTCTCAACCAGGATGCCGTGGCACCCCAGGAGCCTGGAGATCCTTTCGAGGGGGCTGCAGGATGCCGTGCAACGTTAGCATTGTTAGATGTGCGGACATGATTCACGAGATCAGCCCAGAGATTTCCGATAGCGTCAGAAACATTCAGCCCTGTTCTGAGTTCTTTGCAGCAGAAAAATTGCACCAAGATTTTTCCGTCATCAAAAAACAAGCAAAAGCTAAGAGCCGGCATTTTCCGAGGGGCATCTCGAGTTGACTGAGTTTAAAAAAGGTTGAGAACCACTGGCTTAAAGTGAAAGCACTGGAGGCCCTGGTTGCACAAAGACAAGGCGGGCAATGGGCCGGGGCTCCAGAGGCTGGCTTCATATGGCCTTGCCTGGCTGAGATGATGCAGCTGGGGCTGGTCCTGCTTGGAGCAGAGGTTGGACTGGATGTGACCCCCTGAGCTCCCTGCCACCCTCATTTCCTCTGATACCGGCAAGTGCAACCAGACATAAAAATGCTTGCACCCAAATCTCTGCCACTTCATATTTCAAATGAGCTGCGGCGCCCCGGCCAAGAGCTGAGGGTAGAAAACGTGCTCCGCGTTTGCACCTGAGCTTCCCCGCAGAGTCTCAAGTGAATGCAGCAAGCACCCGTGTTAGCGCTGGTGACGGGGGAGGGATGGCCCAGAGACTAAAACAGGCTCGGGCTCTGCACTGGGGTGAGCTCCCCTCACCCCAACCAGGCTCCGGCTCGTGGATTTGCATCCCCACCGCGGGAGCCACGTCCTGCCCCTGCCCCCGGCTCAGGGCAGGGAGTGCTCTTCCTAGGCGGAGGTGTCCGGCCACCACAAGTCACGGGCAGGTGCATTGAGCCCCTTGGGGTACTTCCCTGAAATGCTGCACGCAGTTGGCAAATCACCCAGCGTCACATCTCCCCGAGCGCGCGGCACGGAGCAGCAGAACAAGGCCCTCCAGCTGCGAGGGTTCGGCGCGCTCGGGACGCGGTCCGGTTTATGGCCTTTCCTCAAGCACCGCGCCCCAGCCTAGCACGCCAGGAGCAAGGTGGCTCGCTGCACCCGTGCGCGGCCGGAGGGCAAGGTTCGGGTCACACGCGGGGCCTCGGCGGGGTGACTCTGGCATCGGACCCCGGTCTCGGCGGGGCTTTTGTTTACCTCCAAAAAGCCTCACGTTTAATTGCCATCTCTGCCCAGGGGAGGCTCCGCTGGGAACACAGGCAATGCTGCAAGGTAGGCGGGAGGTGAAGTCACCAGAGTTATGTCGTGAACGAACAGAGAGCGCACGTCGCGTCTGCCTCCAGCTCGCCCTCCACCTCACCGGCATTGGGGTCACCGTCTCGGAGCCTCGATGGACGCCCCTTCACTTGGATGCAGTTAGATGGCACGCCAAGACTGCACCTGGCCGCGGGGTGCCAGCAAGCAGGGAAACGAGTTGGAGGCAACTTGGAAACGAGCAAAAGTCGTGCCCGAGATGCGCTGGCTCCTGGCTGTTTCGGACAGATGGACTGGGCAGGTGAGCGAGATCGCTGGCAGACGCGATAGGGACAAAAAGGCCGACCGGTCAGACACCAGGAGACGGCTGCGGGCTCCCCGCGTCGGTTCAGAAACCCGCAGCAAAGCGCCCGAGCCTGGAAGAAAGGGGCTGTTTCTCCCGCCTCTGCACGTCGCCCCCCGCCTGAATTCGGAGCCAGGTCCGACAACCCGAGTGAACCAAGCGTCAGCTTTTCCGGCGTTAGGTGCCAGCAGAGCCGGCTGGATTCCTCGCCGACTAGTGCTGTCTCCATCTAAAACCACTAGCAATCGCTAGCAATGCAAGGCCAGCTGCTGCACGCACGCCCGCCGCTCCTGTACCACACGTGCACACGGGCACGTGAGCCACTTCCCACATCGCAAAGGGCACCGGAGGAAACACCAGCGCAGAGGCCCTTCGTTACTCCATGCCCACGCGGTCAGGCCTGCTGAGCGACAAGGGGCTGTCTCTACCTGGGTGCAGACCTGCAAGGCCTCGCTTTAATAACTGAAGACCTCCTTTGCAAGCATACAGCAGGCTTTGGGCTGTGCCTATCGCAGGAGCACGCATCCTTCCATGGAAATGAGTCAGCCAGGTGCATCGTCACCTGCTTGCCCTGATCGTTCCCCGGCCAATAATTCTCCTGTAATAAAAAAGACAAATGAGAAAACATGTCTGCTTGTGTTTTGTCAAGCAGGAGCACAGCTGCTCCTCCCAGGCTGCCCCGGAAATGTGGGTGGGAGAGTCATAAAAGCAGAGCTGGCACGGCTGCTCATTGCATCTGATTGCAAGGCCTCGTCAGCAACCAAGTGAATACCGGCCGTTGGGAACGCCGTGCAAGGCACAGCTCCACTTCCCAGCCCTGGGTGACGGAGCGGACTCGCAGCCGGCTCGAGCGGCTCCAGTCCAAGGTATTGCACCGAGAGGGTGGTCGGCCCCCGCCGCGGCGACCGGGAAGGAGCTTGGATTCACCCCGGCATCTTGGCTGCTTTGCTGCCTCCTTTGTAAAGAAGGGTCACGGTCTTGTCTCGGATGCACGAAGCCGGAGCAGTGATGCACACGTGTCTAGTGGGCATCTCAGCCCTGGCTCTGGCCACTTTATCACCCCAACTTGAGTCCAGAATAAAATTCCCCAAGTCTTCAGACAGGCTTGAGTAGGGGCCAGTGAGAGAGGGAGAGAGTGTGTGTGTGTGCATGTGCATGCGTGTGTGCGTGTACATGCACATGCATATGCATATCAAGAGGGAGCTCCAGCCTCAGGGCAGCTGCTGGGCATTTGCTCGGGGAGCTGGACCCTTTGCTGCTCTGTTCGCTTGCATGGGCTGAGTGACCCGTGCTGGTGCCTCGGGCACCGAGCCCTCCTCGCAGTGGGCGAAGCGGGTCTCAGGCCCCAGGATACGGCAGCTCTTACAGTCATAGACACGTCATAGACATTTGGGCTGGAAAGGACCCCGGAGGATCATTGAGTCCAGCCCCCCGCCCCAAATCCTAGAGCCGTGGAGCTGGAAGGGACCTCCGGAGGTCGCGTCTTGCCCACCCCTGCCCGAGGCAGGACCGGCCCTGTCCAAACCACCCTATACGCACCCATTAGCTCAATTCTTCATACACCTGCTGCCAACGCTGACGTAGCACGAGGCATCCCATCCGACCCTACCGCAGGTAAAGCCGGGTGGCCAACGTCCTGCTTCCGTAAAAGTAAAACTCCAAAGACGCCAGGAAGAGGCCGTGCCCTGCTACGGAGGAAGGCAACCCACCCCGGTCGCTCTGTACCAACCTCACCGGGGTGGGGGGGAAATGCCTCCCTGACTCCAAATGTGGCAGGATGGTGGGGAGGAGGGAGAAGAAGTTATGGGCTGGCTCGAAGAAGGGAGAGCACAAAGCAGTGACGGTGGGTGCTGAGCTCACGGCATGGAAATCCCTGCACTTCCACGGTGCGTGCACTGCTGAGAGAAGAGGCCAAATGAGAGCGTCCAGCCGGGTTTGTCCCCAACCCGCGCACCACCAGACGGCTCGTTAGCCGCCCTTCCGATGCCGGGCTCCCCACACGTCTCTTTGCTGCACTCACGCGTGCATGCTGGGTGACAGTGCAAACGGCTGCTTGTGCACTCAGCCACAGTGACTCTGCACGAGTACCAGGCCTGTGATTATTCACGCACGTGTGCAGCCCTGGCTTCTGAAGGTTCAAGTCAAGCACGTGCGCTGCAACGATTTGCGAGTAATACTCCAACATGCCTCCGTTTCCTCAAGTCTGGGAACAAACTACGGACCCCACCAGGAAACGCCTCGGTTTTTAAAGTACCAGCTTTGCTGGCCCATCGCCGACGCTCTCCACGGTACCTTCTGCTGCCAGAAGGCCGCCCCCCGCAAGACCTCTAGCTGACATGAAATAATCCAGGGATCATTGCAGAATAGGATTGCAGGTCCTTGTGACGGGGGTTAACACAACCCCTCTTGCATTGGAAGGTTATTACCCTCAGTCCTCTCTTCTCCAGGCTAAATCACCCCCGTTCTTCCAGCCCGTCCCAAACGGTCGGGTGTCCTGCATCGCCCAGAGTCAGCTGCACTCTTTCCAGGGTATCCATGTCTCGTAGGCCCCTCTCCTCCTCTGGCACCGTACAAAAGGCTCAGCCCGAGATAACGGTGTGTTTGGAAGGTCACTGCCAATCGTGCACCAGCCTGTATGCTCTCCCTTGCCACAAAGCCGAGAGATGCATCATGAACCTGTTAGTCACAAGGGACTTAGGCACTTTTTTCCATGCTCACCAAGCAGGGGAGGGTAGGAAGGAGCTCTCTTTACCAAGTGCTCCAGATGGGACCGTTGATAAAAGCGTCGCAGGTCAAATTTTTAGTCTTGCACACTCAACCGGACATTTTTATTCCCCTTACCCCGCTGAGCTTTGCTTCAGCTTCTGTGCCGCCGTTCAGGAGAGCCAGCGGAAACGCTTCTGGGCTTGCTAGCTCATAGGAGACCGAGTGACTGCTTGGTTTTCTCAGCTGGTTGCCAGGTTTCTTCATCCCTAGCGGTGTCTCTCCTGGGGGTTGCGATGAGCCTGAGAAACGCGTGCAGACGGGAAAGGAGAAAAATGCAGCGACGAGGAGAAAGGGACCTGGGGGGACAGTGGGCAATAAGCTGACCAGGAGCCAGCAGTGTGCCCTCGGTGCATCCTGGGCTGCATTGGTAGGAGCGTTGCAGCGGATGGAGGGCAGTGATGCTTCCCCTCTGTGCAGCACAGGGGAGGCCACATCTGGAGTCCGGTGTCCAGCTGTGGGCCCTCCACTGCAGAAAGGATGGGGACACATTCCTTGGAGGGCAATGAAAATGGTTGTGAGGCTGGGGGACAGGACTGGTGAGTCGAGGCTGAGGGAACTGGGCTGATTGAGTCTGGAGAAGAGAAGACCAAGAGGGATTTGATGGCAGCCGTCACCTCCCTGCAGGGGGGCTGCAAAGAGGATGGAGCTGGGCTGGTCTCAGCGGGGGCAGATGACAGGGCAAGGAGCAATGGGCTCAAGTTGCAGCAAGGCAAGTTGAGGTTGGATATTAGGAAAAATGTTCTCCCTAGGAGGGTGGTGCAGCGCTGGAGCAGGCTCCCCAGAGAGGCGGTGCAGTCTCCATCCTTGGAGATGTTTAAGCCCCAGCTACACAAAGCCTTGGCCGGGATGATGCAGTTGGGGCAGGTCCTGCCTGGAGCAGGGGTTGGACTAGACGTGACCTCCTGAGCGCCCTTCCACCCTCACTTTCTGTGATTCTATGCAAAGAGATTTTTTGGGGTTGCTGTTTTCTAAACCAGCACGGTTTAACAGCAGGAGGCGTTCGGCTTTCCTCTGCTTGGCCCTTGGAGCTGCAGCGGACAGGCCCCATTCTCGCATTCCCTTTCAGTTCGGAGGGAAAGATTTTCCGAGTCATACGTACAATGTTGCCTCAAACACAACACAAATAGCCCTTCAACAAGCTGCAATGTCCACAGCTCCTCGCGGGCCCGACAAAGGTGCCATTGTGCTATTGCACAGCTAAGCAAACAAGCTGCTAACGTTGCTATACAGGCCTTATGTCTGCAATAGTCTAGCAACCGTTAACACAAATTAGATACTGGAGTCTCCCAGCCGAGCGCGGAGCTGCAGCGCGCTCCAGAACGGTCCCATTGCAATCGCAGGGCAGCCTGCAGAGCGAGTCCCGTGCGAGCAGGCTCTGGCCATATGATTTCATATCCGACACGGCGACTTGCGTTTCTCCCTCTCAACGGCTCACGGCATGACACAGGCATGTTTGAGCATCATATTACCGTTCCTTGCTAGGCGCTCACACAGGAGGAGACAGACGGCATGTCTATCAGCATGCATCAGATACCAGCCATTGCCAATAAATACAGGAAAAAGCCAAGGAGCAAACACGTAAGAAAACACGCGTGCTTAGAGCGAGCCGTAAGCCGGCGCTCTTGTTCTGCGGGCAATTCTGAATTTTGCTTTTGAAATATTTCGGACTAAATAGACTAAAAAGCTGAAATTGCAAAAGTTCTTGCCAAATTACAAGGAAAAAAAGGCTAAAAATAAATCGCTGGCACATTTTGTTCTGATGCCATAGAGTCTCATTTAAAACTGATGACTCATTTGCTTTAGAGTACCTTAAAATAGACATATTCGGTAAACAATGTTATGGTATCTATTTTATAGTCAGTCAACCTCCCAAGGAAAGAAAGAAAGAACAGCGATAACGCCGCCGCCATTAAACGATCTGACGTCATTGAAAAGAAACATCGCGCCTTGGTCCCACCTAAAAATGACATCAAAATCATCACTTTTTTTCCTGGGAAATGTTTTGCTAAGAAATGTTTTATTAAGAAAAACGTGGTTTATGTTGTTTTAAAGTGTCCAAAACATGTTGACTCGTTTGGGCTTTTTATATCAGTACCTCGTGATTTGGGGCGCTGGAGGAGAGATTGCGGGAACGCATCTTCAGATAGTCTCTTTTAAACATTTTTACATAGCTCCCTCTACCGTGCACAGCCCAAATGTATGATCTGACAAATAAATGCCTTGACTATCACGGGATCCATGAGACCCGGGGTGCTTGAATAGATCCATCAGGCACTTGCACGAGGTTGTCCAGGGACCGCGTTTGCTCTCTTGGAAATTGTGTTGTTTCCCACAGAAAAGCAGCCACTGGGCCAGCACGATGGACTGACCCCGAGTTTTTGCACACACACGGAGGATGTTGTCTGAATCCCAATGTTTTCGAGCCCAGAATTAAAAGGTCAGAAACTATATCACATAATAGCAGCTCTGGCCTATTTTCTTCCTCCCTCTCACTCTTTCATTTATTCATATTGTCCGTGGGGATTCGTCTCCCTATTAGAAGAACAAGGCTATTTTCCGAGTCTAATCTAAGAAAATAAATTAAAAACTCTAAACCTTTCATTAGATCTCGGAGAGAAAATTTCTCGGTCAAGGAGAGCTGAGACAATCAGGGAAGATGTGGCCAGCAAATAACAGTTATTAATTATGCATGTCCATTATACACATACATGCATGGCGACAGCCTAACAAGGGGTCGCATGCCAAAGGAGGCGTTAATAAATAGCGCTGTTCATGATATCAGCAGTCACACCACACAAGAGATCACACTGTCGAGTATCTACGGAGCAGAATTGCAGATCCGAGGTATTAGCACTGAAGGCAATGGAGTTGCCAGCTTTGCCACCGAACCGGCGAAGGCTTTGTGCGCGGAGCTGCAGCAAGGGCAGTTGAGGTTGGATACGGGGAACAACACTCTCCCTCGGAGGGCGGCGAAGCACCGGGACAGGCTCCCCAGAGCGGTGGTGCAAGCTCCATCCTTGGCGGTGTTGAAGACCCGGGTAGACCAAGCCTCGGCTGGGACGACGGAGTTGGAGCTGGTCCGGCTTGGAGCAGGGCTTGGGCTAGGCGTGACCTCCGGCGCTCCCTGCCACCCTCATTTCCTTTGATTCTGCAAAAACATAAAGGCTCCCACTCCCTTCTGGCTCAGAGCACCAGACACAACTCCTCCCCACCCCAAAATACAGAGATTCCCGATAATGACTTTTTCCCTGTGGTTTTTAGTCTTTGCATTTAATCAAAGGCCAAAAGCTGGGGCCTATTGGAAATATCAGCTCTGTCAGGGGCCCGGGTACATCAAGCATGAGTAAAACACCTGACCTTTGCTGTATAATGGGAATCAATGGCTCAAGCGCTCGGCATGCCCGGGGGGGGGAGGTTTCCTTGCCATTCACACTGGGGGAAGTCTGGAGTGACACGGCCCAGTTCAGATAATTAGCTGCACTCTGAGCTGAGCAGGGACGCTTAACGAGGCACTGTGCCCAAGTGGTGTTCTCCTCGGCGTAGAGACTGGGACAAGGGAGGCAGAAAGGTGGCGAGACGGACCACAGGTGAGGGCCAACCCCTTTCTTTAGGGCTCAAGCACAGGGGATGAGCCCCACACATCCCCACCTACGCCAGCCACGCTCACCTCCTTCCCCCCACGCCAGCTGGGCTGAATGCGTGCAGCTCCATGCCGGCACCCTCCGCCGGGCCCTACCCGCAAGACATAGCTCGCTCGCTTACTCCGTCTGCCCCACGGAAAGGCTGCGCCCAGCTCACGGACAGCTCCAGCATTGCAAACACAGGGACTCACCCTGCAAATCTCTGCGCGGGCCCACAGAAACGGGGGACTTCACACGCAGAGACGAGCCCCCGGGAGGACCTAGACTCCTGTGCTGCACCTTGCCAGGCCGGCTCTGCTGCTGGCCCCGTGCTAGGGGCTGGAAAAGGTGCAATGCACAGACGGCTGGCGCTGAGGCTACGTGCACGCCCCGTCTGCTCCTGCAGACCCAGTGCTGCCAAAACCCTTCGACTCCCTGACTGCTCGTGCACTTGAACGGAGGCGCTAGCACGAGGTCCCCGCTGAACTGGGATTGCCGAATCCTCGGTAGGAGTGCCCCTCCGGACCGGTTCAGCTCAGCAAAGCCTGGGCGGTGCAGTGCGGGTGGGTGCCCTGCTCCAGGTGCCCCATCGGGGTGCTGCATGGACCCCCCCTCGGGGCAAGCAGGGTGGGGGTTAAATCTCTCTCGGTGCCTGCCTCTCTGCAGCAGGGCAGTGAGCTTCCAGCCCCTTTTTCACAGCTTTCGATGCCAAATAAAATGGTGCAGAACTCGCTACGACCTCCAGACGCCTAAGAAATGCCCTAGAAGCACCAGTTGGGTCACCTGGAGTTGTCCCAGAGCCAGCACACGCGGCAGCTCAGTCCTTTCCCCGGCCCTTTGCCCCTCTCCTCCTGCTTGTCCGGCGGAGAGAGGAATCGTGCATTTCGGCACCGCGTACAGGGTTAGTTTCTACCGCCCCGGGGAGCTTGACTGCACCGAGGCGGCCGAAGAAATGGAGCGATTCGGGAGCCGGGCTGTCCCTACGCGGCCCACGCTTTGCACTGCCCAGAGGCAGCACCGTCCTTGCTGGTTCAGCGCCGTGCAACCAGCACGCGCTTCCCCGTGCCGGGGCAGCAAACGCTCACCGCGTCGGGCAAGAGGCGGCGGCGAAGGACAGGCCTGCTGACGAGGCGGCTCTGCAAAGCGCTGACCGGACTCACGCGTTTGCCGGACACACGTTCAGCGCGCCCTGCCCTCGAACACGCCGGACGGGGACGTGGGTTCGTGGGCACGACAGCGCAGCCCCGCGGGCAGGGCTCCCGGTTCGGGGAGGAGGACACCGCTGCTGGGCACAGCCCCTCTCGGCGACCCGCCGAAGCAAAGGTGCCGCCGGCTCACGCTCATCCCCCTCCACCGCTCAGTCGAAACCAGCCTAGTCGGGCAGAGACGGGGGGTGCTCGCTGGCGCAGCCCAGCAATGGAAGCGGCAAGCCAGGCTCGAGCCCCGCACGTGCATCGTGGTAGGAAAGACGGGCACGTGCCGGGACAGCTGGGCTAGAAGGGCATCAGATGCCCACAGGCCTCACAGCCAGCAGTGGTTAGCTTTCCAAGCGTGCCTTGCCTTTGCAGGGGGGTGTGCAACCCTTAAGGCACCCGGGGAGGGGACTCTGGTGAAGGCACAAGGGGCTGGGGCAGGGGCATGCCGTTCACCGATGCCCATAATATTCGGACAACAGATATTGCTGGTGGGGGGCACCCATTGCCCAGACCAGGTGGGTCTGCCATGGAGCTTGAACGCAGGGGCAGGCCTCTCACGCTGGAGGGTGCGCGCACGGAGGATTAGAGGCATCTGGACATGCAGAAAGGAGCCCTTCCAGCCCTGCCTAACGGCCCAGACGAGGGCACGAAGACGAGCCCACAGCTAAGCAGCCTGTCCCTCTCCAAGGGCAATGCATCAAGCAGAGAAATCCTCCCTCCTCGTAAAATGTGAGCCTGCGAAATGTCCCCGCTCCCGGCTCCGTTAATCTCTTTAGCAATCTCCCATTCCCAGGCCCTTGGCAGCCCAGCTGCTGACTCAAGGTTTAGACTCTGTAAAAAACCACCATTACCTGGGAATGGGTTTTTTTAAAGCATTTGGAAAATCTGACCCGGCAGATAACCCGCTCCCCCCCGCCCGGGGAGCTGGCAACGGGATAATAGTTACTCGGCGATGCTCTTACAGATGCTCTCATTAACTCTTGTCTATCAGGAGGTCGGTGAAAACCTGCAGACCTCTCTGCAACGTCAGGGGCCTTTCTGTTGTCACGCGGCGAGACGAAAGCTTCGGTAACGGCCTGGGAAGAGGGGGGAAATGTTGTCTTCTGTTTTAAGCTGGGCTGCTTCGGGCACCGCGCCGGATTTCACGCGTCGGCGCTCTCCTTACCGAGCCCACGATACGACGGTCTCGAGCCGCGTGCGTGGGCCTGGCAGACAGCAAGCGGGAGGGAGCAAACATTCGGGTTGAAAAACAGCGGGCCGTGCTGGGACAACAGCTCCGATTGTCAGCCGGCCTCAGAGGCAGGTGCTCGCGTCCTGCCAAGGGCGAGCGTTCGAAGAGCGCGAGTCGGCCCCCGAACTCCAGCCGCTGGCCTGGAGAAGTGATTGAAGCAGAACACCGTCTGGGCGCATTTCAGCTCTTTACTATATTTTTTCACGCCCAAGCCTCTGGAGCTCAGCTTTCCAAGCCCTGCTCCATGCCTGCAAGGGCAGGGAACTGCCCAAAGCATATAATAGCACGAAAGCATAAGGGCCGGAGGAAAGACACCCCGAGGGATGCCGGGTCTAGGGTGCCCAGGCCACTTGCTCCAAGCAGGCAGGAGGCATTTTTCCAGGACCGTGCTGAAGTATTTCCCATACCTCGTAAGCTACCTCTTGCAAAAGGCTGATGGTAAGCGCTACACCGAGGCTCCCGGGGACACTCACCCCTCCGTCCCCTGGAGCCCTGCCTGCCCCTTCTGTGGACAAATCCCCCGGGGGGGACCCAAGTCCCCCACTTTGCCACGAGCACGAGGCACAAAGCATGGCTTTGAGCTGCTCCTTTGGGGATGGGGAAAGACCCCGGCTGGGATGAGGATGACACGTCCACCCTGCAGGCGCACGCCTGGCTCCAAGCCCCTCCGCCCCCTTCTCCTCCTTTCCCATGCTAACAGCGCTGCATCCGTAGGAACCGTTCGCACGAGGCCAGGCATTTCCTGGCTGATAAAGACACCCTGCACGTGGGGACAGACCCCGGGAAGTGACCTCCCCATTACTCACTACAGCAAAAACAAGGGCCAGGAAACTCTCCTCCCAGGTGCAAGGGGATGATAAAGGGAGGCAGGGTCCAGCGGTCAGGAGAGGAGGGGAAGGGTCCCTCAGCAGCCTGCTCCTTCCTTTTCTTGATATCCTGCGGGCAAGTAACACGGTCAGGGCCGTGCTGGGCCTGGCCACGGCTTCTTGCTGGCCTGGGGGGTCTGCGTGCTCACGCGTGGCATCTGCTGGGCTGTGCAGCTCTCCGGGGATGGCTGTGTCTGAATCCTCACACCCCCAAGACGGGGTACGAGGGGTCTGGTGTGCTCCAGCTCGATGCAACCCTCTTAAAATAGCAGGGTGGCAGCGGGAACGTGTTTTTGCAAAGGTCCTTGCATTACAGAAGCATTACTCTTCGTCCACCCCAGCGCCGCCTCGGTGCCAGTGGAGCGTGCAAAAGTCCAGGAAGGAGCAGCTTCTTTCCAGGCACTGGCTGGTTTCAGGGGCTTCCCGCCAGCCTCCATCAGTGCCAGACGCTGCTGGGTTGCGATGCCGAGGCTTGGCCTCCGCTGCTCGGAGAGCCGGAGCTGCAGGGCACCGCGGCTTGCCAGGACTGGACAGAGGCATCGATAGCCTAGGAGCCTGCTCCCAACATGGGTACAGGATACTTCAGTGCAAGGCCATGCAGTGACCTGCCTACAGCCGTACAGATCACGGCCAGCTCCGTCAGCGAGGGCTTTGCTTGCACCCCAGTGCAAAGGAGTTTATATCCCTCATCCACGACTCAGTGGCTGCAAACGTGCTCACCAGCCAGAACTGGTCTCAGACCCAGCTCAGCCCTTAGCCCCAGGGTATCTCATGGCAGGCAAGGGGCTGCCCTCTCCTTCCTCGTAGCACCGTCCCCTGCTTTGCACTCTCATGGCTCGTAGACTCATAGAAGATAGGGGCTGGAAGGGACCTCACCCGGCGTGACTCGCTTGCTTTCTCCAGGCGCTCGTTATGCCACGCAGCGCTCGGCCCCTTGGAGTAGGCTCCGAGTCACGCTCCACCGAGCTTTCAGCTAGGTTAAACCCAGCAAAACAAGGAAGGAGGTGCAGTCTCCACCCGCGGAGGTTTTATGACCGTGTCGTAGTCGTGACGCTAGAGCCTGCGCCCCTGAAACGAAAGTCCCGGAGCGGTGACTTACCTGCAGCCTCGGGGAGCCCCGTTCTCCCCAGCTTGTCTGCAAAGGGGCAGAGCAGGAGCCACGAGGCAAGGAGGGAGCTGCGACACGAAGTGTTAGAGCAAGCTTTGGCGAGCACAGAGGCCGGGAGTTCATCCGATACGAAGGGACCTGTTTGCTGACCTCCTGCTACCTGCAGGATCTGAAGGAGGTGGAGGAGGAAGGGAAGATGGAGACTGAGGGGACCCCCCAGGCCCGAGCAACTCAAGAGGGTCCCGGAGGAGAGAATGGTGCACGGGTGCTTGCTATTTTTGCCTCGATCCAGGCATCTCCGGTGCTTTGGCTGCGTGAAGTGCCGCTGGCTGAGGACCCAGCACGCTGAGGTGGCTATAGGGACCTACCTAACCACCCCAGACTGTGACGCCAGCCCGTGAATCAGATGCGTCTGCACAGCAGGGAGCTCACGTGAGGCTGGACCACCCGTCCCAGAGGCTGGGCTTGAGGTCCGTGGGGTTATCTGGACAGGACGGGGCAGAACGTGGCCCGGCACAACCCACGTCACCCAGATGAGCAAGCTTTGCAAAGAGCCTGACTCCTGCAGCAGCTGCGACACCTGGTTAGCGGGGTCCAGACCTGGGAGACTTCACCTGGGACCGGATGGCTTGGGCCCCATCGCCTCACCCCTCCGCGCATGAGCCAGGCTTCCCTTCTGCGGTGGGCTTCAGCGCCTTGGAGGCGAGGCATGACCGGAGGCCTCGTCTTGCTACTGGCGAATGGGGAG
Organism: Caiman crocodilus; assembly: GCA_030014935.1. Taxonomy (NCBI): domain Eukaryota; kingdom Metazoa; phylum Chordata; order Crocodylia; family Alligatoridae; genus Caiman; species Caiman crocodilus. Next base: position 37,486,999 of record JAGPOW010001327.1, on the reverse strand, counting down.
TTTTGGGGAGGCGAGGAGGTCACGCCGTTCTTCGCTTGCTGGGTTTTGCGTGCAGGGGGAAAGACATCAGCAAGTACTGCCTAAACGTCTTGCTCCGGTACGATGCATGTAGAAACCCAGCCTTGGATTTAGCCAGAGGATGGTACAGAAATCAGTTTAGTCCAAATAAAACAGCCCGATCCCCGCCACCCTGGCCAAGAACGACTGGGTGGACTCAGTGATAAAGCAACCTCTGAAACAGGACCTTGCGAAGTCGCATGTAGCTCTGGATCCAGGTCGCGTCAAACACACTTCACTTCCCAGCAGCAGGAGAGCATCCAGGGCACGCTTTCAAAATATTGCTAACGGAAAACTTCCTCTTTTTCAAGGCAAATAAATATTGCCTCGGTGTGTTTGCAGCCACAGCTCCCTCCTCCATATAATTAAAGTGTGCACAGGGGGACACATCCACAAATAGCCCTTTCTGAACCTCAGCACGGCCGCGATGTCCCCAGGACCTCTGTTCAGACGTCGGTGGAGTGCCAGATCTTTTTTCCGTCCCAGAGCCGCTCCTGGCAATTTGTCCACTCGCTAGATCCCGCAGCAGGTCGGTAGCCAAGTGCTCCAAGCAGGACCGGCCCCACCTCCATCATCCCAGCCAGGGCCTCGTTGAGCCAGGCCTTAACACCTCCAAGGATGGAGACTGCACCGCGTCTCTGGGTGACCCGCTCCAGCGCTGCACCACCCTCCATAACAGCACCCACAGTACTGGCTGCGTCAACATTTGCTTGGCAAACCTGAGTCCGCGGGCTCCCTGTGGGTGCAGGACCCCACGGGGTTGGTTCTCGGCCCGCAATCAAGGCTGGCCGCTCAGTGCTTTCCGACAGCCAAGCCAGGCACAGTAAATCCCCACGTGTTAAATTATTTTCACCCTTACTTAAAGGTGAGCAGGTAGATCGAAGCCGTGACAGCAGTCTTGAAGCACAGAGAAATACGGCGCCTGAATACAAACGAACCCGCCTGCCCGACCTTGCTCCAAAAATAAAAGGAATAAGAATAAAACCTGTTGGCGCCAACGCGCGCACACAATACCCCACGCAGAAGCGGTGCCTTTCCATAGGAAAGAAGAGGCAGAGTTTGCAAGATGGTCAAGCAAACGTTGGGTTTTTGCGGCGACAAAAGGTTTTCGCAGAAAGCGCCGCTACGTAAGAGCTGGCATTGAGCGGGTCAGACCTTCGGTCCATCTCGCCCAGTCTCCTGCGTCTCACCGAGGAGGCTGGAAGGGAGAGGGAAATGGGTACGGCACCTTTCCTCCAAGCACGGGTCCCGTCCTTCGGTGAATCTGACTCGGCTCTTGACTCCCAACACATCTGATGGCCACGAGCGCCACGCTTTCATGACACGCTGGGGGAAAAAGGACTTCCTTGCGTTAGTTTTCAACTTACTTCCCGACTGTTTGTTCTCGTGACCTCTCAGTCTGGTCTGGTGATAGACAGTCTATAATAAGGATGCACTGACTTGCTCTTCACCATTTAGTACGCCCTTCTCATGCCCCCTCGCCCCAGGCAGCTCCTTTCTGAACGGAGCAGGCCTGGCCTCTTTAGTCTCTCCTTGTAGGGAAACCTTGCCAATGTTTTTGATGGGAAAACCGAGCAGTTCCAGGTTTTGGGGGGTGCAATGGAGAGATTACATCTTTAGGGGGAAAGACCCTTTGGTCCAGCCACCTTTGGGGAGCAACTGGCTCTCCATAGGGGTCCACCTGGATCCTAAAAGCACGGACAGGTTTGCAACAGGATTCGAGGCCTTGGGGAGCAGGGTGCGAAGGGATAGGAGACAGGTGTGAGGATGTGGGGGAGAGACAGGCCGGCCCCAGGGAAGCAGCTTGTTCCTGGGCAGCTCGGGGGCCGATGCAGTTACGAATGTAGGACCTTTGCTGAGCCCAAGGAATTGCCAGCACTGTTTATTGGAGGGGCCAGACAGGCCAGAGGCAGCTCTTGGAGGGCCCGAGGCACAGATGGAGGTCCGATGCAGCACACGAGCATGTGAGGCAGTGCCTAAATACCCTCAACTTCTGTGAATACCAGCTGGCAGGCACAGGGCAAGGGGGCACCTGGGCAAGAGCTCAGACACGAGCTGGGGTAGTTCGTGCAGCGAAGGGACACCCCGCTGCACAGGGGTCTGAGTCTCGGTGTGCACTTTGCTGCAGGGATCGCAGCAAGGAGCAGGATAAAAGCAGAGATACCGGTGGAAATGCAATGCAAGCTGCCCCCCGAAAGGCAGGGCTGGACTGCATGGCCCTCAGGGTCCTGTGCGACCTCTTGGCTAGATGCAATATTCGCTGTTCCTGCACCATCCCGGAGAGACGCCTCGGCCTGTGCCCCGATGAGCCAGACCGTTGGAATCAGGGGAATTTCCTGGCCGGCGCCTGAGCCCCCGCGACCCCGGGGCAAGCCTGGAGAGATGCTGATAAACTTCCCCAGAGGTCACCAGAGCCACTGCTGCGCTGCAGCAGTGTACGCTCCAAAAACGAAGCTCCAGGAGCAGAGCTCGCTGCCGAGAGCTCTTCGTACGGAGGAAGGGGCTACCGACGTCCAGCAAATGAGAAAACAGGCTCAATGCGCCCCTCAGGGAAGCCGTGCACATGGCAGTGGTCGGAGCACAACCTGGCCTTTCCTGCTTCACTGCCCCATTGACTTGTCAACGTGAATGAGGGGGTGCGCACGGGGTAGAAGGGACCCGTCTGGTGCATCAGTCTAGAAACCGGCACGTCACCCCTTCCAGCGCACACGTTGCCTGCTCCGAATCCCACTAAGATACCCCACCTCTTCCAGCGGGAGGGAACGCACCACGGAAAGGAGGGGACAGGTGTTCCCATCACAAGGGCAAGGACAGCCAAACCTCCCCGTCCCATCTTGCACGCACGGCTCATTTCCAGGGAACGGCAGCAAATTCCCAGGAAACGGTGCGGACCCCAGTCACGGGAAGGGAGGCTGGGGGTTGGATCCAGCTAGCGGCTGCATCCCTTAACCACGCAGGAAAAGACTCAGCAGGTCGCACAAGGTTTGCAAGACCATCCTGCATCGCGCTGGCCGGGACTGACATCTAGCGGCGGCAGCAAGCTGCTAGCAACAGCTCCGCTGCGATTGTCAAGGAAACCCACAGAGCAAGCTCCCCAGTATCGTGCATGCATAATTACCACTTACCAGTCCGCTGGTGGCATTCACGTAAGCCAGAGATAGGCCATAAAAATGTAAAGTACTGCAAAAAAGGATCCCTTGGAGCACATCAGCAGAATACCGGCTGTGTCGTCCCCGCAGTTGGGACCGGATGCTTTCTCGCTGTAAAACGCTCTGCCGGAGAAGTTGAGATGCGTTTATAATTGTGCCTGGGAAAAAAAAGAGCTGTTATGACTAGCATTCAGAGCATCATAGAAAATGATGGTTGAAGGGACCTCAGGAGGTCACATCTAGTCCAAGCAGGACATCATCATCCCAGCCCAGGCTTTGTCTACCCAGGTCTTCAACACCTTCAAGGATGGAGAGTCCACCACCTCTCTGGTAGCCTGGTCCAGTGCTTCACCACCCTCATTCATGGTATTGCAATGCCAAGCAGCACTATCTGGGAGCAGGAGCCTGCTTCTCTCTCAATGACAGGGGTCACACAAGGAAAAGAGTAGGCTGTGAGTTTAAAACTGACAGAAAGGTCTTTTTCACCCAGTCTCATTGCCACCAGATGTGGGGGAAGCTGAGAGCACAGCCAGATTCACAAAGGGATGGGACACATCCTTGGAGGAACGGGGCAGCCATAGGCAGGGAGCACGGGAGTGAGGGGCATGGCCTCTGCATCTGAATTCCCTAGACCTTAAATGCCGGAGGCTGCAAACACGAGGGCATGTGGGAAGATGCATCGACCCCTGGTCCACGTGGTTTGGTTGCTGGCGTTTCCGGGAACTCCCTTCTCCGAGTATGAGCACGAGGCAGCCCACACCGCAGGCCCCTGCAGCAAAGCATTGCTCGGTGCAGAAATGCAAGCACTCAGGTGTTTCTAGCATTCGAAGAGCATGGTGCTCACGTGCACTTAGAAGGACCACATTGGACGTCCTTCAGTGAAGGATGCAGCTGTAGCCTGTGGCTCACATCCAGCTGTGTCCTGCTGTTGCTCCTGTACGACAGACACGGGGGCAAAGCTCCTGCCTCCTGGATAATTAACAGCACGGACCTATCCCACTGAGGCCTACAGTGGTCTTCTAGGCGTTTGTAGGCAGAGCCAGGCCTCCTGCTCGAGCAGGGTGGCGGGATGGGAGCCCGCGTGGCACTCCTCGGTGATGACGCAGGGTATGAGAGAAGGGGACAAACGCCTGCACGGGGCATCTAGCGAGCAAACGCACATCTCCGTAAGGGAGCAAGCACAGTCTCTGCCCCCTGCTAGCCCCTTTTTCTTCCTAGAGAAGGAGGGGACCAGAGCCGCAGGGTGTGCACTGCAATTTGGGGTAACGGCTTTTCTTCTGCAATCCGCACGGCCCTGGCAGCGGATAGGCAAAGGGACACAGAGAAAGCACGCTAAGGACATGGCACCAGCCCTAGGGGCTCATCGGCAAGGAAATTCCTGCTGGGACTGAAGCCAACGCGAAAGACGTCCTCGCAGGGCTTGGAGCCCACGTCAGCAGCTGCGGTCATGCCTTTCTGTCTGCAGGAAGGGCTGCACTGCAAGACCATCAGCAAAGCCATCCACTCCATTTACCGACATTTCCCAGCTTGCAGATCATCTGCCAGGGCCGCGGCTCCATCTAGCGGCTCCACAAAGGCAGGCCGGCAGCACCCTCGCCCCGGGGAAGTTGTGCGACTGGGTTTCTCCAAGTCCGTGTGGCCTCTCCGTGGCAAGAGTAACCGGTACCATATCTTTTCACCTACCTACAATGCATAATATAATAATAATATAATGCATATTATATCAGTTATAATGCCTTCTTCTCAAAAGGCAAAATGAAGAACAAAGGAACCAGAACTCACGAGAGGGTGATCTTTTTCATTAGACCAACTAGATATTTGCAACAACAACAAAAAAAGTCTTTATTTGCCAGCTTTTAGGCATACTCACCCGTCCTCAAGCAAAGGAGCATGCAGACATAGGAGGCCTTTTACAACCTTTGCATTTGCCTACGCCCGAAGAAGGGTGTGTGCGCCCGAAAGCTTGCAAATACATTTTTGCTGTTGCAAATATCGAGTTGGTCTAAAAGAAGACATCACCTCTGCCAGGAGTTCGGATTCCTTTCGCCTGTAGACCAACGTGGCTACAACCTGTATAAACGGCTCGAGCGGCAATAGCACAGCTGTCCGTGGAGCGGGAGTCAAAGCAGGGTGCTGCTATCCCAGGCAGAAAGCCAGCGCCCCCACTCAATGCACGCACCCCAGTTTTTGGGGGGTGATTTTTGGGGGGCGGGGGAAGGTGTGTTGCGTGTGAGCAAACATAGTGTCACCGCACAACTGGACATGTAACTAAGCCCCAGGACAACCCGTGTGCGCGATCCAGCTCCTGGCCAGCAGCGACGTACGGCCAGTAACGACACACGCTCGGCCTCCTGCCCTTGCCCACAATTTGCACGGCTCTGCTCACTGCGGTGCTGAGAATTATTGATCGACTACTTCGCGCAAACGTATTTCAGACCCAGGATCGGTCAGGAACCCCTTAGCACGGCTCCTCCATTTCAGCAGCAGCATTATTCTTAACAGGAGCTGCATGAATAAGGGATTCTCAGTTCAGGAGCCGAATTGAAAAGGAAAGAAAAAAGACCCGCTTTCAGTTTGGGTCTAATTGAAATAAATAGTTTTTTAACGCTCCGCCCCAAAATTGAAAAAGCGTCCTTTGGAAAATGTTTTGCCGTGTCCAAAATGAAATGATTCGTGTGCTTTTCAAATGACTTAGTCCTTGTAAAATGATTTCCCTCTCTCTTAATTGAGGTCAGTTGTTAAACAGAAGAGCGTTGCCATAAGCAAAGCTGAAAGGTTTTGTTTTGAAAACATTTAAATAGAAGGTGCTGATTTTTAACCCGCTCGAGCCTCCTTTTACCTATAAACTCTCACAACTAACTTTGGTGCCTCCGAAAATCTTTTTTTTTTTATTTGGAGAAAATATTATGCCCTACTCTGTCCATATTCTGCGACATCAGTCACCTAAATCACATGGTGAGGCATCTGCTCCTAGACGGGTTGAATGAAACTTTCCTCACCAGGACAGGGCTCGAATACGTGCGCATCACTTGCATCACGTCCGGTGCGAATAGGCATCATATTCAGAGTCGCATGTGCAACGTATGTGCATATTGCATTAGCACAACGTAGTCTGTTTGTCCGTGTTCTTGCAAATAAAAAGGAAATGACCTCCTCTACACATTTCTGAAGGAAAGGTGAATATTCACGCGAGTGAACTGGATTCACGTTTCTTACACAAGTCAAGGTTCGTTTCTGCTTAGGAGCTATTTCCCCCTTTTACATTTTGTTTTGGTGTTTTCCCCTCCCGCCCCCCCACATTGCAGCCCAAACCTGAAATAATAATTGAATTCCTTGCTTAGCATAAGCTAAGCACTATTTTCTGTTAGGAAATGGTGTTCAGTCTGGAGAGCTTGAAAACACTGGTTGAAAAAAGCCCTTGAAGCTGCTGGCCAAACTGAAGTTTCAGGGTTAAACCGGCAGACAAAGGTGTTTGGGTTAATCCGATATCTTTTCTTAGACCAACTCAAATAGTTGGAAAAATTTGTCTTGGCAAGCTTTCAGGTACGGATACCCTGGTCACTTGTTCTCTGGAGAGAACAAGGCAGGACAATATTCGAATCAGAGCAACATGGCTCCAAAATTAAATAAATGAAATTAGGCTCTTCCATGATGAGGCTGGAGGAAGAGGAAGCCTGCCTTAGGACAAGACATCCTGATTTCATTTCATACTTAAGATGTTTTGCTCTTCAACGATTAGGACTTGTTTTTAAATGACTACTACTGCCATGTGCTGGCTCAGCCTTGCCGATGAAATATGCTCCTGGTTTAACCCACGTTACCAGCCCAAATGTTCCCAAACTATGCCCCAAATCGGTTGCTGGCCTAAAAATGAACCCTATTTGGAATACATTTCCGAGGGACCTTTTGCCTTCTGGTTCATGTTATGCCCTAGTCACATTTTCAGGCTAGTCTCTGCAACCAAGAGAGACAAATTCCTTTTAAAAGGGAAGCCGAGGCGACAACTCCCCCGGCCCCAGGAATTGGGGCCATCTGGAAAGGCACAAATAGTTTGCTATCCAGGTTGGAGCCGCATTGGTCTGGAAGAAAAAGGCAACCAGGACCTGTAGTAGTGATGGTATCTTGTATTAAACCAACCACGTGCAATCACCCGGGTTTACTTCCCAAACTAGCTACCGGTGGTGAGGGTCAGGAACCTCCGCCAGAGCCCACGGGGGCTACTCAGGTAAAACCCCCCTCCACACGGTAGCTCTCAGGATTGCGTCCTTGGCACGAGACTGGAAGCAAGGCCCTCCATCAGAGCATTTCAGAGAGGATGGGGCAGTTATTCTTTTCCAAATGGAGACAATGAGCAAACTGCGGGCACTTGCAGCGCTGCAAGCGTTCCCAGGAAGCAGGGAACTCTGCAAGGGCGCTGCTAAGGGGCAGCGAAACACAGCGCGGGGCAAGCCCTGTCCAGACATCGGGGGCTCAAGATGGAGAAGAGCTGCACTGGGCACGTAAGAAATGCTGGCTGTGCTGCCCAGAGCGAGGGGTATGGCGACAGGGCCTGACGGGGGGCGAGGGGAAGCGGAGACAGGCCGACCCGCCGTCACCGTCCTCCCTCCCAGCGGGACCTGCGTGAGCATCAGCTGAGCCACGCCGGTGTGTAAAGACGTGCGAAGGGATGCAGTCGCTCAGCGTGTATAACCCAACCGGGCCCGTAGCATGGGGCTGGGCTCTGTACATCCCCAGCTCCACCACGCTTCCTGGGGTGGGGGCATTTTTAGTACAGACTTACTTGTAATCACCGAGAAAAACCCCCTCTCAATGCTCCCCACAAATCGCCTTAATTTGGGGACTCTCTTCCCCTCCTTCAGCTGACTATCCCAGAGCCCCCACTCAATGGATGGCTTTCCTCTATAGTATGCTTTTAACCAAAGTTTAAAGAGGAGGGGGGCTAGCAGTTCACTCACTTCTTCCCTAAGCTAATGAGCTGAAGCATCAATAGCACAGGCATTTATCTGCGCTTAAGCACGCCTGATCCATCATTTTATATAGGATTTTCCCATGGTAAAGTAATTGCATGGAAAAAGAACCCTGATTAGCTCATTATTGGTTAATAATGGCACATAAGAACCAGATCCGTATTATACTCCATTGAAAAGCATCCATGAAATAAATGGGCTGTGAAGTTCATTAACAAAAATCAATTGAGCGGTTAATCTTTACATGCCTTTACACGTCGATGTTTGAACACACGTTTTAGTAAACATAAAATACGCACCGGAAACAGGATCCTCCGGAAAAGGCGGCGTTGGGCTGCATCCCGTGGAAGCTCGCAAACCTTTCTAGTTAAGCGAGGAGCCTGAAAACACCGCGAGCAAGCTCTTACTTCGGTTTCAGGCTGGTTTCAAACACAGTCGTGGGGTAAAAGCGGGTGCCAAAAAGGATTTGAAGCTTTCCTGGCAACCAGTCCTTCAGACGAGTATCGACGGACGCAGGCTGGTTATCACGTGCGCCCGGCTCCTCGTCGACGGGTATATTCCCATTTATTTTTGAACGTGCGCAGGTTGCGGCGCGGATCCACCCGAACCTGCGAAAGATCGCGTGAAGCCTGGGGGCCGGTTTTCAAGGAGGCTCGGCTCCTGCCGCATCCCGATTGCAACTGCTGGGTTTGTGCACACGCCGGCCGCCCCGACACCGCCTTGGACTCGCACGTGAGCAGCTCCGCTTGCTGCTAGTGCCGTTGAGCATGACCCGTCTCCGCCACGGCATGGACTCTGGTCGCTCGGTAGCGTCTTAGCCCTCTGCTTCTTCCCACCTGTCCGCTCTTCCCCAAGACGATAGACCTTATGTTTCCAGCTTGAGGATCCTCTCCCCCCAGCTCTGAGATGCATGTCTTCATCTGTCAAAGTATTTCTCCCAGCTGCTTTTCCAAGTGGCTGGCTTCTTTGTCAGACTACATTGTCGGGTTGCTTCCCCCCCCCATTTTTATTCTTGCAGGGAAGCGCCTTTCACAACACGTACCCCATTACCAGGTCTGCGGGGGATTGTCAGCAGCTAATGGGCCTGGCTAACGCTGAGGCACTCAGCGACGTGGATTAGTTTCCCCAGCAGTCTGCATGATGAAAGCCCAGTCTTAAAAAGATCTTTCCAGAGTCACTTTCAACAGGCACCGAACCGCGCCAACCTCATCTCCGGAAGCAAACTTCCTATGGCCCAAAGCACACCGAATGGGTCCAGACCACGCCGGGGCAAGAAATGCAAAACCAGCCAACACATCTCCACCCCCCCGCAGTAACTGCACCCCAAAACAGGACCGCCACCGGTCCTGGAGCTTATACCTGCCCCTCTGAAAATGTGATGCGTCTCATCTGGGAATCAGCTCTCCTGGCAAAGGTGATACCAGGCATTAGACCAAGTAGATATTTGCAAAAAAATTCTTTATTTGCAAGCTTCCAGGCTCACTCATCCTTCCTCAGACACAGGAGAACGCAAAGATTGTGAAATTTCTCCCAGGTGGAATTGAAAATTCGTATTTCACGGGGGAGCTGAAGGTGTTGTAAGGTCTCCTGGTTGCAACAGTTCACAGTGTGCAAATGAGGCTCAGATACAAGTTTGAACAGTCTATTTACCTCGATGCGGCCTGGTGTCAAGCAGGATGCCGAATTGCGTTTCCTTCCGGTTATGATATTTCAGATGTCGCAGGAGGATGCTCAGATAGGAGCTACATAGGAGAAACCAAACCACAACCGCGTACCGGAACGAACGCACGTTGAATAGCCATCCAAGACAAAAATACCCGGGGACACATTTCTCAAAAGACAGCTACTCTTTCTCCAGGCGTTCAGGTCTGATCCTCAAAACACCTTTCGTAGACGAGTCCATGAACACCACGGCATACATCTACTGGCCACAAATAGCCACGGACTAAATCTAGATGTTGGAATTACAGCATATTATAATCTGATAATGCGAGGAACCTCTACACTTTCCCACCTCCAGTCCATCACCAGTCCATTCCCCCTCTTCCCTTCCCACTTCCCTGCCTCACACCCGTCGTCCCTTATCCCCTCTGATTTTCCCTGCCGCACGCTTGCATTTTTCACAGACCTGCACGTTGCACGTTGGCTCAAGTTTCTATTCTACCCCAAACACCGGCACTCTCCCTAGGCCTGAAGAAGGGCGTTTGTGCCCAAAAGCTTGCAAAGAATATTTCCCCCCAACTATTTAGTTGGTCTAATACAAGATATCACATCTGCCCATGTCCTTAGACCGACACGGCTATAACCAACGCCCCCAAAACATGGGAGATCTTCTTTGTGCTTGCATTTACTGAGGTGTTGGCAGGCCAACAGCCATCTTCTGCTCCAGCGGAGACATGGGGCTGGCTATGGGGGGTCACGCATGCAATCTCAGAGCATACACGTGTCTGGAGAGGGGGCTGGGGGCCCTGGGTTTGGTGAGGGATGGTGGGGAGAGTGGTTAGGCTTGCATTGGCAGGTGCACTGATTTCTACAGAAGTCCCATGAGATGATTTGATCTTCCAATGAAGCAGAAGTGAGTTTATCTGGCCAGCCTTGAACCCTATTCCAGTTTCCTTCTCATGGTGCTGACATCATTCTTAAAAAAATCCCTTTCGTGCCTTCTTAATGGAAGTCAACCATCGGTTTAGTATCATCCACAATCAACTCTAGAAGGGAAGAGTGGGTGTCATAAAAAAAAGATTTTTTTTTAGAGGGGCTAAACATCCCAAATCCTTTAAATATGGGAAGTCGTGGGGGTCTGGCTCCCCTGGAAGGCTGCAGCTTCACATATATTTTATAGGACATTAAACCATTTGTAACATATGGTTGCCTAGCCCTCACCATTTCATCCTGGCCAAGATGAGCGTGACTATTTAACAGCAGGATTCCCAACAAGGTGTTTGGTCCCCATCCCCCGCTTTGGATGAAGAAATAATCACACGAAATCAAAGTCTGTAATTAAATTTTATTGGTCAGCTCTATTGTTAAATTACACAATCAAAGTCAGTGGATCGGTTTGTAAATCTACACAATAAGACAGCGGGCTACAGTGGAAATCAGTAGAATTGATATGGTTATGACAAAACAGTATCTTTATATTCATACATCCCCTATATACAAGAAACAGTATACACAAAGGAAATGCAACTAGTCTCTGTAAACCATGCACACCACAGCATAAAAACAAAATGCATCCTCCGAAACAGGATGGATTGGGGTTAAGTCCTGTTTCCAGCAATGCCTAGTAGTTTTAAGAGCGCATCATTCCCCCCCACTCCCCCATGAAAACCAAAATACAGTCGAAACACCATATTGGGGCAGGGACTTCTCAATTAAAAATAAAAATTGCTGTACATGAAACTACTGCCTTCCCCCACTTGCTAATGCAATTCCCCGCCCCACCGGTTTCCCAGCTGGCAATACCCCCCCGGGCCCGCTGCAACTCGGCCGTCGGGCAACTGTGGCCAGGGAGGCGAGCTCAAACCCTCCCTGCTCGTTTCGTGTCTCCTGCCCTAGTTGTGCACTTAACACGACAGATAAAAGGAAACAGTGCAAACGAATGTGGCACGCGCCCCGCTGACCGGGGCGAAGGGATGCCGCCTTTCAGCCACCTCCGGTCCCTGCAAGCGCCCGAGCCGAGCTGAGACCAGCCTGCCCGAAACGGAGCCCGGAGCAAATCCCCAGCTGCCCTTTCCGGGCCACGCTTGAGGGCAGAGCGTGCGACAGCAGCAACAAAACCAACCTCTCCCCAAAGCTTTACAGTGTTTTTTTGCATAGAGAGACTTGTTCCATCCAAATCGCATTTCTCTTATGCTTCTCCTCCCTTCGCACCATCTCCCTGCCGCTTCCATGTCAAATCCCAGTGCTAAGAGCCAGCACACGCCGTCCTGCAGCCTGCTCCCGAGGAGCCTAGACGACGGGGTGCTATCGCAACGACAGCTTTGCTCCCCAAATCCCGAGCTATGATGATACTCCCTTCCTCGAGCTAGCTCCTTCTTCCCATTTTACTGTACAGCTGTCTCCTATTGTATAACTATGGCTATATGAAATATATTTGTCTCCATCATTTTTAATTGGCTACAATCTGTCAGCACTAAAAAAAGGGGCTCTAAAGCATTAGGAAAAAAGCCAGATTTTGAGGCTACACAGTAAAGATTTCCCAGAAGCAAATCATAGTTCAAATGTAAATCTAGTCTGCCGTCAATCAATCAGCGAATAATCAATGCTCTTATTTGTTTAAACCAGTGCTGGGATGAGAGTGTTTTGGAAATGTCTTTTCCTAGAGATACTGTACAAACATTCACAAGGTAATTTTCTTTGAAAGATTTTCAGCTTTCCGTCCCCGGTCGCTTGGAGCCGGTAAATTCAGCGGTGCGCGCCCCAATCGCTGTGCAAGGAAGCTTGTTAAAACTGGGTACCGTAAGAGGAGCACAATTTGGAGAAGACTTTGTGGACCGTGACCATGTGCCAGAACTTTCCCAGAACGTTTTAACTTACGTTGCCCTGAAAATAAATCTGGAAATAGTGTCTTTAGCATCTGGCATTGAACCGAGAAAAGTGTGGCTTTTTAAATAGGAGATAAACGAAGCTTAAAACTCTTAAACAGCAGTAGGTAGAAAAAGTTTAAAATGTTAAATATTTATATAGCTAGACAAATTCCTTCTATCTTTTTTTAAAAGCCAATATGATACACAAAACTAGCTTCTAGACCTTTACTGTCCCCTTCGTCGGCTCGTGCGTCGGCACGTATCGATCACAAAGCAGTCGGCGGCCTTTGAAAAGACACGAAAGTAAAAACCAGCCGAACCAAACAACCCCCCCCGCCCCCCCGAACAGAAAACAAAACCCACAAGAGCGAAGATTTGGCGCATCTAGTTTATTTTAAGTATGCGTTAAATGCTCTTTATAGGTGGAAGTCAGCTTGCTTCCAAGAGAGCCGTGACCAGCGCATCGTCCACACCTCCCAACATCCCGCCGTCACTAATTTACGGGTGTTTTTTGTTTTCCGTCCAAGCAACCGTTTCCGGCGAGCCTGCTTGGCTTGCGTACTTCATAAATAATCCGACAAACCTAAAACGGACAATTGAATGACACATTAAGATTAAGTTTTCCACATACAGTACAACATTGAATGCAAAGGCAACTGCAAAGGCAACATTTTAACCCCTTTTGCTTCAAATAGTTAGGAAGCGTAATTTGTTTGGCCTACTGCGTCTCCTAGGACTGCTGCGGGGTGTCTCCCCCTAGTCTGCTAAGAAGGTTTTGGCCCCATTACCGCCAATGCTCTACGTTCCCTATGTAATCAGTAGTGGAAGTATTGTCGCTCTGGTCCTTGTTGTGCGCTTGCTTCGCCTTGAGGATCTTGCGCTGCTCCTGGCGCTTCCGCCGGGCTTCCTGGTGCTCCTTCTGTCTCATGTACTGATACCGCTGCAGGAAGAGGTCTTTTGCATAATCGTACAACTCCATGTCTAAAAAATTGAGGGCCTCGATGCGCTTCTGAGTCTGCTCGTCTATCTCCACGCTGGAGGCCCTTGTGCTATTGTACTGCGTGAACGGCGAGATGAAATTCATGTTAAAAGTTTTCTCAAACAGGTACTGAGTCTTCCTCTGAAACTCCGTGAGGCCGAAGAAAGCCATGCGCTTCAGGTTCTCCTTCGCACTGTCTAGCAGGACCTTGTTCCTCTGCTCCTCCGGCATGACGGACAAGTTGTAACACCCGACCAGGCTGAGGTCGGACAGCATGCGGACCTGCCGATTGTTGGCCAGATTGTACGGGCAATCCATGAATTCCTTCAGGGAACAGCCGGACCAGTCGTCCCCGGTGTAGCAGCTGGGTAGCTCTTCGGTCGTCGGGGACCTTCCATCACACACGTGCAGGGACGCCTTCCACGTGGCTCCTCTCTGGACGTGTCTCCATTCGCTCAAGTAGCGGGACACGGGGTCGCGCAGGATGGTGATGTAGTAAAAGTTCCTGGGAAAGGAGGAGAGAAAAGCAGAGGGTTTAAACCTGGCAGGGAACGACTCGGCGGTCACAGTCAACCGGTGCTCGCATACCGCATCCGGGGGCACTAGAAACGCTAGCAACGCTTCGTCTAAGCCTGCGCCTTCGCCAAAGAGCCTCTAAGCCCTTCGTGTGATGAAGTAAGCCCGCTGCTCACGCCGTGCGCCTCCGACAGGCGTCTCTCAAGGTGCAAATCTACCCTGCCTGGCTTCAGACGACCGTGACGACTACGTCTCGCTTACCAACGGGCCTCTCGCTGGAGGGACCCACTTCGTAGGCCTATTCACATTAGGGAATATTACCAAAAATTTCCCCCGTACGGCTATTCGCTGTGGAGGGCAGCCCTAGTGTAGAAGAGGCTCTGGGGTGACTTCTGCCGCATCAATTCAGCTTGCTCCACGACTGAACTGATGCGACAGGAGGAGCCGCACTACCGGATGCGGGGTTCGACTCCTTCCACTGCAGAGCTCGGGACAGACAAAGCAGGTCTGGGATCGTCGCAAACACACGGCTCCGAGGCCTGTTCACGCGCTCGGTTCTCCTTCAGGCGTGCTCGTTCCCGTTAGGGTGCTCCCCCGGCCCCCACCCTACACGCAGAGGGGCAACGCTACGCCATACACAGCAGGGCCCGAACTACCGCCGTGCAACCGCCTGCACGCTGGCAGGAGATCCAGCAGCAGCCGACAACCAGCCGTGGCTTCAAATTCGCACCGCCCCCGTCTCCATCCCCATCTGCACGGGATTAAAATCACCACGGTTCAGTTTGGGGCCCGGTGACCGTCTGAGCAGGGTGCTCCAAAATACAGGGACTGCTGCATTTTCAGTCCTGCAAATAGTAAACACACACACAGACACACAGGCTCACACAGACAGGTGTGCGCGCACACACACACAGACATATACAGACATGCACACATATACATATAAAGACACAGACGCCTGTACTTAGACACACATATACATATAAAGACACACATACACTTATAGACACACAAATATACACATACACGCATTTACTTATACAGACACGCATATACACATATATGCATGTAAAGACACATGCGTATACTTATATAGAGACATATATACTTACACACATGCAGACAGACATACACATATAAAGACACATTTATATAGACACATACACATAAAGACACACATGCACATATTTATCTAGACACACATACACACACATTTATGTAGACACATGCATATAAAGACACACACATACTTATCTAGACACACATACACAGATAAAGACACACACGTACTTGTCTAGACACACATACACAGATAAGGACACATGTGCATATATTATACAGACAACCACCCCCTCCCCACAAAGTGCACGTTACTGGTTGGGGATCGCTTGCTTGCAGTCATTGGGGTTTGTTTCAACGACAACCCGCGGTGCTGGCCTGTGTCCGGCCCCAGGCTCGTGCACAGGGCCAGCGCACAGGCGGTGGCAGGGAGGGTTGGTCCCCGGTTGCATCCTGCCGCATGTCTCGTCCGGGTCCACGCGCCCCGCTTCTCAGACGACAGAGCCGGGGGACAGCTGGGGTCACACTCCAACAACGCGGCGCTGCACTCTGCTTCCCAGCAATCCCAATACGTGCCTCTTCTATTAACAATTAAACCTTGAAAGAAGAACACGATTCCCTTTTTCAACCAAGACAAAGGGGGGTTTTCTCACCTGCCCTCACCCAACCGTAGCAGAAGCAGCAAGAAAACCGGGCTTGAGAAGAGCCCCTGCATATCCAGCTTTGTTTCCCCACCTCTGCCTGCCTGCGGTGCTCCGAAGCTGAACAGCCAGCTAAGTAAATAACGCAGGAAATTAAACAAAACCTTAAGAGCGCTTTTTTAATAAAATAATTTCCGCCCGGGCCCTGGCTGCCGTCTGGAGCAATGCAACGGGCAACCTGCGGAGGAAGTCAATTCTGCCCGAGACACGGACGCCGCTGCTTAATCCTGCGGTCTGTCACCGCTCACGCAGGCAGGCAGGAGAGCGCCGTCCCCCGAGCTAGGTGGTGGACGCTACAGAAGGGTTCGGAGCCGGACTGATCTACCACGTGCTTTAAAACACAGTGGGAACAGGGAGTTTTCTAGCGTGCGATGGACTGGTAGACACTGGAATGAAATGGTTCAGCTTCAGGAACAACTGGAAATGTCAGCGGCAACGACGGGAGAAACAGCCGGGGCGGACCGAGGAGCAGCAGCACAGGCGGTGCCGTGCCCTGGCAGCACTAACACCACCGCCGCGATATACACCGTGGGGAAAGCAGCACAGAAAGTCCACTGCCGACCCACGAACCCTAGAAGGAGACCGATGCTTTCCTGTTCATCTATTACTTTGCACATGCAGTTTTACACAGGATAATTTGTGTGTGTGTGTGTCTAAGTACATGCACACCCACACTCTAAATGTGTACGTGCACACCTGCACAATACATGCGCAGGCACACACATGTGCTAGAAAACATGCAGTCACGGTGCTAGAGGCAACCTCTTTTATTAGACCAACTAGACACTTGCAAAACGTTTTTTTGGGCAGATTTTATCACGCCAATTTTTTTGCAACCGTCTAGTTTGGTCTAATAAAAGATACCGCCTCTAGCACTTGTATTCTGGATGCTGCTTGTATTCTCAGACCGGTACAGCTCCAGCCTTTGTCTCTGCTAGAAAACACGGGATTTACCGAAACACAGAGGTATTTTACAGCTATAAAAGGATGCAATATTCTACAGTAAAAGGAGCTGAGGCTGTCACTTCGCATTTCACCTCTTTCTTCACAAGCCTGCGGAAGCCGAGCAGCAGGTAGCGCTCAGGAACCACGACGGGCGCGCGTTAAACTGCGCTCCTCACTGCTGTGCCTCCCGCTTTCCGCAGCGTGCGCCTGCAAACAATGCCCAGCCACAGTGTTCCTTGCACGCTCGTGCACTAGTCGGGGGGACGCAGTGGACAACAACCACCCTGCAGCGAGGACTGGCCCATTTAGGTAAATAAAGGAGTGAAACCATCTCAGCGAACAAGCGTCACTGCTGGAAAATTGTTCAACAGGAAATTGCACACGGATGGAGTCAGAAGGAGCTTTACTGCACAGCAGCACAAAGGAAAAAAGAGCTCTGAGCGCGCAGAGGCTCTCGCGGAAAGCAGAGGCTGGCCCCGAAAGCGAGCTGTAAAATAAATGTGGGCGTGAAGGGAGGGCGCAGAGCTGCACCTGAGGCTTGGAGAGGTGAGGGAAGAAGGTTGTGGCACTGTATGGCTTTTCTCAGCCCACTGCCGCCTGCGTCACACCACCGGGGGCACGTTTACACGTGTGCGTTTACTGCGCAGTAACCAAAAGGACTGCGCTGTGCAGGTGTGCGTCTACACATGCATGCCTGAACTGCACAGCAAATATGGTGACTTACACCGACTTCAGCATAAATTTGATACCTGTGGCAGGCAGGCGATTAGTAACACACATGTAGATGCCTTACTGCGCTGTAACTGTGTGCGTGTGGACTGATTTGGGACTAACTTTAGTCTGAAGTCGGTCCACACACAGCGTTAACACATTTTAATGCCTGCACGTGTAGACACCGGGCTATTCCCCACTTACTGTGCAGTAAATTACTGTACTGTAAATTTAAGCTGGCATAAATGCACGTGTAGACACAGCCACGGTGAGAGGCTATGGTCCCAGCTCTGAGACGGTGGCGTTACCAACCCCCTCGCAAACAGCCCAGAGGACTCTTGCAGGTGAGACTTACACGCCCAAAACACCAAGCTGCTGCTGCTCCGGCAGGCGTCCCCATAACGAGATCCCAAATGAATCCATTTGTCCCTTTCCAAAATTACCATGAATTATTTTCCACCCAAAGCATTTTTTAAATGTGCTTTCTGAACACTTCCAATAGAAAGCATGGACACAAGTGCGTGAAGTATGAAACACAAATACACAACCGAAGATTAGACACCCACATTTTCACTATTATTATTATTATTTTTTTTTTTGCCTTTAGGAGGAGAAAAGCAAAACCCCAACGTGTTTCTGATGGACATCTTTTCATTCCCCTTGGCCAGCTCTACTTGCTGATTTTCTGTAGGTAACCAAGTGGCTTGCCTTCAGCAACCTGCAGACACCCATGGCATTAGTTCAGGAGATGCTCAAGGACTGCCGACAAGTATAAGGTGGCATTATTTACCATTGCCAAGGGGTTACCTGTCGCAGTGCCCGCTTCTCGTGCCCACCACACGGAGCCGGTGAGATTATATTAGTTACTGAAGAGGCTTCCTCTGCCTCACCCCTTCCGAGACCGATGGAAGTTCATCCAGGACCCTGTACAGGGGCTCCTCCCGCGCTGCGACAGCCGGGCTGCTGAAAGAGCCAAGGGGGCCCCCCGTGCAAGGGCATGGGAAAGCTGGCAAGGTCTCCAGGCCCTAGGTCAGTGATCCTCGATCGGGGAGCCGCGAGATCTGCACGGGTGCCATGGGGGGCTGCACGCTATTTGCACCGAGGCGTGCACTTCCACACGATTCACAAGGTAAGCCCCGAGACTGCAAACAGGAACCCGGGGTGTCACACCTGCTGCGTCCTCTCCAACCTCTTTGCAACAGAAGAATTGCTCTGCTATTTTTCCTTAGCTTTCACTTGTTTTTTGGGTTGTTTTTTTGTTTGGTTTTTTTTACTATGAGCTGGCGTTGTTGGAGCGAGACTCTTCTCAGTGGGGGCAGACGGCAGGACAAGGAGCAATGGGCTCCAGCTGCAGCAAGGCAAGTTGAGGTTGGATATTAGGGAAAACGCTCTCACTCAGAGCGTGGTGAAGCGCTGGGGCAGGCTACCCAGAGAGGTGGTGGCGTCTCCATCCTTGGAGGTGTTGAAGACCCGGCTAGACAAAGCCTTGGCCGGGATGATGGAGCTGGGGCTGGTCCTGCCTGGAGCAGGTGTGACCTCCTGAGCTCCCTTCCAGCCCTCATTCTCTGATTCTATTATTTCTATTTTTCCAAGGTGGGTTTTAAGTCTAACAAGGGGCGCCTGAAGTCTAAAAAGGTTGCCGGCGTACTGTAGCCGCGGTATGGCAGGGTCAGCCATCTCACCCTGCTAACGAGTCTGTGCTATCCTTGACTCACACCCCACAAAAACAAGCCCGGAGACAATTCAGCAGACGCTCCGTACAGCCCCGTTTGCTTGCCGGCGTGGCCCGTGGCTCATTACATGCCACGGCTGGGCTGCCTCCTGAAGAGCCAAGGGGGGATAACAAAGCTCCGCCGCAGGAAGAAGGCCAGCAACACTGTAAACTCTAAGGTCATCGCAGCAATCAATGAGAAGTTAATGTAGGAAGGGAAACAAATCCTTAGCCAAAATCAATACAACGTACATTTTATCATAGCTCAAATTCTTCAACCTTTTCACTTTGCATTCTTAGGTTACAGCCCGTGATAAAGAACATTTGGCTGCTGTTTGAAAAAAAAAAAGATGAGAGAGAGAGAGAGAAAGGGGAAAAAAAACCCAGTGAATAAAACATCTCTCAAAGATGAATAGAAACATAATTGTTTTGCAATGGGGCATCAACTCGCAGGTTAAGATTGCTTCATCTAGCTAACAACATCTGCGGCGCTAGCATTGTCTTCCCGCCTCCCATGAAACTGCCTTGGTAGAGCAGCAGCAGATGGATTTAACATTAACTAATACGAATACCAGAAGTCAAAAGGGCTAAATGGAAACAAACGTGAGTTAATTATCCAGAAAATATGTCCAGAAACAATTATTACGATGTGGAAGCCTGAGGTGCTCGAGGCTCAGGTTTTCTTGAACATCTGCAGAGCCAGGAGACTCGACGATCTCGGCCCGCAGAAGGGAACTCCAACGGCACGTGGAGACAAATGGGCGTTTCAAGTCTAACCCGATCCATCTGCGTACTCCCCAGGCTCCAGCACGTCCCTGCTATCTGTCTCCTCCATCATGTTGTCCTCTACGGGCTTTTCCCCCGAGCCTGGATTTCCCAGGCGCGTCGTGCATTGCAGACCAGAGCACCGTTTAACAGCGCTCACGTATTTTGCATATTCACATGAACCTTCAGACCTCAGCTTGCATGCGACCAGGCTACTGATAAAGGCAACGTCTTTGGAAAATATCAGCTCCTGGGGTAGGTGCAGGTTTCCGTTGTCTGAGTTCAAGGTCTTGCTGACTCCAGAAGTCTGAATGAGTACCCAAGCTGCGGAGAGTTTCTCTCAATTGAGCCTCCAAAAGCTTTTACATTCATTTTCCAGTAATGGAATTATGCCAGAGATAGATTTGGCCTTGATTGCTTGGAGAGCTCTTCTGCTCTAGCGGATGGGAAGCACCAGTGGTTTGCAATAATGCTTGATCCTACACGCAACAGCTCGGGCCTTCTCCTAAACGCTCTTAGCGGGGTGGCCTCTGAACCCTGCGAGTGCACATCTTAACCCGCACCAAGCTGCTCGCAAGCAAGAGCCCAAGTTTCACTCGCTCAGAGGCATCTCCGGGGCTCGGAGAAGAGCCCCACGCTCCTCCCGATAGGCGCTACAAGGCTCAGCTTGGATGCCTGCGACATGCAGAGCAAAAGGAGCTTTTAAGGCGGCGGTGGAATTAGACTGACCCCGAAGCTATCAAAACCCATTAGCGATAGGCTCGAGAATCACTTATTCTCGATATTGTCTTGGGCACAATCCTTCCTTTTAGCGCAGGCAGAGATAACATTACAGCGCGAGCCAATTCAGTGCCGGCTGCTCTTTGCACGAGTCCAAGGTGAGGCCAGACCCTCTGCCGCTTGTCACGTCGCCGCGCGCTACCTCCCCGCGGGGCTGCACAAAGTTTGGAGCCTCCATCCAAACAACCCTCCACGAGGCTGGTCCAGTTTTCTGGGCTGGAAAGCGCAAGATAAGCTGGTCCTTTGTGCCGTGCCGGCTCCTCGGAGAAGCGTTTTGCCGCAGAGCTGCTCTGCGACTTGCTTGCTACCATAATGGAAAGAAACCGGCCGGAAAGTAACCCCAAGGAGCTCCAAAGCCGGCTGCAAAAAGGGTGCAAAGTGTCTCCCGTGGTATTTTGGATGCTCTTCCGCTGACCGACGGCACCTGGGGAGCTCTGGGAGATGAGCAATGCATTTGATTCAATTCCCAGGAGCCTCCCTTGAAGTTTCTAGCCGAGGTCTGAAGCTACCTCATTTTCTCCCCGTCAGCTCGCCCATCACCTCTGGTTATGACTCGCTACCGAGTGACAGCACGCAGCTTGGCCTCCCTCTCTCCGCGCGGGATTATCAGCCTGACGAGTCAAAGAGCCCTGAAAGAGGCTGATAAGGCACAGGCAGACCGCAGGAATCTGTTCTCCACCTGAAAGGAGGTAATGGGAATATTGATCCTGGCAGGTACATTTACACTAGCCTTCAATAATGGCGTGGGAGCATCAGGCCAGCAAAGCAATGAAGGCTTAGAACAAAAAAAAGAAGAGGCTTTGCTGGAGTCCTGCAAGGAGAGGGAGAGAGAGAGAGAGACCTGCTGCAGCCGCGAGGGCTCTCAGATACGCGGCCCCTCGCCGTCACGTCCACACCCATCCATCACAACCTGCGCCGTTCGCCGGGGACGGACATTTCGATTTGCTCTGTCACGGGCACCGGCCAGCACCGAGAAAGGCCCAGGAGCGCAGGATCCGGCCGAGTCAAAGGAGCTGCATCACCCCTGCACGTTCCCCCGTCAGCTGAGAGGGAACAGGTGCCGGGGGGCCGACGCCGGGCCCTCTCTCTGCCGGGCTTCGTAATCGTCCCTGCTCCCTTACAACGTTCAGAAATGCACAAACGTAAAAAAAAAAAATGCAAACTGAAAGAGCCCTGAAAGAGGCTGTCAAGGTGTCCGTCAGCCCTCGCATCTCTCCCACGCGCGTGCAAAAAGATTTCGGCAAATCTGCGAAGAAGGGCCAAGCCCCGGGCGATGACGCCCTTGCCCAGCGCTAACACTATCCAGGTCGCTTGCCAAGCAGATGGACTCAAAGCACTGCTCAGGGCCTGAGCTGTTTCCAGCTCCTCTTCAGGAAAGCAGGGGTTAAAATCCAGTTCATTTCATCAGGGGCCTAAATACCTTGTTGAATATGGGGGGATTTAGGCACGTAGCTCAGCACTTTTCCCAATGGGGCTCAGAAGATGGTTACAGGAAAGGGCCGCTCGCCACCGTCACCCTCCTGGGATGTGCAACCGGGTCGCGATAGCTGGATAGGACGCCGGTCGGACGTGTTGGCAGAGCACCCGGGGAAGACGCGGTGCTCTCAGATGCTTCCTTAAGGGACTGGCTTAGCACCCTCCCTGCGAAAGCAAAGCCAGATGCGGCCCACTGGCTCCCGTGAGGGTTGTTTTGCAGGGAAGGTGCGAAGCCGGGCCCTGGGGAAAGCTGCTGGATGAAGGCAGCTCTGGGGTACCGGCAGGTGCAGCTCCTGCGAAGCCCGCGGGGTTACACCAAGGCTGGATTTCAGCCCCGTCAACATCAGGGTGCGTAGCATCTTCCGGCACGGGACACCTCTTGGAAACCGGAGCCACACGGGAGGGAGCGACGAGCCACAGACTTTGGGGAACATCACGCCGTCCCAGCCAGGGAACCCCCATGGATGCGCGGGGCGGCACCACGGCCCCTCTCATGGCTCACGCATGTAGCAAGGGGGGTTCACGGAGCAGGGGTATCCACTTCCCCGTGTGCAGAGAGGAGCGAGAGGGTGGGCTCCTATGATTACCTCTCAAGGAGCATGCTTGCGGGCCCTCGGGAGAGCACTGCTGAGGTAAGTGATGGATCCCCATAGGAACGGGAATGCAGGTGAATCGCCCAGCGGTCCAGTTCGCACGGGGACGCCGGCAGCCTTGGCAGATGGAAAGAAAGACACCGCGAGGCCCTCTCAGCAGAGGTGCAGGAACTCTCCGAGCGGGAATGCAGGATTTTTGGGATGCACGGCTGAAATCAGTGCTTCGGGGAGCTGGACGAGGGATCGGCGAGCTCCTGGGATCTCAGGATTTCGCAGGGCGAGAAACACCACAGGACTGATGATCTGGCATTGCAAACACTACCGGAGGCAGGGCCGAACACCGAGGGTCGTCTCCGCCTCAAACGTTTCCCACGCACAACTCCACCACCTCGAACAAGGTCATGCAACTCGGCGAGCGTCCTCGTTTATAACACCGGTGCTAATAAAGTGCCGGCTGGGCTGACACGTTGGAGGGGCACCACAGCTGACCCAGTCCAGATGAAGACAGCCCCGCACGGCCCGGTGCCGGCGAGTAGCGCATCGTTATCCCGCTCGTCTCCCAAATTAGCCATTTAGAAAAGTCCCGAGACCTGCAGCCTGGGTGCACCATCCCCCAGCCCTGTGCATCCAGTGAAGGGTTTCCTGTCCGGCTATTTCATGCTGCAGGCACGGATAAAAAGCCAAGGCGGCCAGGTCGCGTCTGCGCCAGCTGAGAACGGTACGCCTGCCTGCCCCGCGTCTCCAAACCCAGCCCACGAGCTACCGAGATGCAACCGCCGGCGCCCACCCACCGGTTCCGAAGGACTTCACCCCGATGCTGACGAGCAACTGGGCCCCCGTCTCCCCCATCAATCAGCCGTCCCTGCCACGCGCCAAGGAGAAGTCAAACTCAATCATCTCGCGTCGGCTGCCGACGGCGCTCCTTTCCCAGCCAGCGAGGTTAATTCCCACTAACAGCGGCCGACCGAGAATTTGCCGCGTTAACGCTGCAAATGCTTCCTCCAAGAGAAATACCTTTGCGAGACAGGCGAAGACACCGGGCGAGAGGCGGCGACTCCCCGTCCCCGCCGCCGCACCCCAAACTCGAGCACCTGGGGACATCGCTCCTGCGCTCCCCCTCCTCGCAAGCAGGAAGACGGCTCGCCGATGGAGACGCGGCCGCGCCGGCGGACCTGGCTCTCAGGGACGCGGGCATGCAGCGCCGCGCTTGCCCCAACCGCAGGCTACAGCCGTTGCATGGCCCCAAGTCCCCACCTGGAGACAAGGGCTGGGCTTTAGGGGCAGCTCCACGGCCAAGACGGGACTTGCTTCTCTAGGCATTTCTCAACCTCCCTCCGCTGCTTGAAGGGTCCGATGTAGTTCAAGGGGCTCGTGCATGCTCCTGTGGGGATGAGGTGCGTCCCTGGGGCTAGTCTCTCCTCTCCTAGGGCTTCAGGGAGACGCGGCTCGCTCTCAGAAGGGCGCACACAGGACGCTGACCTCGTCCCAGGCACGGAGAAGCCTGCATTGCAGCGGGGTGGGCAGACCCAGCTCCATGCCAGCAGAGCCAGGCCCCCGGGTGGAAACGCTTCCAGGATCGGGGCCCCGAGAGAGCGCAGCTCCTGGGCCAGCAGGTTTCAGACCCTGCCCTGGACCTTGCTCCAGCAGCCGGGTTAAGTATGGTCTAGCAGGGATGCAATGCAGCAGGCTGCCTTGATTTGCTCAGTCTAGTCCTTCCTACGTGGATCGGACGCACCATGCAACAGTTAGCACCGGGTCTCGAATGGATGGGGGGGGGAAGGCCGGCAGCTCCCAGGAACGCGAGGCATCTCTTCCCGGTCCCCGGACACAGGTAAACGTGGGGCAGATCCTTTGAAGTCAGCCAGCAGACCAGAATCTGCCAAAAATCCCACTGAAAACAACACCCCCATTTCTCTACCCCGGCAAAATTATGCACGCCCTTTGCCGTCATTGCATCCACCCGCAGGTGCGTTGGCCCCTGCAACGGGCCCTTTGGGCAGCGCTGCAAACAGAAGGAAGAGCCCCCCCTTCGAGAACAGCCTCTGGTGCCAGGCATATTTTTCACTACAGAAAAGCGTCAGGTAATGTGGCAGAACACCTCCAAAACGCAAGGCAGAATCTGGTTATCTACAAATTACATGGTACTGTAATTTTCAGCAGCTAAATTAATTTCAACTGTGGGCTCCATTTCATTCCTGAAATCAAAAGCACATGGAGCCGGGCGTTCGATACGGGGAGGTTAGTGAAGGAACAGGTCTTAATGTAGTCAAAGCCCATTTCTCTCCTGTTTCTGCAGCTCACAATTAGCCCCGGCCTGTCTCGCGCCGCGCTTTGTTGCGATACCCAGCGGAAACCCACAGTGCCAGAGCGAGATTGCTCACATTTGCTCCTGTTTGCAAGGTCAAGGATAAGGATTCTCGGAAAGAAAAGGAGGAGGAGGAGTAGGAAGAAACACTGCTATTTTCTGCAGCTTTCTGCAAAGGCCGGCGGCGCAGGCACGGCATTTCTTTCTTTCTGCTCCAGGCAGAGCCACGACAATGCTGCCGTTCAGGACGGGGGGCCGTCACGCGTGGGGATGCGTTTCGGAGCCGCAAAGCGAAGACGCCAGCCATCACCCATTTAAACCTTCCTCTAAGGAACCGTCCGGTTTTGCTTTCACCAGCGTCTGATGAATCACGGTTGCGTGGTGGACTTCAACGGGGAACGGTCGGCTACCTGCCCCATCTTCCGTGGAAGAAAATCAGATGGCATCCTCCATAAAAACACCAGAAAAAGGAGCATGGTTTTTTGGTCTTTCTTTTGCAAAAGCAGCAAGGACACAAGCCCATCGTGGCCAATGAAACCCCCACGGAGGGGAGAGGTGCTGGACCAGAGAGCTTGGCCCCCCCGAAGGCTCCGGTCCAGGTTTTAGGATGCTCTAGCGGTGTCCATGTGCCTGCATGCAGACACTCAGGCCTAATTAAACATGCTGAAGATATGCAAATCATGCAAGCTGTAACTTTGTTCACAACACAGAACTGTCCCCAGGTCCCCAGGACGCTGCTTGCAGAGATAAGAGCTGCCCCGCAGTTTTATCAGGGTAGAATTAATTTCATAATTGCCTGCATTATTAAGATCTCCGTGGGGTAGCCGTGTATATGAGCCGACGTGGCGGTGGCTGTAGCATCCCCTGGTTTCGCAGGCAATTGCAAAGCAAACTCCCAGTCGAGACCCTGCGACCGGAGCTCAGCCGGTCTGGACACCCTCGTG
>JAGPOW010001327.1:37441125-37460712 GCA_030014935.1 Caiman crocodilus | reverse complement strand
GTAGCCTCCGAAGTCCTTCCTTACCCCGACGGCGGGGTCACGCTCCAGATGGAGGAAAGGCACAGCTCCCCGGTGCAAAACAGCCCGGTCTCACTAAACATTTAGGTCCGTGTGGCACGCAGGCAGCCAGGCCGGAGGATTTAACCCCAAGCGAGGAGAGAGAAGTATGCACACAAAAGGCTTTTCTACTGAGGTATCAAGAACCATAGTATTGCCAGCACGGGAGGAGGGGGTGGCCCTGCACTCAGTGATGCACAAAGCCTTGGTTTTCTGGCCTTAAAAATGTGTTTTGCAGGTTGTTAGCAGCCTTCCAAGGAAAACCCAGGTTTTTGCTACTCCCGAACTACCAGATGTTGGTGGGAACCCCAGCAAAGCACCAGTTATCGTCTGTATTACAGCGGTGCCCCAGTACTGCGTCCCTGCCCCAAAGAGCCGATGGGTTTAGATTACCCTACAGTCCTCCTCATCCCCCCCGGAGATGCTTTGCATCCACTGTCTCCCCAGAGAAGCGTCCAAGCGCAGAATCGCCGTTGCACAGCACGCATCTACAAACAGACCTTTTGCCGACGCATCGGAAAGCATCCTAAGACTCCTAAAAGGCAAGGGAAACCCAGTTCAGCGACTGCAAACGAGCCAGGCAGTAGCCATGGGATGCTGCTATAAAGTCAGATGTTTACAGCACTATTTGCCTTCTCTAAATGCAGTTGCAAGAATTGCTTTCAGCTGGTACCAGCTATTCCTGTGGCATCCGAGATGCAGGTTTCCCCGGCCGACGCTCCAGAAGCAGCGGTTTACAGAGAAGGAATAGTGGCAGTTTTTCATTTTCCAGAGTCCACTCACCCTTCCAAGAATCTTAATGCCTCATTGATTCATAATACAGTACATAAAGATTTCATTTTTCCTGTGCACAGTGATATATTATGGAGGCAATCTATTTTGCCACTGAAAAGTTTGCTTAGTAGAAAAATTTGGAGTTTTGACATTCAGGAAATTACAGTCATCTGTAAAACACGATTGATATGCCAAGGCTAACATTTTCATTGCACTTCTGGAGCCAGAATAACTATGCTAAAATATTTATTATCCTCGAAGAACTCCAGATTCTTTTTTGCGAAAAGCATGTATTTAGCGTTAAAAAAAAAAAAAAAAAATCCTCATTGTCGACGTATGGAGCTCAGCTGC
Organism: Caiman crocodilus; assembly: GCA_030014935.1. Classification (NCBI taxonomy): domain Eukaryota; kingdom Metazoa; phylum Chordata; order Crocodylia; family Alligatoridae; genus Caiman; species Caiman crocodilus. Next base: position 37,459,530 of record JAGPOW010001327.1, on the reverse strand, counting down.
GTCCCAGATGTGTCACACCAAGCCCTTCATCTTCTGACCAGAGGAAAATACACCAACAATTTAATACAACCCACAAATGAACAAAGTCTCTGCCTTGCTTCTCAGCTTTCAACTAGACTACGCGTGGCTGAGTGCAATAGCGTGTTTGGTGTCACTAGCATGAAGAAAGCAGGACGGGACTGGGACCGCGGTGCCTTTTATCGTCGTTCCGTTGCTTTCATTTCCATCTCGGCTCCTACGCCGCCGAACACTTAGCTGTACCGCTTACCTGGGCTCGTCTAAGACAAAAGACGATTGCAGTCGCGTACCATTCAGTGGCAACGGATCATATAAAGTTGCCTGGGTTTTTTTTCTAGCTGCCTAGTGCAGGGTAAATTTTATTATCGGTCTGGACCAGAAGCCAGAAGAAAGCAGAGCTCTCCGGTCTCAGTACGACATCCAAGTCAGTCCGTTTCTTCACGGGACTATATGAATATGCACTCATAAATTGTGCGTTAGCCCATTTCCCTAGTGTTTGAAACCACACTCATGTGTGTTGCTTAAATTTGTACTGCAGAGAAAACCGGATGGATATAAATATCCCTGCTATTAAAAAAGCCAGCATTTTCTAGCAATTCTCTCTCTGTCAAGTAACAGATCATGCATACGCCATTCACTGCTCTGCTGGGAATTTGATCACGGTAGATCACTTAAATTCATTTGTTTCTATACCAGACCGATATCAATTCTCTTTAAGAATACACAAAAGAAGATGGCTTGGTTTGAGTTATAAAATGTATCATTGATATTAATTTCTCCTCAAATTGTCTCCATAGATCACTCCATCTCCCCACACCAAGCAGCTGAGGGTAGCATGTAAGCACTCTTCCTTTCCATTTCCAAAAACAGACCCAAACTGATCAAATTGATTTAAAGAGTGTTTTTAAGAAGCGGCAGCAAGGACGGGTTGTGCACAAAAGTCCCACAAATAGATGGCACTTAAAATAAGTTTTACCGTATCTCAGCTATCGAACACTTGGGAATCTGTAACAACCTGTTTACCAGATTTCTTAAACTGTGTCAAGCAATTATTAAGACCGCCTTGGCAATAGTAATTAATGCATTAAAGCTAATATATTTGCAGCTGCGGACAAAATATTTACAGCTGCAGCCTGCTACAATTTTAATTTAAGCATTCATTGATTTCATTTAGCACGGCGAGATTATATAATGAAGAAGTCTGCATCAATTGTAGTGAGTACCAAGTGTAGTCCTTACCCACTAGGGCTCTTTAGTAATATCAAGTAATGGAAGGGGATTCTCATTTAATTGAATTGGAAATGAAACACATATTAGCTAAGGAAACTTAATCAGTGTAATAATATTAAAATGGGGCACTCAGACAAACTCTCCTGATTAAGTCACTTGCAAACATTTCTGTAATCATCACCAAGGCTTGTGGTGCTAATGATTTAAACTTACTTTTCTCCCCCAGGGAACCAAGCTGTAATTTCCTAGCAGGCGATGAGACTGTAGTGCCCGCTGGCCGCCGTGTCAGACGCTGCCGCGGACAGCCGCGACGCAGGGATGCTGGCTTCGGAGGAGAGCCGCGCGGACGCAGGGGTCTGCCACCCCGGGAGCATCTCATTGCAAGACAAAAGCTGAGCCTTCGCACTGCACATCCCACGGCTAAGCACATCTGGAGGGCTGGCAGCTCTCTCCTTGGACCCACAGCCTTTAGTCTGGACCCAGTACTGATATCACACAGGAGCGCAGCGCGAACCGTGAGATGGGCCCTTCTCCCAGGAGGTCAGATCCCACATGGCCATTAGCACAACTGGGTTTAAAGCTGTGCAGAATAGGAAAGTGTGTTTCTAAATAAAACTCTGCCTGCATATTTGCTGTGTAAGGGCTAATCTGCATGAGGTTTCACTTCGGCCTTTTCAGCCAAGACAGAAACCACTGCCCCAATTCCCTCCGCGCGGTTCTGCCGCAGCTGTTTTGCAAGAGCGTACTTGGCGTCTGGCTGAGTTTGCTCCATTTGCAAGGCTGCAGCCTGCTGCTGCAAAGGGAGCTGACGGATGCTTGCAAGTGCAGGCAAAAAACAAAATTTATGGGAAAATTACACACTTAAATGCAAGGGAGGGAAAAAAAATCTGGGTCTTTTATTCCATTCAAGAAGATGGAGAACTCCAGGATGTGCATAGAGACCCTACAGCTGATGGTGTCTAATCAAGCGCGTTCATACAGAGGGTGTGCATTCAGACATACCAGCTAGGACGCATTAGGCGCGTCCACACGCGCGCTTGCAGCAGCTCAAATAGAAGCAGTGCAAATCTGAGCCAGGGCTTGTTGCCTCAGCACACGTGCTCGGACATGCACTTTGTCGTGGAGCAAATTGTGCCACTTGGGGCAAAATAACCCTGCCTGGCTCCCCCCGGAGTGCACGTGGATTCCTGGGCTCAATGTTTAGGGGTCTTGTCTCTTCTTGCTCTGCAAGCACCAGCCCGGCTGACGCTAATGGAAGCCCGACGTGGCAGACACAGACCCTTCTCCGAGCCAGCTTGCTACACGCGAAGCCAAGCCCAGCTCCATGCTAGCCCCAGCGACCAGACGCGCAGGCCAATTCCACAGCATTTCTAGCTTCCTCCAGAATAATTCAGCCTCGTCCTTATTTTGAATGTGAAGGAACAAACGTGCGCTCTGCTTATATCGACGGTGGGAAACGCTTCCCGGTAACAATGCCCTCACCTGTGACCAACTTGAAAGGCACGTTTAAAAGGCCCTACCAAGGACAGGCGCGGCGCTCCTCCTGCCTGGCCTCTTCTGGCTAAAAACACGCGTGACATTTTAATTATCACGTACAAACGTTACCGCAAGCCAGCCACGAAACAGATGGCGTCCTGAACGTCACAGCGCAGCCGGCGTTTTCCAGAGGAAACTTTTCGGTGGGTCCATCAGTGAGTTGTCCCAACCCCCTTTCCATCGCAGCGTCCGGCGGCACGGGGAAAGCCGCGTTGGCAGGCGCAAATAAAAATCACCCGGAGCATAACGGCACCCCCTACAAGGCACGGCCTCGGGGGAACAAGCTCAGCGGTGCTGCGCGGGTGCAAAGGGACCGAGCGCGGGCGAAGGCGGGCTTCCCAGAAAAGGGGCCGAGAGGGAAAAGTCGATGAAACTTTTCGGCACTCGCGTGGCTACGAGGAGGAGACCGTGGCACTCCTGTCCCGGCGCACGTCTTCGTTAGCGGGTTTGTTTATCGCAACGTTTTCCCCGCGGGTCCCACGTGAGCTGGCGGCACCCCCCAGGGCTCCTTTCTTCCCCGCTCCTGCACAGCCCCTAAATCCCCGCTCAGGGGCCCAACATCCTTCCAGCTGGAGCCGGCGGGTAACGTCTCCCTCCGGGACCCATCAGCGCTGCTCCCGGGCTTCCGGGGAGGTGGCGGCCGAGTGGCGCCAGGCGCTCGTCAATCCCCCCCCGGAGACTTGCCGTTCTGCCGCTTGGCCAAAAATAGTGCCAGCGGCAGGCAGCCCGGTTCGCTCGCATCCCGACCCCCGTGGCAGGACGGAGCAGTCCACACAGGACAGGATGCAAGTGCAGGTATCGCGCCCCTGGGCCAGTCTGGAGGCAGAGCTAAACCCCCGTCACTGCATCATTAGGTTTCCTTGGTGATATTTCGGGACTCGGCACAGGGAAGGCCAGCGCTGCCACAGAGCTCGCGACGACATGAAAGCCAGCTCGGATGCTCAGAAAGGCTCGGGAAACGAGCGGGGCGATGTCCCCCGCTCACCTAACGAGCTCCTTCCCCTTTCATGCTCAGAAACGACCGCTGGCCGAGCCGAAAGGGCCCGCCGGCTAACAGGCGGAGGCAAAACCTAAATCGGTGGGAGTTTTCACGCGGCGCCGCTTCCTCCGTCTCGCGACGGCGAGCGCGGGGGCACACGCAACCACGGCCCTGGCTTCGGGGATCGTTTCTGTAATTACTCCAAGGGAACGTTTTCTGGCAATGGGTCCCAGCACGGCATCCTCCGAGCATTTCCTCTCGCCCGCTCTTACCACCCAGTAATAACCCCTTCTCTCAAAACCAGCACCACGCCGCCAGCCAGCCACGGCCTCTGAAAGCTGATGCTTCTTTCAGGCCATTTAGGATGTCCCACGGCCTCAGCTCCCTCTGGGCAGCCGTGGCGTAGGGCAGCGATCAGACACCAACCCAGCGTGCTAGCATGCCTCGGGGAGGTTGCAACCTGTGCCGAAGGCTCATCGTGGTCTTGGAGAAGAGCACGAATAATTTGATTTATTTTCTTTGCGTATCCACACGGCAGCGGGCAGAGCCAACCTAACTGCCTCGAAGGAAAAGCATACGCAAGCCTTCGGGCGCGAGACGCCAAAGACGTGTGCAATTCCTGCTGCTGTTGTTAGCAACGAAAGCTCTCCTCTCATCTCAGACCTTCTTGCAAACAGCCGTCGAGGACCGACGGGGGCTTCTGGGGAGGGACCGTGTCCCCGGCTCAGACATCCACCCACCGCTCATCTCCCCCGGAAAACTTGTGCAAGGTTTCGGGACTCTTTTGGAAAGCACAGCCTCTCTCGCCCTAGCGTGAGCTCCTGCACGCCAGTCCTTCGCCGGCGGATTTTGGGCGTGCTCTATCCCCAGCAAGGGAGGAGGATTCCCATCTCCAGGGGATGAGAATCAGGCGCACACACAACTGCTAAAACATGCTTCCCTCCATCTCTTCCAGGACAGCCGCCTTTCCTATTCTCCAGCTAGCTCCCCGGCAGCAGACGGGTTCCGGTCGGCAATCCCTACGCCTAGACCCGCTTCACCTTCGGGGCTCGCTCTGTGAACCACGCGCCGTCCCCATCGCGGTCTTACAGAAGATGGACATCTCTGCACTGCCGGTTCGCATCGCGGCTTCCCCCCACGAAGTCCGTGCTGGGCGGCAAGCTTGCTGCAGCCCCTGTTATTAATCCTTTTTCCTGTAAACTGGCGCAGCGAGCATCTATTTATAAGTAAATGAATCACCGAGATGATTGCAAAGCCGCACCCGCTGCAGAAGCTCCTACTCCGTGTCAGAAAGCTCAGCCCCATGGACGCACCACGAGACCCGAGAGGCAGGGACCTGGAGAGGTCCATGGCTGTGCCCGCTCTGAGCCCCTGGGTTTTCACCGGGTACCGCAGGAGTATTTCACGCGGCTACAAGCCTTGCAGAGAGTCCCTCCGTCAGCGATGCTGAGCAGTGCCGGGGGGGCATGCTCCAGTTTGCAGCAGATTCATTTTCCTCCTTCAACCCAACGTGCAAGTGCTCTCTAGAATGAACGACCGTCAAAACCAGGGGTCCCAGTGTGCTCTCACTTGCACAGGCTATGCATTGCTCCAATAAAGCTTAACCCCAGTTGCTTTATACCATTTGGCTGCAATACTCTCTTCTTCGGTTCTCACCCGCGGAGGGGTGAATTTAAGACAACCACATTTCTCCCCAAACTGCTCAAAATCCAATACACACCAGGCAGCAGGGCCTGCTCCCGGGCAGCAGTGCAAGGAAACGTATGCGACTTTTATCTGAGCAAGTCACTAGCGCAGGTGAACGCTGGGTTTCTGATCTACGAGGTGCTGTTGTGCACCAAGACGTCTGGTTAGCACAAAAGCGGGGCAATGAGCTAATTTCATCGCCTAGTGAATACTTGATGCAACTAATGGCCATGGCAATCATAGCAAATGAGGGTGGGAAGGCACCTCAGGAGGTCACTTCCAGTCCAAGCCCTGCACCGAGCAGGACCAGCCCCAACTCCATCATCCCAGCCAAGGTTTGGTCTACTTGGGTCTTCAACACCTCCAAGGATGGAGAGCCCACCCCGTCTCCATAACCAGTCCTAGCTTATGAGACAGGCTGCAAAGAGCCAGCAGGCTGGGGCATGGTGCTATGAAAGCGAAGCGTGACGCTAGCAGCGCCGCCCAGCCAGGTAGCCCCAGCTCCATCTCGCTGAAGCGGCAGCACAAGCACAACTTGCATTTCAACACACCGAGACCCCTAGTCGCTGCCATGGCCTGCAACAGAACGGCACTCCCGCGAGACGCAGAACAGCAGCCTGGTGTCAAAGACCAACCGAGGAAGCAAACCTATTCAAAGAGCTGTTCTGGCTGGAAACGATTCGCCTGGATTGGCTGCTGCCTTATTCAATTCCCTTTTTTATATTTAAATAGACACCGTAACCATCTCTCTATGAGAAGTGATTTTGTCACGTACACCTGCCTTGCAGTCCGAGTCTGACGCTGGCTTTGGATCCCGGGCATTGCACTTAGCTCTGGGGATCCGCCAGGGCTTTTCTCTGCTATACGATCAATTGGCATATCGTATTTCCATTTTTGCACAATCCGCATCAAAGCCCAGGCCCCATTTGTCTCAGTTTCTCTGCGAGGCATTGTGGAAGTCTTCCGGTCATACCTCATGCTAAATCCATAGAAACAGTGTTAGCCACTGGCTCGCACCCCACTGGCAACCCGGGGTAGGAAAGCTTTCCCACGAGGACTGACATTTACTGTAGGCAGAAATTTTACATTTGCAACTCAGTGTTCAAAAATGACTTTCAAGGAATTATTTAGAGCGCCGTTTGGCAATGTGCACACAAATCCATTTTTTCCATAACTCGCATAGTAGAATTTTTTTATCCCGCTTCTCCAAGATTAATAATTTAAAACAAGTTGTAACCGTGGCAAGATTTAGTCTTATGCTTTCATCATTGCTTTATATTCCCATAAATATCCAACATTCCCCATTATATGGGATTCTGAAATGGCATTCGGGAGAAAAACTGCAACCGCTATATCTTTCATTTACGGAATTGAATATAAGATCATATTCAAAGTGCAGCATTTACTGTGTGATTTTGAATACGTAAAATATATCGCCAGTACAAATTCACCTTTCACTGCAAAGCTTTGTTCTTGTAGTGACATAACTTATTGCCAGATTAGAGCCCTTAGAGCAGCGAAGCCATTTTTCATCTTCCCCGTTCCCACAAACACGACTCGGAGAGACAGGTCATGCTCTCTATCAACGTTGTGCTTACCACACGGTAATATTGCAACATGTCCCATTACAGTTATGGCTGCAAAGCCCGTGAGCACGGGCATGGCTGCGGGCACCTCCTAATGGAATTACATAATTGGAGGCATGTCATCTAAATCTGAACAAATTGGATTCCCTTGTCATGGCCTATTGAATCAAGACCAAAAGGAACATTCGATGCTGCTGTTATCTGTGAGAAACCAAAGGAGGCAAATTCAGTCCTGCTGATAGTTCAATAATGCAGCATTTATACATTAAAAAAAAAAGAGCCAAACATGAGTAACACGCCAAAAACACGCCGCACGTGAAGCTGAGCTCATGGCAGCATTGTTCGCCGACAAAGGTGGTACGCGCGGTGCGTTGCGGCTGGGATTTCAGACCTTTCATCCAAACCAACAAACTCGGTGGCTGACAATAGGAGACTGGATTCAGCGATGCAGGAGCCCCGCGGTTACGGCTTCATTCACCTGAGACGCACGCCACCGCTCTGTGCCATTTCTCCTGGCGCCAACATATGCACCCCCCCCCCCCAAATCCTGCAGCCGTTAGCGCGTAAACGCGCCGCGTTCCACACTGACAAAGAGACCGACCTGAATTTGGAATTATTGACAGAATCGTAACTAGGGAATCATAGACTTGAGTTTCCTGAATTATGCATCGAGGGTGAATTTTCATGGATGGCTTGGCTAGACCTCGGAGTTTGCGTGTGTGAAAGAACGAAGGCTTCGGCGGCACGACTGGAATCACAAAACAGTCTATGAGGTCTGAACAGGCTACCACACGGCTTCACCTAACTGCTGCTGAAAAAATGGATGGGTGTGCGCGCGTGCGTGTGTGTGCAACACAAGTCTGGTCCCTGAAGATGCACCAATGATGTTTCATTCGTTTTTTATGATGCATTTTTTGTTTCTTAAGGAAAAAAATGTACAAAGACAAACAGGAAGCACAGGTGCTTCTTTGGAGCACCCTTGGCCCCACGTGGTCCCGGTGCACACAGCGCGTGCTTGCAGAAGATTAGACGTCCAGCTCCTGGCACGTGCGTTTGAGATGCACAAATGGCTGAACAAAGTCATGGGGGCTCGCTGCCCGTGCCTCCCCTCTTTTACGTGGGCATAGTTTTACCCACCCGAGTGAGTGGCTTCTGATTTACGCTGTTAGAGGGAGTGCAAAGGGTGCAGCCTTGCACCCATGAGTGCGTGCACGCACAGACAACACTCCCACACCTCCATGCCCTGATGCACACGCACTCCCGTGAACTCCCAGGCTTGCTTTCCAGGGGTTATGCCTTCTGCATTGCAAAAGAGAAGCGGTCTCTGCAGGGGTGCATGTTAACTCTCGCCTTGACACCTTGACACCTGGCTTCTCCCACCTCCACTTCACTGACATTTCTCTCCCTAAAATAACCAGTGACCTTTTCCTGGCTAAATATCCTGGATCCAGCCTCTTCCTCAACTCCCTTCTGCATGGTCTAATGGTCCACCCCGCTCCCCGCCTGGCCTCCTCGTGCACTGCACAGGGGTTTCTGGACGCCACAACAGAGGTCGGTGCCCCCGACAGACACCCTGCCCTAGAAAACTTCCTAGCTATGAAGACGACAGGTCAAAGGAGGGGAAAAGGAAGTGTAATTGGTCCCCTGTTTCAGAACAGGAGCAAAGCCAGAGTCAGAGCTGACCCAAGCCGCGGCCCGGTGCCCTTCCAGTCCCATGCCACGAGCCCTTCTTCCCCATCTAGGCTAGGGACAGAAGTTGCACATAAACGGGTTTTAGTGACCGAAAACTGGTTTACATCTGCAACAGAGCAGACGTCCAGTGCTCATAAACCAGTTTCAAAACAGCTGAAATGGTTTAAGATAAACCTGGTTGAATCACACTTAATGGATTTAGGTCAAACTGGTTTATGAAACTTCTGTCCCAGACCCCATCCTGGTTCAAGTTAAACCACAGTCCCCCAGCATCCCAGCATGCTTTCCAGCCCTGGGCTGGGCTGTCTGCTCCCGAGAGCAGGGCTGACCTCGCCTCGCTGCTCCCCAGCTGCAGCAGTGAGGGCTGGTGCAATGGTGTTATTGGCTGGCTCACTGTTCCCCCTCCTCCCCCCGCCAACCTCCAGGCAAACCCCAGCTGGGGTCTGTGTTCAGGGAGGGGTATTAAACTCGCCACCCCGCAAGTACAGAGCTGCCCTGCCCTGCCCTGCTTACTTAGTGATGGCTGCAACTGTGGACTACATATCCCAGAGGCACCTGGAAGCAGGAAGAGGAAGCCATGAGCAACCTGCAGAGTCCTGCTGCTGCGGCTCTGGACAGCAGATCTCAGAGACCTCAGGGGCAGCAGGAAGGGAAGTAAATACACAGCCATGCTGGTTACGTGCCAGACAGCCGTGCTGTAGCGCCCCCCACCCCCCGCCCCGCTTCCGTCCTCAGCTACTGCAGGGATGTGGCTGCATTTCCCGAATCACAAGTGAATGTCTGTTCATTTGCTTACTGGTTCAATCTTTTCAGCTTAGCTCAACCTGCAAAGAGCGATTCAATTCAGCCTCGGGCTTTTCGACTGTCTGTACTTAGCCCTGGGGATGTGCTTGCCCGTCGTGTGTGCACTGCCCCGCGAGACGGCCAGCTCCTTCACCCGGCGTCTACCTGGAAGACTGCACGCTGCGTGTTGAGAACAGGACAGGAGAAGGGTTATTCCCAATAACTACCTCCCCGGGGTTATTCTCCTGGTTTTGTGACCACTGGCCGCGCTGCAGGGAGGAGCCCATCCACCAGCATCGCTCCCAGGAGGCGAGCGTGCTGCTGCGATCCGATTTCAAATACACTTTTGTCAATACACGGCATTTTAACGAAGAGCCCGCCAGCCATTTTCCCCCTCTCGAGTCCTCCCGCAACGCTACATTCACGCAGCGTGTGGGCCAAACCTCTGTGCACATTCAGCGTAATGAAGAAATACTTCAAATGACTAAATTACTTCACAAGCTGCGAACCGAGAGTCGCTGGCTAAATATTTGCACTGTGCTGACTGTTTTCCTTGTGAATTCGAGGCTGGAAAGACAAAGAGAAGGCTCAGCCCTCCAAGGGTGCATGCATATGATCAAGCCTTGCAGGAAAGCTGCAGTGCAAAAGGACTGCAATTTCTTTGCGGAAACGTCCCTGGGGTTTGTAGCTCTTACCAGATTTCCAGGTGGTGTGAAATGGGGTACAGTAGTTTCCCTGGGACTGCAGGACCGACACAGATTCACGCCTGTTAAGAGCCTGGCCTTACACTTTGTGGGTGCAGAAAACTTCTTGACTTCTCCTTGGGAATCGGCCTTTTTTTTATTTTTTTTTTTATTTTGGTTACAAATTGTAGCACATAAAGCTACAAACGCTAATTAAAGTTGGGTCCATTCATCAGCAGCAGCGAGCTTCTGTTAGCTATCCGTTCCAGGAACGATCTACGGGAGCAATCAAACTGTGCTGCACCAGCTGACAAACGCCGTAGCAAAGAGATTTTGGAAAGACCGACGTTTTAAATTTCTCCTTCCTGCAAGAGGTAGCGAGGAACAACAAGAGGCAAAGCAGCCAAAAAAACCGAACTGGTTTTGTTTCCAAATACGCATGCTCATCTCCTTTGATGGCTAAAATAAAATTAGAGTCATGACCAAAAGCAGTGACCTTCTTGCTAATATTTAGTATGTGGCTGTGGGGAGGGGGGAAAAAGGGAAAGAAAAAACAACCCGAAACGGAAATTGTAGTACCACCAAACGACTTTGTGCGAGGGTCAGCGCGCTGATCACAGCCTGCTCGTGGCTGCCAAGACAGGCAAGTTGTGCTGATGCCAGGTGACCTCGGAAAGTCTTTGGTCAACATTATCAGGTGGATTAAATACTCCCTACATGCGACATTAGCATCCGAAGATCGTGGGCTTTCTGGATCCTATTCCAAACCTATCGTATCATTATCTTCAACTTCACCTGCTCCGCTATTAAGCCGCTGCCTCGGGTTTTTTGTCTGTTCTCAACCCACCAAATTTCCACGGTGACAAAACTCACTTGTTACTCAACGTGGAAATCTGCATGAACCCAACTGCCTTGCAGATGGACTCGGCTTGTGCAAAGGGACCCGCTAGCAGCACACCTGGAGCACGCGCAGGTGTACAAGTGATCTGTCCCTTGCTGTCACACCAGACCCTTTGCTGGGAATCAGTCTGGGCGGGATTGCTGCAACTGCAGGGAACACCACAGACGCTTCTGGATGACACCGGTTTGAAGTCACCATGTCCCAACGGGGCGGCTGCCCTCCTACGCCGACAGCCCAGCACGGGACGCGCGACCTCGGGGACGGAGACCTCGGACAGCTCTAGGGCATCCACGAGAAGGGCAGGGCGTTCAACCTGCAGCTCCAGCAGGCCCATATCCTCTGGGGGGCATCACCTCTAACACGCGCTCGGTCTAAGTAGGATGCAAAGCAAAACACTCCCGGGGACTTGCTCTAATCAGGGGCTGACGGGCCCCCAAGGTCCTGTTAACATCTTGCAAGTCCAGTCATAGGAAATGAGGGTTGGAGGGAGCTCAGGAGGTCCCATCCAGTCCAACCCCTGCTCCAAGCAGGACCAGCCCAGCTACATCATCCCAGCCAAGGCTTTGTCTACCTGGGTCTTCAAAACCTCCAAGGACGAAGATGCCACCACCTCCCTGGGTAACCTCTTCCAGTGCTTCACCACCCTCCTCGTGAGAAAGTTTTTCCCGATACCCAACCTCAACTTCCCTTGCTGCCGCTTGAGCCGCTTCCCTTGGAAGATGAGCGCTGGGTTGCAGGAGTGGCTCTTGCCTTCAAAGGTGGAGCAAAATGACAACACGCTCCAAAAGCAAATTCCCTTTCGTAGCATCCAATGCCACGACTTGAGAAAGCAGCGTCCGCTTTTCCTTTGCCTTTCTACAGACAACAGGTGAGAAAAACACACAGGACACAACCACCAACCATTATGACGTTAAATACATACAACCAACAATTCCCTCTAGACCACGCAAAACGCCGAGCACCAAATTTGAAGGGCGCGGACCAGGCCTAGCTGATGCCTTCAAATTAATTTCCGCGTTAGCAGGACCTGTCCTTCTTGGGAGCTTCAGGATAAAACGTTACAGGCGAATGCTATTGCAATTCTTCACGTCCTGTGAACTAAAACCAGCTGAGGCCACTATCCCCTGGACTCGATCACTACACGCGGGAAGCGAACGGCCACCGCTTCTAGGACAGCTCACTAAACTGCAATGCGAGCAGCTTCACCTTAGCTCCGAATGAAAAGCCGGACAAATCACTCACCCGGCTAGGCTACTGAACATCGCCACCAGTGATTAATTATTTATGCACCATAAATAACACTAATTAATAAATCAGAGTGAGACTAGGGGCTGGATAACACATTCCTTTTGATTACTAAGAAGCAGCTCAATGAGATCTGGTTGTGAAATGGCTCTCCCCCAGCAAACACAGGGAAGAGATCAAAATAAAGCTTGTAAACATTTCGTAGGAATTTCTGTTAAAAGGATCAAAGCCTTTTCTTTTTGCCAGGCATTTCTGTTTTTCTCCCCATGGACAAACTAAAGATAGATTTTATTTATTCTTTTTTTGGCAACATTTCCATTTGGTCAAAACCCCTATTTTTCTGTCAAAAGCGCTAATGCCTTCACACTGAAAAATTCTGACCAGCCCTGCTCCAGATCTCTAACCCTAAACCAACTTCAGACAGCTGAAAGGATGAGCTGCCAAACTCCCCTAAATTGCTAATCCCCCTGGAACGACTCTTGGAAAAAACTAAATTGATTCTTCAAACTATAGTTTTTAGCTATCAACCATCTGGACTGCTGGCATCCGAGTCTCTCGATCGTTCCCACTGGGATGGACAAGAGCTAGGAGGGAGCTCAGGCGCCCAGCAAACTGCTAGCAAATCCTCACCCCGCTCCAAGCCGGCTCTGTTCAGGGATCGCAGCCCCTCCGGGATGCTCAGATTTGCAGCCTGTGCTGAGAACGTTTCCGGTCGTTCCCGAAAGAGACCTACCTAGCTGCAGGAACCACAGGTAGGTAGGTGGGCTCAGCCAGGGGCAATGCACAATTCGAGTTGCTCTTCATTGCCCGTGCAGACACGTGTGCTAGAATCACACGCCCTGGAGCACACAGAGGTGTCCTGTCCTCCCCTAAGGACACCAGCACCGTTGAGAGTCACCCTTCCCCGTGAGCCTTGCACAGCTTGAGCCCTGAAGCTGCGCAGTCATCAGCCCACGCCGGCATTTCAGCTATTAGCACCCTGAGAGCCCAAATCCAATCAGGCTCTTTGGATGCTACTGTAACAGAACAAATTAGCCCCTGGTTAACAAAGCATTCGAGGCAAAACAGCGAGCTAATGGGACGGAAACAGCGAGCTGGAACAGTGCCGCAGGGCAAGGGAAGCCATTGTTTTGGAGGATGCTCCGGCAGGGATAGCTACTGGGAGCAGGGCGTGCAGAAAGCAAGGCAGGCCTCTCCGCAGAGAGGAGGAAATCTTCCAGGTCGTCACCCACGTCCCGAAGGCAGGTCAGCCACGGCGCACCGGCAGCCGAACGCTAAGGAAAAGCTCCCCGCGCCGCGCCGCGCCGCTATCGGACCAGGCCAGAGAAGCACCTGGAATTCGTCAGGGCTGCCTCGAGAAGCAGGACGCACGATCTGCACCGACGCCGATGGCAGTGAAAAATGCACACGGGAGGCTAGGAAATGGAGGAACGAGCCCTGCCTGGCAGGGAGCGGCGAGCCTCCGCAGGTCCCTTTTGCAGCCCTCGCGTCTAAAAGGAGACGCCCCGAGGGAGCGGTCCCCGGCGCACAGCCGCAGCAGCATCCTAGATAGGCACTGCTGTATTTGCAAACCCCGACGCTTGCAGCTGGCGCCAAACCGACCGTGTTTTATGGCCCAGCTTCTGCCGCGGGAGGCACGGCCCGGCGCACCCCTGCAGCTCGGCGCGCTTCAGTCAGAGCGTTCCCAAAACGCGGGGCCTGGACCCCCTCCCTAGGCACTGGGTCGGCTTAGGCAGGCCTCTCCTTTGCCCTTTTTCGGGGACTCCTTGCAAGAAGTGTTATCAGGACGTAAAGAAAGGGGCAGTGACTTTTCACGGGGGCGACGCAGGAACGCTGCGTTACGAACGGATGGACACGCTCCCGAGAGAGGGGCAGACCCACGCTAGGGATGGGATTCGGGCCACCCACCCCGATGGCTTCCCGAAAGCGTGCAGCAAAGGAGAAGCGTCACCCTACGTAGCTCGATAAGGGACCAGGCTTGAAAACGCTGCATTTAATTAGTACTTCATCCAAAAACAAACCACAGATGGCAAGAAGATGCGAGTGCGAGGGAAATAACGATGCAATTGGCTCAGGGCTGTTTTGGGTCAGCAAGGCAGCAACCATCATCGGTCCATGCACCAGCAGCAAATCGTGGAGGGAGAGAGAGAAAGCAGGGTGGGGAAAGGGTAACATTTGCCGCGTGTGAACTCACCTGTTTTAACTGAATGCATACGTGAGAAACCCCCTCTGCTTTTAAGACAAGACGATAAATCAAGGGTACGATAGCAAACAGACGATCTGTGCAGCCGCGCGCGCCGCTCGGGGCAAGCAAGAGATGCATCACGCAATGAAACCCTGCTTCAGAAGAAAACCAGCACAATTATTTTGTAATTCTGGCCACCCAAGTCCTGGGCGGGCAGGAAACCGTCCTGCCTCCGTGCAATCATCATTGAGACCCATCCGAGCTCTGTAAAAGCAAATCAATAGCTGCTCCTGGCAGGATGAGTTAATTAATACCGGAGTGCTCGTCGGCATGCCTCCCCAGCTGTCAGTCGGGAGGGGTTCAGTACGGGTCTCGCTAAATGCTCGCTAAACGTGCCGGCCGTCGCTGCGGCAGCAGGGAGACGGAGGGGCTGGGTTTGGATTTGGGTGGGGTATCGAGGGCAGCTTCAGAGGGTGCAAAACTCCGCTCTGTAATGGGAAAGGCACCGCGCGTGTCAAACAATGGCTCGCAAAGACCTCGGGAGCCGATTCTCTGGTTCATCTAACATATATCCGGCAAAAATCAGAGGTCTGCTACTTGCCGTGGGCGAGTCGCTGGTAACGTTTGAAGAGGTACCTTGCTTAATGGCTCTATCCTTGATACGGTCTGTAAAGGCTTTTCTTAATAAAAGCCATGGCTCCGGTTCCCTCCCCCTGCACGTAGCTGGAGGGGAAAGCTTACGGGTTTAATACCACCCTACCTTCCTTGGAGGCACCGGTCCTGGGATTCACAGCTCGAGCTTTTAAGCATCCCCAGGTAGCTCCACTAAAGAGGGCAGGCACTTACCGCGGGGCTTACAAGGCTCTTTCAGAGCAGGCCTTTACAAATGGAGGAGCCGCCTGCTCCGAGGTTATTAAAGATCTCAGCACTTCTGCAAGCACCGACACGTGCCGGAGGAAGCCAATTCCTCCCTCGCCACTTCCCTTCCCCGCTGGCGCTGCCTCCTACATTTGGGCCCCCTCCCAAAAATAGAAAGCATTTTAAATTGCACCAGGCACGCACGCATAGACATGTGGGGGGTGCTTTTAGGCCGCACAGGCAGCGAGCGCATAGTGTGGCTCTTCGCGGGCTGGTCTACAGAGCAGGCTTGGCCCCGACAGTCAATCTCGGGGAACGGCCCCTGGAATCTCGCCCTGCAGCTTGCGCTCAGCCGTGGCCTCAAATGCATTTCACGCAAATGTCTAACATGAAGCCCGGCAGGTGACGGGGAGAGGTACAGGACAAGGCCACCCCGCAGTGGCTCCGGAGCAAGAATCTTTAATCGGCGGGAAGCACATTAAAGCCGCCCACCCCGCCAGGCTACGTCCTTGCCCAGAGAAGTTCATCACCCAGTTCAAATAGGGACTATGCAGGGGACAAAAAGAGGAGGCCTGGCTGTGACGATGCTGGGAGGAGACCCAGGAAATGCCACTGCTTTTGGGTGGCTTGACATCCGGTGCTGAGGGTGAATGCCCAGCCCTCCGATGCAGCGCAGGGCATCGGCTTTCCAACGGGCTCGGTGGTATTCAGTGCAGTCAGCCTAAGTGGCTCAGGGTCCCGCTCCGGGCCCATTAGCAGGCTGTACAGCGAATGGACGGTCTCAGGGAGAGGGATGCATGCCGAGGCCGTCGTTTAGGAAGCCAAGCACCTGAACCGACTCGCGTCGCGAGGCAACGTTAATTTTCAGCGGGGACAAGTCTCGAGCGCTCGCGAAACGGGGGCGCGTGCCAGGCTCGCAGCGGGGCGAGCGTCTATGCATTTTCATTCAGCTTCTTGGGAAGCTGTTCTGCCTTTCAACTACAACGACCCCCTTTGTTTAGGGCCCGTTTCCCTTAGCCGGCGTGGAAGGAAAGGCAGGCGCGTGCGACAGAGGCAGCCGGATTTCTGCCCATCTGGCCTTTCCCCAGCCTCCTCCTACCGTTGCACTCCAGGCCTCTAGTTTCCAGGTTAACTTGTTAAAAATATGCTTGCAGGAAACGTAGGACTGTGCTGACCACCGGGCAAACCAGGGCAGGCAAGCAGATACGCGATTTATTTTGTCCTTCTCAAAAGAGGCCGATAACACAAAGACAGAAGGACTCCCCGCTACTTCCAGGCGAGGGATGCAGATGTCATCGCCGCGCGATTCAGCATCTGTTAAAGACCTTATTGCAAACGCTCTCCTGGCAGATCCGGGTGCCGATTCAGAGGCTGCCCTTACTTGGTCAGATCAGCTGCTCTCGTTCGCTGCGTCCTGACCTGAATACACGTCGAGGCAGTCTACCGCGCCGCCGACTGCAATGACCTAGAAGGAAGCTCCTGGTCTGAGCCGTGGGAACAGCCGCGTACCTCCACGGGACAGACTGCTCTGCAACCGGAGGGAGGACCGGGCGGCTTCGCACGCTCCACACCTCTGCAGTCCCCAAGGAGAGGGGAACGACGAGGGACCTGCCCCCGGGCCACCGCCGTCTGTGCCCACGCTCCCGAGTCAGCTAGGTTTGATGAGCCGCAGCAAACGAGGCGCTCCAAGCCTTTCTGAGCATGTTTTGTGCTTGTGTAGACACATGCATGCACACACAGAGAAACCCATCTGTGCATCAGCGTAGACACGCGCACGCACACAAACCGGCCCGTGCATGTGCGCAGACACACACGCACACACAAACCGGCCCGGGCATGTGCGCAGACGCACACACAAACCGGCCCGTGCATGTGCGCAGACACACGTGCACACACAAACCGGCCCGCGCATGTGCGCAGACATGTACACACATCTTTCTATGCTTGTGTAGACACATGTGCATGCACACATACAAATCTGTCAGTGCATGTGTACAGATGGGTGTGCACAGAAAACATGGCTGTGCATGTGTGCAGACACAGGCGTGCAAACACACACATAAATCCATCTCTGCATGTGTGCAGACACACATACACACCTGTCTGGGCATGTGTGCAGATGCGTGCGCACACGTAAAACTTTTTGTGCATTTGTACAGACACAGGTGTGCAGACACACGCACACACACAAAACTTTCTGTGCATGTGGGCACACCGCCTCCCCTCCCTCCCAAAAAGCATCTCTTTCACTCACTCTCCAAGTGCAAACCCAACGTTTTTAGAGGACCGACACAGGGAGGCTTTCAAGCCCTCCTGGTGCACACTCACGTCCCCCTCGCATCTCCTCTTGTCACTGAGGCCGAGGGCCTGAGAAAGGATGATGTTCCCGGGCACCCTTTCAGTGTCGTGTTCCCGTAGCTGCAGGAGAGATGCCCGAACCTGGGACCAGACCTCAGAGCTAGGATTTAGACACACAAAGGAATAAAAGCAAAACGGAGCCTTGTCTTCCCCTGACGCACGCTCGGGTTTTGTTTTATCCTCATAAAGAATCCTGGCACCGAGGGTTATAAAAAACCTCGTTGTGTAATTAGAGCTGGAAAGCTGGGCAAGGAGCACAGGAGAGGGCTTGGGTTTTTCCTGTCTTCTGTTATTTGTGCACTGGGAAAGTGGCAGCTGAGCGGAGAGGGCAGAAGGAAGGTGGATGAAAGGAGCGGGGGCGACTGATGGCATCGGGTGCACTGGCCGTTTCCCACGGAGCTGGGCCAACTGGTCAAGTGTTGCACATCGACTGCTCTTCTGGCCTGCTGCTTGCTCGACCATTGGGTACAAAACACTTGTCCTCTGCAACCTCTCTCTAGCAAAGGACCCAAGCCCCCAGTACACGTCAACACCCCCTTTTTTTGTGTTTGTGCCTCTTCTTGTTCCTGAGGCTGGAACAGGGACTGAGGGGGGATGATATTCCAGGCACCCTTCGATGTCGTGCTCCTGTAACCTGTGGGAGGCTCCGTGGCTTTAGCATTTCA
>JAGPOW010001327.1:37423704-37437507 GCA_030014935.1 Caiman crocodilus | reverse complement strand
CTTGCCTCCTTCCAGCAGCACACCTGAAACCAGCCCCTCCGGCAAGCTCAGCCCCCGAACCAGGAGCGCCGAGGAGGGCGAGGGCGAGGGCGAGGGCAGGGGCACTGCTCTCCCTCCGGCTCAGTTGTACTGTCTCCTGCGGTAGCAGAAACAACACTCGAGCCATGGAGCAGACTCGCGCGTGGCTCCCGCGGTAATCAAAAGGCTGCGTTGCGTCTATAAACTAACAAGCAGTTTGTAACTTCTGTACAGCCCCAGCACCCCTTATCCTCCATGGGAAAAGCCGCTGGGACAAGGCAGCTCTGAGGCTAACGCGATGATTTCACGCTGCCGGTTGTAGAGTTGACTGAATCACAACAGCAGCCACCTGTAAGGCCCATTCCCGGGTAGCAGGGGTGCACTCTGGAGCCATTTTCCTGGGATGCCTCCCTAGAGAAATAAAAAAGGATCTCTTCTTCTGACCTGGATTGCACCTGCCCTGAGCTGAGCATCCCTTGCAGTGCCAGGAGCAGAAAATACTCACAGGAGTGCATGCAGCCGGTCCTCATAAATTGCTGGCAAGGATGCTTCCGAGTTTGTCCAGGAAGCATCTTGCTTCAAACAAATCCATATTTATAGGGTCTAGATATATTTTGCAGCCCGGGCTTATTTATTGCAACAAAGGCCAATAAAACACGACAATGTATTTCTGCACAGGCGCGAGGGGGAGAAACGAGCAGCATTTGCATAGCTATCAAGCACGGTCTTGCAAAGCACTCCACCGATCTGCTGGCAATCATCTCTCCAGTTGCTTTTTTGCAGCTAAAACGGGCATGGATGTTACCACTTTTCCTAATCGCAAGGCCACGATCAAGCTACAAAAACCCAATGTCCGGTTCGCTGCGTCTCAGGCTAACCCTTTCGTTTCATTTTGCCTAGAAGAGTTATTCCGACTCTTGAAAAACAGGCTTCTCCCATGTCGCTACTTCCCAGTACATTTTATAGCTTTGAAATGACACTTCTGAGGTTCTTCCAACCACCAAATGATCAACTTTCTATTTAATAAACACTTGAAAACTGCTCGGAGCTGGCAAGCTGCCACTTCATAAGCCAATGGAACGGCAAGCTAATTTTAAGACTTCTTATTGTGCGTTAATTGGTGCACAGAGTCGGCGATGTGAAGCGAGGAGGGCAGCAGCAAAACACAACCCCCCCCCTCGGTCAATAGAAGCATCACGAAGCTCATCGGATTATTTTTGGCCTTGGTAAGACGAGCAATGACTTCCTCCGAAACCAAGCCGGCTCGGTATCGGATTGCTGGAGGTGTGGGTCTTTGCAGGAAATGTTAAGCAACAGCCATTTCACTGCTGGTTTGAAGAAAAGGGAAGCGATTAAAAAAGCATCTGGAAACGGCAGAATTACCATCCGGATAACGCACTGCAGATAGCAGAGGACATCCTTGGAGCACGAGTCCGGGGGTCAAGGGTTTTCTTCCCCGCATTGACACTACCCGGTGAGTTATGCAGCTTGTCTGGGTCCAAGCTTCCCACCTCCCCTGAGATGGGAAAGGGGCCAACAGCCACTTAACTGCGTCGCAGAGATGTCATACAAAAATAGCTCCATATTTGTACAGAGCTTTGACAAACGTGTTGACGGCTGGTTATCAGCATGCCTGTAAGAGCCTGATCCGGACACAACCAGACCTACACATTGCTCATGACACGACTTTCCACTGCCAGTCATCCTCCTGCCTCCCGAAACGTCCCTCGTGGTAAGGAACGGATGGGGGTGGAAGCCTTGCTAAAGCTAAAACTAGCAAATAAGGCTTGAAATCGGCAGGTGGATAATGCAACTCGCACAAGGGTTCAATAGCTCAGCTGCTCCTGGCAAAAGTCAGGTTTGGGACGGGGTTTGGAAAGGGCTGGCTTAGCTCCTGTTTTGGAAGGGGGCTCCAGCACGGCCACGTATTTCCAAGCGGTCTCGATGAAGGGTTTGCAACACAGCAGCGAAGGAGCTGGCCTCGGTCCTGCGCCGTCTTAAAAGATTGACAGGCATCATCCAAACTCTGCCAGCTGCCATCGACTACCTGCCGACAGTGCTTCCAGAGCAAGCTGCCCTCCCGCAAGACAGCCCGAGAGAGATCAGCCACGTGCGACTCTGCACCGGGCGTTTTGGGAACGCAGAGGATTCCCTCCCACGACGGGACCGATACGGGGAATCTCCAACCCCGCGCTCAGAAAGAAGCAGGTGCGTGCTAAAATGATGTATATATAGGCTCCCTCATTCAGCTGCCATGATGCCAGCGAAGGATTTCTCCTCATCTGCTTGACTTCAGTGTAAGGTTGTGGTTTGTTTGGTTTTTTTTTTATATATATAGCAGTTCCTATAAAAAGTTATAAGTAGCAAGAGATAACGAGAGGCCTTTTTTAAACCCAGAGAGCCAGGCCTGCAAGGAGAAAGGGAGGAAAGAAAATGGCACAGTGGACCTAAAAGCCCACACGGCTCGTAGTTCACGCCTTGACAGGAAGGGGTAATTAGTGCTAATCACAGAGCACATGACGCTTGCATTACAATGTATCTAATGGATACCAGATTAATAGGCAGGTGCCGAAATGCCTTTTGAAAAGAGCACTAGAAAGCAAGCTACTTGTACCCGCAACGTCACCGCCGCGCTCTGGCTAACTGTACCTTTTCGATACCCTGACGCCTACCAGGGGGAGCTAAATTTAGGCTGCTGATTTCAAAGTCTGATTTCCAACACATATGTGACAACTATAAAAGATTGTGAGCTTTCCTCCAAAAGATGCTTTTTGACCTGGACTAAGTCCAATCCTGCATACCAGCCACGCAAGGGCATCTACTGGGAGAAGCAAGTCCCGCATTAGCATAGAGGGTTTTGGAGATGGTGGGCCGTACGTTGTTTGCATTAGCAAACGAGTTACCTAACGCACGGGACCATAATGAGCATCATCAGCGGAGAAATAACAGGACCTAGAAATGGGATGAACGCTCAGAAATCAGGAGGTCCATCCTTACTGACAGCTTCCCGGGCAAAGGACAAGGCAGCGGATCACGGGGTCTAATGAATCGATACTTCTCGGCGTGCATTTCATCCACAGCGACATCTCCTCGCAACCAAGGGACAACTGGAAGTCATTCAAGGTTGCCAAACCCAACCTGACTTTCAGCGGCGAGACAGTCCGAATTGTCCGGCGGGCGAGGAAAGGTCACGAGCCAGGATGGACAGACAATGCCAGTGTGATGGTCTGGGATGGACCTTACCATTTAAACATGTCCCCTAATAAAAAAAAGTGCACTTGTCAATGCACATTTCCAGCTTCCTCCCCCCTAAACTAAGTGGATGGCTCGCCCAGAAAGGCTTAGTGCTGCAGCTAATCAATACCATGTGCTTTATTAAACCGCATGCATCCTGCACACTGTCTCAGGTTAGCCCATTCGCTGCTCGACGGGACCCGGCCGCCCTCCCGTGTGCAGAGAAGAACGGACGGCGTCTTACACTTGCTCCAGATCTAAGAGCATTTCTATAATTCATGACAAACACTTTTTGAACTAGGGATGGAAACCGTAAGAAAAACTGGATGCAAAGGAAGAGGCAAGAAAAAGTCGTTCGTGCTCCAACAAGGACCTCGCTGTGTCACTTAACCCACGCATCGCACACAGCAAACGAGACCGCAGCACCGTGATGTAAAACCTGGGGACTGATTATTAATGGCACAAAGGATAATTAGCAAAGTTCATGGGAAAGAACACACTCACCTGGCGGCAATAAATATTCCCTGTATCACAGAATCAGAAAACGAGGGTGGAAGGGCGCTCAGGAGGTCACCTCTAGTCCAACCCCTGCCCCAAGCAGGGCCAGCCCCGACTCCATCATCCCAGTCACGACTTTTATCAAGCTAGGCCTTAAAAACCTCCAAGGGTGGAAATGATTTTTGCATTAATTTCGAATGCAAAAATAAAAAATAAATAATACTTCCCTCCCCACCCAAACGATCCCGCCAGATAATCCCAGGAGAGAAGTGGAAGATTCAAATCTTTCTTGCCCGAAAGCTCAGGCATTTCCAATCATGCTGAAACCTTTCGGCTTGACTGGCAGCTTGGGCTGCCACCAATAAATAAGACTTTGCAGGGAAATACCCCAATGCCAGCTATAACTAGAAAGGGCGCGGGTACAGATCAAACACTGCCGGACGGGAACCCAGGAGATGAGAGGAGGGCTGCGCACATCTCAGCAACGCTGCCCGGTCCCTCTGAAGCCTGGTTCCCTTAATCGCATTTGCTGATCCGCGATCTCTGGGGTTCCTCATGCAGAAAGCGAGCCCCTTTTTGATCGAAAACAGGGGAGCTAAAATGAAGACAAGCAAGTTACAAGTAGTGCAGAGAAGCTGCCGGCCCATCTCAGACAGTCCGGTTGCGGGGCGGGCTGCTCCCACTCTGGGTTGGCAGCGCTGCTGGCAGACACCTTTCACTGCACCTCGGCTTAGCCGACAGTCAATTCAATGAAACGGAGGGGAAGACAATGATGCCGCGTGGAAAACTGTCCACGAGCGCTGTTTTATGACGCCACCGGGAAAAGAGAGAACTGCTACTGCCGTTCCTTCTGCGCCAACGAAATCCAACAGCCTATCTGCGGGCGAAAAGCCTTCCCCGCTCCAAGCGTGCCTCTGTCTCGTACCGCGGGATGCCCAAGCCTCTTGTATCTCGCTGGTCCTTTAGTTGCCTTCCTCTGCCCCCTGCTTCCAAACTCACGTGGACCAAGCTAAGCCCCCCAGCAGCATTGCACGCCCAGGGCACGTGAAATGGCACAGATCCACGTCGGGGGCAGGCAGCCACGTCCAAACCAGAGCCTAGTTTGCAAGGCAGGACCACCTAGAGAATTTGCACCCACGTGACCGACAACCGGTTTTAGAGCTGAACTGGTGGACAGATGCCTCCAGTGGTTTAAAGTGGGCTCCATGCGCCTCTTCAGCTGGCTCCGGCGCATTCGCACATCGAGCCGAGCCAACGCGAGCCAGGCGCGAATCCACCCGAGGCGGTGCACGCAGCAGGATGCGGTGTTTTGACTGAAGGCGTACTTTATGCAGATTTAGTCCAACCGGTGCAACTTTGCCTGGGTCTAAGCACAGCTCACAACATCCGACACGAGCAAAGAGCAGGAAGGGGCAGCAGTCAACTGCGGTCCTGTTACGTGCTGCAGAACAGTAAGGTTTCCTATAGGGCTAGATTTTTCCTGGGCCCATGGCAAAGCCTAGGGCTTAAACTGCGCTGACCCAGGATAGACTGGAGAAGCTGGTGCTTCCGAGATAGCAGTCACGTAGGTGGTGATTTACAGCTGACCCGCGAGGCAAGGGAAAATTCAAGTTTCCCTGACTGCAACAGGGGTGCATGCATGCACATGTGAGTATGTGTGTGCATGCATATATGTGTGTACGTGTATATACTCACGTATGTGTGCGCGCATCAGGGCTGAAGCAGCTCTCGTCCCCGCTCTGCATCACAGGCGGCTGCCCCTGCAATCGCTCCCGCGCTGTGCCGAGCACAAAAGTACGGCCCTCAAGATGAGCCCGCGTGGGTCTCCCAAGGCCAGCCTCTGTTCACAGAGCCAAACCCCCGCGCTATAACGCGAGCGTACGCATCGGAGGCTCCCACAGGGAACCGACTCGCTCGGAGCACAGCTTTGCAAACGTAACGGATGAAGCCTGACTCGAGGAGACCCCCTGGCAGTCATCCCGTCCCATGGAGATCCACGGGGCATGCAGTCGGGTCGCAGGAAGGGACCCAGAGAGCAGCTCGAGGCACGCACACAGCGAGCCAGAGGACAGACCGGAGATAAGCGGCACGACAAATCAGCAAATGCCCGCACCCGAGCTCTCTGCATCCCCTTAACTCAGCCTCCTTTTGCAGGGGCATCATAGCACCCGGTCCTCGGCTACTATCTTCTCTGCTTGCCCAGCTGCCCCAAAAGGACGGCAAGGGGGACGGGGACGCACCAGAGAGATTCTCCATGCTCCTAGTTTCAGAGCCTGGTGCCAGCTCAGATGCTAGCAGCCAGAAGGAAGAAGTGCCGGGGAAGTCCTATTCTGCGCAGCTCTACCAGGCCCACGACAGAGCCTGCCCGGTGCAGACGGGCTAGTCGAAGACCGCCCTGCCACCCTCTGCACGGCTCCAATAAATGTAGGAAGACTAGGATTTCTCAAGGGCCATCAGCCTGTCCAAATGCAGGAGCACTGCGGCGAGTATAACAAAAGAGACACGCACAACGTTGCTAGCCCAACCCTCCGGTGCATCCACTACTCCCTCCAGCTTGGTGTCATCTGCAAACCTGCTGAGGGTGCATCCATCCCACCTCCTAGACGGCTGATGAAGGCACTAGGGCCAACCCCTGCGGCACTTCACTCGACACCAACTGCCAGCCATACATCAAGCCATTGATTACGACCCTCCGAGCCCAACAAGCCAGCCAGTTTTCTATCAATATTACAGTCTGTTCATCCAACCTGGGCTTCCTTAGCTTGTCTGCAAGCATCTTGTGGGAGACCGTATCCAAAGCCTTGCTAAAATCAAGGTATAACACCCACTGCTCTCCCCCTACCCACAAATCCGGTCATCTCATCGCAGAAGGCAATCAGGTGGGTCAGGCGTGGCTTGCCCTTGGCGAACCCGTGCCCACTGCTCCTGACCCCCACAGACAGATTTTATTGCAATCCCCCCATGTCCCACCTTTCCCAGAGTCCTGAGATGTAAATATTTCCTTCTCAATCTCGCGTCTGGTTTAAAAAACATCCCCGTAGCTCCTCACTGCCGTTCCAAGAGATGCAACTTCTCTGTGAAACGAGAGCAACGTGGAAGCAGTCTAGGGGAATCGGGCACACAACGACTATCGAGCCTCAAGACAGCAAGGCACCCAACTCCCCGAGGCTCTTTGAAACGCTCGTCAAGGCTGAGGTTGCAAGGCAAGGGCTCGGCAGGCTCCAGAAGGAGATTGGGAATTGCATTAGTCTCAACTAACGGAAAGCTATTCTGGAACTGCAGCTTGGGTCTCCGAAGGAGGTGCTCTGGGACCACCTACCCTGCAAACTTCATCCCTACTCCGCGGCTGCTGAGCTTGCCACCACTTCAGGCTTGTCCTAGCTCCAAAAGACGCTGAGTTCTGCTTAAAAAAATCCAAAGCACAGAGTACCCGATGGCCAAGGATGCTCTTTGTCAGGCTTTCAGATTTAAGAAGTCACTAAAATAGACAGAAGACGAAGTTCAGCGTAACAGGGGAGGGGGGTTGCTGCTAGGGTATCATGTCCGCTGTTATGATGCAGCCGCTCTGTACAGCATGCAGAAAAGCCAGCTAAATCAAGCTAAAGCAACATCATATAATAATCCTGAGTAAAATGTGGGGGGGAAAGGTGCAATAGTTTGGCTACATCTTATCCCAGTGTCTTCCAGTCCTGACATAATTGCTATGCCTGGGCACACCAAGAGCTCCTGGAAGTCCGAGGGCTTCTGAAGCAGGTATACCTCCCCTACCTGGCTGGCTGATCGCATCCCAAAAGCACCTTTGGGCCATTAAACATCTTACAAGGAAGGGGTATCTAACAGAGGATTATGGAGCACAGCACATCTGGTCAGATCAAGGCAGAGGGGCTTTTAACTATTCACGCTACACCTGAACCATTTCAGGTCCCCGCTCTCTTCCCTTTGGTGTCAACCCCCCCAGACCCGGTATCAAACCAACTCTAAACGGTTTGATCGACAATTTCTATCAGCTGCTTTATGCCAACTCGTGGGTGTTTCTTTCCTTCCTTTGTATTCTTAATTAAATCAAAACCATGCGCTCTAAATTGCCACGTAATGAATGTTTTACTGCTTCTCAGTGTCAATCTGCGCTGTGACAAGCATCAAACAAGCATACTGCTTGGGTATTCCCAGGATATGCCACCACACTTGGAAGAGGCAGAGTCATTACAGCATGAAATTATTATTTTAATAGGTTCGAAACGTACAGGTGTTCATCTGAAAACAGAGCGCGAAGACGAGGCGGCGAGGAGGCTGCAGGTGTACTTCTTCAAATGGTTGGATGCCAGGCTCCAGCAACTGGCAATCCAACTGAAAACGGATAGGAATCAACAGACAATGCCTCGGAAGTGCTTTACTTATTCAGGGTTGGAGTACTTTTCTAAATCCTTTTCGAATGCACTCCCCTGGCAACTTGAGCAGCGCAAGCCATCAAGTGGTGTGGTCGGCTTGCATAATGACTCTCCCTGCCGAGGACGCAGGTATTACCACGCAGTATACAAATGTGAGCCGTGCCGCTTTCGGCGTGCTTGCTCTGAGTTTTGAGGGTCCCTGCTTCATCTAGCATTCAACAACCGGCATTTCGAGTGTTGCACCCCACTGCAGCGACCCCCAAGTCGTGCAAGATCAAAGCATCCTCTCCCACCCCGGGGCTACAAGGCTTTAAGCTCGCATGATGCCTTTAGCATTTGCAGACTGATGAGGCTAAAGAATTACTGTTTTCTTTTTTGGGGGCAATCCGTAGGGAGCCCTGCTGAGACGAGACACTGGCTTATGAGGCTCATTATGATCATACTGCAGTAGTGACCTTCAGCATGCAGCAAAGGAAAGCAGGATTTACTGTTCATGTCAACAGTGTAATGAAACAACTCCGGGGAAGGCCAACCTCGTGCACAACTTTCGTCCTGCTAAAGAACTGCCAAAGCAGCACGCGGGCGACGCGGGCAAGAACGGAAGGCAACCGCAGGCCTCCTCGCTCTGAACTCCCACCTTACTTAAGAAGTCATCAATACAGTCGCAAAAGCTGGACGCTAAAGCTGCCGCAGGAAAAATTCTCAGGTCTTCAACGCTCCTGTTTTCGGATGATGCTGGGGAAAAAATAAAAGAGCCCGGAGGATCCAAATGAATGTAGGCAAAGCCCCAATTTGCTTCTCTTGCCAGGCTTTGCACCTGCAGCGAGTCACCCTGATAAGCCTTCTCCTGAGATGCCTGGCTGGTAGGGCTTGCTTGCACCGAAAATGTACCAAAATAGGGGTCTTTTAACACTATGCAAAGCCCCCGGGGCAGGAACACCTTTTGTGCAACTTGGCTTAACCTGCTCCGGGAATGGAGAAGCGACACCCTCTCCCCACGACGCAGCCAGCCCGGGCGGCACGTTGCACCACGCAGCACAGAAACGCGGTGACGGAGCAGGCCGGCGACTGCCAACCAGCGTGCATGGCCACGAGGTCCTTCCAAGGCTGCGAGGAGACGAGCAGAGCTGCTCAGGCTTGCCCCTGCCTGGCCTATCCCCCACTCCCACCGTTGCACCCCCTGCCCATGAGGAAGCAAGAACCATCACATATGTCTTCCTTTCTCACATTGGGTACCACCCCATTCACAACGTTACAGGGAACCAGCTGCACTCCCTGCGTTTGGGGCGCGCCCCCCACATTAGCATGACCCACGCACCCCTCCGCACGGACACGAGCGCTGTAAACCTGGGGGAAGGCCGAGATGCTTCAGCTTCTGGGTCTTGGTGAGCTGCCCACGGACAGGGAGACCTCCCAGGACCTCCAAGAGCTACCGTCCCGTGAAGAAGTAGTCGTGGCATTGGCCAGCAGGACCGCGAGAGTCTCCACTTGAAACTTCCAACGAGGGCCCTGGGGCGCAGGACTGGTGAGGGGAGGCTGGGGGAACTGGGCTGGCTTCGTGTGCAGAAGAGGAGACCGAGGGGGATTGAACAGCAGCCTTCAACTACTTAGAGCGGGGTTCAAAAGAGGATGGAGCTGGGCTGTCTCAGTGGGAGCAGACGGCAGGACAAGGAGCAATGGGCTCCGGCTGCAGCAGGGGAAGGTGAGCTCTGGGCCCCGCGCCTCACCGAGGATATAGCGCTGGAGGAGGTTCAGAGACGGGGAACAAGGATGATGAACGCGATGGAGCGGCTTCCGTATGAGGAGAGGCCCGGCCTGTTCAGTTTAGAAAAGAGATGCTGGTTTGGGGACGTGAGGAAGGGGACCGGTGCGGCGAGGGGGGCCTGGTCAGACCCATTCGCTCTTCCTCTCCGCGTCCACTCTCCACCACGGTGCGACACGGGAGCCCGGGCAAGACGGACCAAGGGTCAGACCCAGGCAACGGCCGTTCTTACGTTATGTCATTTAGGATTTGTGAGACGATCATCGCCGCATCCCCTTGCCGCGCAAGTCTGCCCTCTCGCCCTTTCCGGGGCGGGGAGAGGATGGGAGGCTAGCTGACACACGCGTACAGAGACCAAAACGACACGGAGGAAGCTGGACCTAATCAGCTGTGCTTCAGACATTAGCTAATGATTTAGTTGCAGTATTAAGGTAATTAAAAAAGCTCCCCGTTACAGACTAGACTGACACTGGTAGAAATTCTGTAGCAGGGATTTATCGCCAGAGCAGACAAGCACCTTTTCAGAGTTTGCATAAGGATTGATTACTCTTGGTGGGAATTTAATGAGTTGGCCTTAATACTGGACTGGAATTAACCTGTTGATGTGCCGTAAATCTGAGAGCCGTTTGGCTTGCTTTGAATCTGAGAGTCTCGCTCTGGCAAGACTTAATTCTGCTGAGACGGCGCCTGGATTAAAGTTCGGTTTGTTAACATGCTCTGATCAGCTTAGAGGAAACGAGACTCTGGAGCCCTTTCCTCAACAAGCATGGGGTTTCCAGCATTTTTAAGGACCCAGGAGGACAGGTGGTGTCCCAAAAGCCAGCCAGCTCCACCCGTCAGCTGCTGGTCCTCCCAGGAGGAAGCAGGCCGCAAAGTCCAGAGACCTGCGGTGTCAGCCCAGGCTCCTCCATAGACCTGAACTGTGCCACGGGGCAGGAGGCATCTCCTCGACGAGCAGCTCGCAGGCTGCTGTCAAAGCTAACACCCTTAGATAGCAGGTGGACGGACAGCTTTTAACACCGGCAGGTTGCCACCACCAATACCCTCCAGCCCAGGTCCTAAAACCCTACAGAGGTGGCAGAGGAGGGGTTGCATCCCAGGAGCCCCAGTCCCCTTGTTAGCCTCATGCCTCCTCACCCGACTTATGATCCTGCTGCTCTGGAGAAGGGGATCCAGTTTCGTTTCGGTGACTGGATCATTCAGCGGTGATAAACCGAACGGGAAAGGACTGAGCAGGGAAGCCCGCATCCCTCTTTCCATCTATGAACAGGGAGGTGGGGAGGACGAGAGCTACTTTCGGCACACGGTGATCAGAAGCCAATCGGTTCGACGTACGAAATGCACGTGGCACTTCACAGCATCACAGAAGATGAGGGTGGCAGGGAGCTCGGGAAGTCTCATCCAGTCCAACCCCCCACCCCAAGCAGGACCAGCCCCAGCTCCATCATCCCGGCCGAAGCTTTGTCTACCTGGGTCTTCAAAACCTCCAAGGATGGAGACTGCACCACCGCTCTGGGTGACCCCTTCCAGTGCTTTCCCACCCTCCCGGTGAGAAAGTTTTTCCTAATATCCAACCTCAACTTGCCTTGCTGCAGCTTGAGCCCATTGCTCCTTGTCCTGCCGTCTGCCCCCGCTGAGACCAGCCCAGCTCCGTCCTCTTTGCAGCCCCCCTTCACGTCACTGAAGGCCACTATTAAATCCCCCCCCCTTCATTTCCCTGTAACAAAATCAACTGTTTGATTTTAAACGCTAAACGTATCTGGATACACTTTTTGTTCCCCCCGTAACTTGCCCACCGGTCGTTTTATTTCACTAATAGTTTTTAAGATACCATTTTGGACATTTTTAACGTTATAGCAGTTTGCACACAAAAGCAGGCTGATGCAACCGCTGAGCAAAAAATTAGTATATTAGCAAAACGAACAAGTACCTTTTCCTGTTTAATGAAAGCTACCGACTTATGTCAAGCGACGAGAACCAACGTGCGCCAAGGAAAACAACCACAAAGCATGAACGCAAATATATTAAAATCAATTGTTCAAAGCAAGGTTTCCTGCGCAGTCATTGAAATCATGATTAAAAATAGGTGACTTAAAAACCACTTTGATTTAAATCAATCCAACCGAGTGCATGATTCACGCTTGTTTATGCACGGGAGCGTTGTGTTGGGCAAATAAAGCAGCAGCCCGCATTTGCGTGATGACGGTACGGTGCTGAGTTAATGGAAGGAAGGATAGCGGGGGACCGGAGCGGTGTGTCGAGCCCTTTGTCCCTTGGCCAGATTTAATAGGCATGAAAGATCTTTGATTGCTTGCCAAAGAAGCCGTGGTAAATTTGCCGCAGAACAATGACCCAGGCAGCGTTCTTTAATTATACAAACGACATGATCCAGCACTTAAGCAGTTTTAAACACTTCTCTTGGCTCTTTCCTCCTTTTGCATAATGAGAATCTGCCACTGAAATAGCAAATAGTTTATTACACAAAAAGCTGCTCTATTGGAGCTCATAACTGTGCAGCCAACAGGCTCCCTCGCCGGCAGAGCAGGATACAAACGGGACCTAAGCAAGCAAAGGAGGCTTCTCCCTTCGATGCTACGGTCTCCGTCTCGTGACTCTGTATTACTGAAACAGTATGTAGGGCATGCTCATGCCCGGCTAAGCTTTGCTTGCTTGTAAATACTGCATGGACAAACTTGCAAAGTTTGTTCTTAAAAAAACATCTTCCCGTGCTGCAGGCGCTTCCCAAACGCCCAGGTGCTGGCACTGCCTCCCTGACTGACTGCTCCCTCTTCTAAGATGAACTCCAGAAAGCAAAAAAAAATCAAATAAAAAGCCCACAAACGCTGGGCGAGACTACCCAAGGTCGGGAGAAACCACTTTTGCTTTCAACATGTGCTTTATCCTCCTTTAAAACAGCAAAAAAAAGCAAACAAAAAAAAACCCCACTCAAAGCACAACCCGATAAATATTTCACCGGAAAAAGCAGAGACAGAAATGCAAGCTTAACGAAGCCGTCACGCTCCAAAGCTCTGGCTACGGGCCGTGCTTGAATATCTGAGTGGATGGATGCATGTTAAAGACCCCGGCCCTGCCGCTGACTTCGACCCAATACTTCAGTGACTTTGCCGGGGCACCCACAGATAGACCCAGAGCTGAGAATTAGCTTTAAAAAGGACGGGGACTCAATGCGTGCACAAAGCGCAGCAAAGGACCACTACGCCTGCACGGGGCTCTGCCTTCATTCCTACATGAACGCGCGGGACCAAGTTCTGCCCAGCAAGGGGGTTTGGTCAGAAATCCTCCCTTCCTCTCCTCCCCCATGCCATTTTTCTTCTAGACACTTGCAGCTGAATGAGTCACCAGGCCCGGGCATGGGAAGGGCGCTGCTCTACAATAACGTAAGACAAGAGTGACTAAAATGTCACCTTCCACAGCCAGTTTGCCCCCGTGCTCTCCAGCCAAGTGGCAGAAAGCAGGCCTACCTCCTTAGCCCTCGGTTGTGGCGACAACTCAACTCTCCACCATCAACCCAACTCTTCATCCTGACCCCTGACCTCCCCGAAGAGCACTTCTGCTGACCCGGCACCAAGCTTGCGTTGAGTCAACTCAACGGCAAGGCCAAGCTGCTCTCCCACAGCCGCTCCCTCCTGCCTTCCCCCGGGAGGGACTTCGAGTGCATCTTTGCTGCTTTATAAAAGCACCGCTCATGGCCTGCACGTCACGGCAGCAAATGAGACAGCCGTAGCCCCTTTCTTACGTCGGGGTCAATGGTTTACTCCACGCCGAAAAACCTGGCAATGCCTTAGTTAGTATAAAGGGCAGCACATACTCTACACAGAAACCAGGCAATCCAGAATCCAACCCCCCAGCACCCTTGTAGGTCAACGAATGAACTTTAAGACA
>JAGPOW010001327.1:37403090-37423604 GCA_030014935.1 Caiman crocodilus | reverse complement strand
TAGAAAGGCATTCATTGAGCTCACGGGGCTTTGGATCAGACCCGTACAGAGCAAGTCCAGGAGAGCCGCTCTCCCTGCACGAGCGTCCAGGAGAGTCACTGCAGACTGCTTTTTATGGTATAAATTAGAGTTCGGTAATCCGGAGACTGCCTCACAAGACTTGAGGTGCATTAACGAAACATCCCTCGCCACAGGGTTTGCCCCTCCACGAAACGTTTCGGGAAACGGGGAGGGACTGCCAGTGAGTTTGAGACAGTTATGGTGTGACGGATTAGTGGTGCGTGAACTGGCAAAGCTGTTCAGTAGCAGTATACAAGGAGTCGCACAAAGCTTGCACAAAGTCTGTCCGGCACCCTCATAATTAAGTTCTTCCAATGCCATTTCCAGCAAACTAAGTAAAACAGGGCGAGATAACTTCCACGTCTGGGAAGCACATGGTCCAGGGCAGGAGTAAATACAAATTAAGTTACTCTGGTGGATTCAGGTAGGGCGTATCAAGCCAGGATTAGTGCAGATCTGACCCTGGTTTACCTTAAACTACGTAGCACACCTCAGCAAACAACATTGCACTCGGAGGAAATCCATTTATTTGATAATGTTTGGGCAGATCAACAGACATCTATCAATAGGAAATAAAAAGAATAAGAAGAGGGGCTCTTACATTGCATCCGACACGCGCAACAACCAGCAAATTTGCCGGGCCTCACTGTACCGAGGAACTTGCACTGCTTTCAAAACCGCCTGTATTGATAAAATTCAGCTGAGAGGGTGGAAGGCCAAAGCAACTACAACGCGTCCCGGCCTCGGCAGACTTCCCCACCACGCGGTTATCTCGGATGTGCCGCAGAACCAATGAAATACCACGCGCACCCCTGCAAAACCGAGGAACAAATGACTAACCAAGGCACCGACAAACAGAAATGAAAAGGTGCTCCAACCCAGGAGGATTTTAAAAGACTATGCAAACAGCCCGCAGGTGCTTATACGCTGCAGATATCTGGCCAAAAGCATCTCTCTCTACCCAGAGAGGCAGTGCAGCCTCCATCCTTGGAGGTGTTGAAGAACCGGGTAGACAAAGCCTTGGCCGGGATGATGTAGCTGGGGCTGGACTGGATGTGACCCCCTGAGCTCCCTGCCACCCTTCAGCCTCTATGATTATGTCTTTAAGTGGTTTAAGTCGTCATGGCTCCACGGGCTTCAAATGGAAGCCACCTGCCGTCAACAGAGCGGTGACCATTTACCCTGGATGAGAAATATGCCTGCCATATGTTTTAAACTGAAAACACTTTAGCCAGGCATCACCATGACAGCTACTTAATGGCTTTCTGAAAAGGCAAGGAAAGGGCTAGAAAATAAAATCCTGAGAAAGGTGCGCAGACACAAGATTTTGCCACGTGGCAGGTAGCAGAGTTCACCTGCGTTCACCTTTTGACCAACAAGCGAAGATGTCCTTTGACTAACAAGGGCCCAAGCCCGAGTCACGGAGAAGGAAAAGGTACTATCCATCACTTCACCCCCTTTTATAAGACCTCTAGGCCGGCAAACGTCTACCAGCATTGCATTCAATCTTCCCCACAGTTAATGGAGCGCTGGTTGGCAATGCCATCTGTTCACGTCCTTGGTGAAGCAGATTCGTTTCTCCCTATCAAGTGGAGCTAATTCAGTGGACACCTCCTCAACTTTTCAATCAGATACAAGTGTTAGTGTTGTCTCCTTGGCTTACAGATTTTTAATCATGCAACTTCCCTTCTGTCATGGAGGCAGATTGATTTTGTCTCGTTCAAGTGTTAAATTACTCTCTGATAGATCCGCTTGATACGCACGCAGAAAGTAGGACTTTTTTTTGAACATATGATTAGTGAAGTCAACCGAAAGTTACTGAAATAAAATTGTATAGATTAAGTTTAAGTACATGGCTACTTTAATTATTCCTATCCAAATCCTATCTAGATTTATGATTTCTGAGGCTTTGGATAATAAATTTCCTTAGAATTAAAGTGACGTAGTTTTAAATCTAGTTAAGCAGGAAATTGCCTAAGGAAGTAAATGGAAAATATAAAAGGCAAGAAAACTGCAACAACAAGAAGCTCCTATAGATACAACAATGACAGAAATGCCTGGATTTTCCTTACAGCTATCGTATTTACTCAAATATAAGACGATCCTCAATGAAAGAAGACCCCCCCCCATAATCAGATTCTATATATGGAAAATTTATAAATTTGTTATAGTTTTCCAGATGCAGAAACAAATTCTTACAGGGGAGTAGGTTGTAGCCATGTTGGTCTAAGGACACAGGCAGACGAGGCTCTTTGGGTGAATCTAATATCTTTTATTAGACCAACTTAAAGTTTGAAAAATTTTTTTTAGCAAGGTTTCGGGTTTAAAAACCCTTTGTCAGGCTGAGAATTCGAAATTTGAAACAAATTCTTGGAAGTTTAAAATGTCAAATATTTTCAAGTTTCAAGAATTTGAAACAAATTCTTGGAAGTTTGCCTTGAATTTGTCCTTCTCCCGCTGCTCTAGCAAGGAAAATAAATCTCACCTCCCCTTACTGTCAGACCTTGCGGTGTCTCAGCACATGGAAGTGGGGGGCAAATCTGGACACACTGACATGGAAATACACACGCCTGGAGTATCTTAGTTCATCCAGTATGGATGCATTTAACCTTCTAGGAAAAGCTGTAAGTTTTAGCATGGGTGCTCCAAAAACACTTTTAAGCAGCACTTTTGTACTGACTTATACACAGTACAGAGTACGCATGATACTAGTCCAAAGCCAAAGGGCTCACATAATTTGACACAGAGATCACTGGGCTGGGCCCCAGCAGAGTCAATAGCATTTCAAGCCATGACGACCCCACATCTTAGCAGTGCTCAGTATATGTGTTTACTCCAGATGTGCTAATTAGCCCCCCCCCCCCCCACACAAATGTATGACTAGATTCAGGTGTTCTTGCTACGAGTCCTGAGATACTCCAAAAATGTATAGGCAGATGAGGCACAGGACAACCTGGTCTGGCTCTATCTCGTGGCGAGCAAGGCCACATTAATCATGTGCAACATGGTGACAGAGGGAGCAGCAGAGGGATTCTGGATTAATGGTTTGGGGCCCCATTTGGTGAAGTTTGTCACTGAAGACTGGTAAGGAAACAGGAGTAATCTGAAATGGGAAAGAAAGGCATAGCTCAGCTTGTGGGAGCGAAGAGGAAATTGAAATAGATGCAATGCAGTAGCTCACCATGACTTGAAAAAAAAAGTCGGCGCTGAGGGGAACCACTCACAACGGGCGCTACCATATATCTTATTCAGATGGACTGCACCAACTTATCCTTGTGGCAGGACCAAGCATTTTTTGGCACCAAGGGGAGGTTGTCAGGGCTGGCCCTGGCCTCCTAGTATTGCAGTATCTCCAGGTCCAGTGCCAAAAAAAGAGGTTTCTATCAGTATTTTGCCTAATGGGGGCCATTCATTCTATAGTCATGCTCAATGTTGGCTGTATTTAATCAACTTCACAGTTGGTTTCCATTATTGAGCACATGCTGCTTTTGGCAGCTATTTAATGATAGCCAATGCATTTAATGAGGTTTCTCTGTATGCAAATATAAAACAAGGAGCCTTTCCTTCCCTGCCCCTCTCTATGCTGATTGCAGGGGGGAAAAAAAACCAAAACACCTCGTTTTACGTCTGAGTACATTCAATCTCTTATAACCTATCCATATGCTCGCACGCGGCCAAATGCTTGGGATCTGCTTTGCTGGTATTCATAGACCACTGTGAGGTTCCTCTTGCATGCCCCCCTCCCCGATCACATCATTGAAGAGACCTAATTGAATGGATGATTATTTAAGAGGCACCACAGACCTGCCATCCCTTACCTTTGGTGCTGCACTTTGCAATTGCGAGAAATGCTTTACCCCCGTGGCTTGTGTCATCCCCACACCTTTTAAGGGGGCAGGAAAAAAGGCAAACGCTCGTTATTTGAGAAGGCACAACTGTTAGAGGCCCCTTCAGCACTGCGGCATGAGACTGGGGCTGGAGGAAAGAAAAGGCTTTGCCTCGCCTATGACTAAGAGTTACTGCAGCAGCTCCTACGCCTGCCGGGAAGCACGCGTTACGGCGGCTACCGAGCGGCGCCAGCTCCTTGGAACCTGGCAAGCTGTCTGGTTCTCCCCAAGGGACGCACGCGAGAGAAAGAAAATGATTGAGGATGTTGCAGAGCCTGAATGGGACTTCGCAGGACAAGCAGGCTTTGTGTTTCAAGTCCCGAAGCTTGGTCCTTGCCAACCATCAAAGGCTTTGTGCCATAGCTGAGGTACCCAGGAGAGACTCTTCTGCAAGAGTCAGGTCAGCTTAAAATAAGGGATGCTACCAGCTCCAAAAATAGCATAGTGTAATATCTCAGACACACAACGGCACAAAGTAGTGAAGTTTTTAGGATTCGTGATACCCACAAGCAGACAGACCACAGAAGACCACTACTTACTCTTTGTATGGCACCTGGCATGCAAGAAGCACTTTGCAACCCTTTACTGGGTACATTATTCCCCCTGTAAGACAGTGATACCTTGAAAAGGCCGGCAACACCCACTAATACTGGGCACCCGAAACAAGTGGCGCTGTATCCCACCAGCCATCCCCTCTCTCCCCAGTCCTTCCGGCGTTGGCTATGAATTTTCTCAAGCAGCTGCAAAACAGATGTGTTCGCAACGCCGGATTTATGGCTCGCCGGCGCCCTGAGCTGAGCCCTTTGCTTTGGAAACGGGGGGACACAAGGGCAAAGCACGGGCCAGGGCACAGGTGAAACGCGTCACAGATAAAAGGAAGAGCAAATAACATATTTTTTCTGGTAGAGCTGGTTTTGAAAAGCAGCTTCAAGCACCTGTGTAAAGGCCCTTCTTCTCCTGGGTTTAGGCTGCAGAGGATGCACCACAGCTATCCATTTGCCAGCACCCATGTACACCCCACTGATTACTTAATGTCTCGCTGATGAGGCCGCTCATCAGCTCCGGTACGAGCTCTGCCTTTTGCCAATTGAAACCTGTCCCGAGGAAGAGCGAAGGGACCCATCGATGCCACTTCACACTTCATGCCTCTAGCACGTGAAATTTATGGCCTCGCGCTCAACCTGCAATAAATGTGGATTGGATTAAAAACCCCTTAATAGTTCATATTTTATTGGCAGCACAAGAGCAGCGTTGGAGATACTCATATTAAAAGGGGAAAAAAAAAGGTAAATTATGTCGTCGCGGCTCTGTAAGCTCACTCCTGGAAATGAGATTTCGCGTTCGCTGGATATTAAATCACCTGCCTCTTAAATAATGTGGTCTTGTGTTGTTTGGAGTCAGCTCTCAAACAGAGCCCTTTCTGCCCTTATCAGTTTGATGCCTCAGGGCCCCAAATTAGGAGAGCGCTTAGCAAGTGCTCAGAACCAAATAACCTGCATGCCACGCGCTTTAAAAGCTTTCCTGACCGGAGAAGATATCCAGATGCTGTAAACGTTTGCTGCTGGGGGCAGTGGGAAACATATACGTTAGCCACTTGTCTTTGGTTATCTTCACGTTATTAAACCGAAGCAGCAGTCACGGCTTGCTAAAGGCACACAGACGGGCCACGCCGACAGCTTTGCAACAGCTCCCCGACACTGCAAGATGCCAATCCAGATGCACGCTCCGGAGGTGGGCTCTGGTGCGGACCCAGTTTGTAGCTGAAGAACGGCACAGATCTGGAGCAGCCTCCAATTTTTGTGCCAAAGGTTTAAATTAGCAAATAACTGTCGGCGCTACAAAAAAAACCCCCAAACCACACCCTGACACCTACGTGGCCAGCCGCACTGGACTACGCACCGAAATCAGGTGGAGCGTCAATAAAGATAATAATGAGAGGCACAATTAATTCACGCATGCGATGCTTGAATTAATTCATGCATGCGATGCAAGGTCCAAAAGCCAGAAGCAGCAGCGAGCTTCCTCTGCTGACAACAACCGGCAAAAGTGATGGGTAGCAACCCCGGAAAGTCTGTTTGCACTCCCAGGGAGAATGGGAAGAGACGGACTTGGATCGATGCAGTTTTCATGTCGTACTTCCACTTCACCCGTGCAATGGTACTCGACTCAACCGTGGGATCACCAGCAAGGCCTCCACACCACATGCAGGCTGGGAGGATTAAAGACAGTAGGAGCCACGAGATTTTGTCTGACCCTAATGTTCGCTTCTCCCACGCCACTGCAGCAGCACTGAAAGACCAGATACCCAAAATTGCTCCGAACGAGCCAAGTCGGGGACCAGAAGCAGCGGAGCTGCAATAGCTCACAAAGCTCAGCACAGGCTGCTTTTCCTTGCCAAGATGATCTATCGTGTGCACGAGCTTCGAAGGACCAGTTGCTACAGCTTAAAGTACAAATATTGAACAACAGTTGCAGTCTCTGGTGTTAACACCGAGCTTTGCATGGTTTAGTTTCACACAGACGAGCTTTTCCCCTGCTCTCAAGCGATGCTTGTAACATTACCCGAGACACCTGCAGGAAATGATGTTATAAGAAAATTACCCTGGATTCCACCCGAAAGCCGTCTCCTCCTCCTCTAACGAGCAACAGAAGAGAAAAGAAAAGGAAAAAAAAAAATGAAATAGCTTTAAACGTCGGTTGCGGCAAATTCCTGCCTTCAGATCCGAGACGAGGGATTCTTATGCAAAGGAAAGGATAAATGTACGTTTAGGATCTGATACCCTGTCTGGACAAAGGTTACAGCCACAAGTAATGCACTAATTTCTGTGACATTTCTAGCAGCTGTAGAGATGGCCTTTACATCAAGACTTCAGTTTAATGCAAGCAGATGGGAACCGTCACAGTAAGTCACTCTCCCTTTGCTTTCAGCGCCTCTCCCCAGAGGCCCCTTGTAGTTCAAAGATTTTTCGTAAGATTCCCGCCCCCCCGTTTTCAAAAATGCTGCATCCATCATCTTCGAGCTCTCGCCCCGCATGGTAAACGAAGGCTGCTTAGTCATTCACAAATTTTAAACAAAGCAAAATGACCTTCCCCTAGTAAAGTGACGTGGTAAAGGATGGATCGGAAACCCCATAACCATTTGCTTCCTCTAAGTAATCGCACCACCCCTTAGGGGAAAGCGGGGCTGCAACAAGGCATCTTTCATTGCGCAGATGAACGATTTTGGGTCCCATTGCTGGAATATGAACGCTGGGCTCTGCCTCTCCAAGGCTTCTTCAGTCGTGCGCCCCTGAGTTTGGTTGGCTCTTGGTTTTCTTCAAGTGTCTAGAGGGCTTTCACTCAAGCGACCGATAGACTTTCTAGCAGGAATTATCATCTTCCAGTATACATGGCGATGACCCACAACAGGAACAGATTCAGCTTTAAGTGCATGCAAATACTTCCCCCCCTGCAAATTACATCTCAAAAAACCGCCTAGGGATGCACAGCACTCACAGCCGTATAACGCACCCTGCACTTTTGAACAATTGGCCTTTCAGGCATTGTTTTAATCTTTGCAGCTTCTGTTTCCGAGGCTAATGTATTAAAGACAAGAGAGGAGGACTGGCAATAGCATGGGCATTCTCTCATTCTCCTTCTTCTTTAATTGCATGTAGACATACCAAAAAAAATGCCGAGCATTCAAAACACCTTGCTACCAAATCAGTCCTCTACAAATCTGAATTCGTCTCCCTTCCTCACCGAGGAGCTGGAGGTTTCTCGCTTTGCAACTTCCGACTTGTGCAAGCCCAGAGATCTCGAGCCCACCTAGACGGAGGAAGCCAGTCGCTTCACGTGCGTGACGCTGCTTCCCGTTCACAAATTCCTCCTTGGGCCTGGAAGTTTCTATCCAAATGGATGGGTTTCTTTGTCTCAAAGTTACGAAAAGGTGAACTTAGAGTAAAGCAAGGAAGCAAACAGACAATCCGCATTGTCTACCAACAAATACTTCAAGTGAATGGACTACATAAAGAATAATAGCATGGCTGGTTATGATGCCAGAGCTGCATTAGAGCTCACTTAAAGTGACGATATATATACAATGGTCTATTGTTTCAGGATTATGAGAACAGGGCTCGGCTACCTGGGGCATACATTTTCTAGCTTAGACAGAAGCTTGGAAAAAACCCCTATCGCACGCGATACACTGCGAACACAACAAATATAATCTGCTTACAACCGACTGCAGACCTTATGATACTACTGGCTAGTGGGAAAAAGAGAGACAATCGCTCTGAGAATTAATGTTCTTCCCGTCTATAGAGAAACAAATGAGTTTCTGGTGCCGAACAATTAGTATTGCTGTTAATTATGCGTGTGGGTTAGAAATAACACCAGGCATTTGGGACAGCTTCCATTTCGATTGTTTTCCTCCTGCATTGAATAACAAAAATATATGCAGACAGCTAAATAAATCCTTCACAATACTGATGGGACTTCTTGTTCACGGCAAGCAGTTATGCAAATTGCTAATTATGAGGCAGAGATAATCATAATCTAGCACATTTATGCAACCGCATGCACATCAGGGATAGCCGAAGCAATAGTTACCTTATTGTTTTAGTTGCGTTTTTTCAAGTCATGACGTCATGCCATTTCCCTGCATAGCAATGCGGTCCGACGCAGCGGGCGCGCCGGCCCACGTACAGCTGCGTTCAGCGCTTCAGACATTCCCAGACGTCAGAGGTATTTAACAACCAGAAATAAAAGGACATCATCGTAGGAAGAGGGCACCACCTTGGGCACACCCTTCCGTCCTGGGACGGGACAACACTGGCTACCACAGTCCACAGATTTCTTAAAATAAAGAAAGAAATAAAAAAAAAAGCAAACACCCCCAAACCAACCAGACAGCCCAAATCCAGACATCCCGAAACAGCAAACGCTGCTAGAACAGCTCTTTGCAAAAGCAGATGCCAAAAGCTGCCCGGTGGAACGGCAACACTGGACTGCGCGCTTCACCTAAAATGCTCGTGCGACTCGCTGGCCTAAAAAGGACGGGTCACAGCCTGAGCCGGAAGGGACACCTGAGCGTTCGTCTCATTTCTGAGCTCCCTCGGGGACGGACTTGTGCAACTTGCCGCTTCCAGAGACCTGGTCCCCCAGATCAATGATCCCTGCGAGGGAGGCGAGTGGCAATCTTCATTAGCTAATGGTCACCAGCTCTGACCTGGAACATGCACACGCACACGCGCGTGCACACAGAGTTTTCCCCAAGTCCGCTGTGTAATTAGGAGGAAGGGGCAGGGAGTGCAAGCTTGCGGATGCAGTTTGAGGAAGGAGGCTCCATAAAAACCATGGACTGAAACTCTGGCAGTGGCTCTCTATACCGAATCGTGCCGCATACAAGTGCAGCGGAGTTGCTCCTATTGCTCCAGGTCCGGACAAACCGGGGCTGCAGAATTTCAGCCGGGGAGGAGAAAAGGCCACGCATCCACAAATCCTCGTTCGCACTCGCTCCGAATGGCTAGCCCCTCCAGACAGGAGGTAGGCGAGCACGGCTGGGTGCATACACAGCGCCTGCGCTCACAGAGGGTCCAGCAACCTCTGCAGGGATTCAATTGCTGTGCCTGTGGTTTTTGCTCATGGGTTACCACCCCCAGGAGGGCTCACTGTGCGTTCAAAAGGAAGGGAAAGGCAAGCCCCGTCGGGGGGGAACCGTGCCTCGCCTCTGGGAAAGTGGAAATGCATCACGCTGCCTTCCCTCCCGCAGGAGGCTGTCATGGCCAATGCCTAGAAACATCTTCTCCCCGTCTGCCAGGAAAACCCCGTGTTATCCGTTACCGGCCCTGACTACAGCATGCATCTGAAGCGACCGAAAGCACTCGAGCAGCCTCCCCCATTTTAACCCATGTACTACTTCCACTATATCTATTATTTTTTTTAAATAGATTTCATGTTCCAGGTCAAATCGGTTCCAAATCGTATCCATGGAGCAGAACCCAACTGTTCCAAAAACTGTATCGACTGAGCAGGCAAAACTCGACCACTCTGAACGCCGTGCGGGCGCAATGACCGGCGAGCGTCCTCCATCCCCAGACTCCGAATACTCCCAAATCCACTGGCATGCATGCCACGTGCAGGCCCAACATGAGAGGTCTTGGGATTTGGATGCCCAAAACTTAAATACAGCTTCTTCCTTTCTCTTTTCTTTAAAAAAAAAAAAAGTCCTGGCATCTTTCAAAGCTACGTTATTAGCCCTGCAGTAACAGCTGCCAGATGGGAACAGCGATCGATGCTGGTTTCCCCTGTTCTTTCTAAGGGCGGGCAACGCTGTACCATTTCACCAGCTCAAGCACCCGTCACACCCCTTGGACTCCCGCAGCATCTCAGCGCGGGTCCTTCCCCCACGTGCTCTTACACCCACACCTTTTCATTTTAAGAAGACCCGCTCACTTTCGGGACCTCAAGCTGCTCCCTTCTTGCTGCAAGGGGAGGCTTCCCCCGGGGTCAGAACGGCTCCAGGAGAGCAGAGGAAGCATGCAGCAAAATGCTGGGGCTCCTAATTGCAGCCCGAGCTCGTTTGTTCCCAATTGATGTGCACTGGCCTCTCGCCTTGCTATTTCTGTCCCATTTCCAAGGCTAGTTATTGCAGCTCAGTAAAACCAGCACTGCATTATTGCTCCTGTGTCCGGCTCCGAGGTCGTAAGCTTCCCCCCCAGGTAGCAAACCAGGCTGCTGAAAGGGTATTTTTCGGCTGAGATCTTGCACGGAGATCTGTCCCAGGAGAGCCTGCTCTCACCCTAATTAGCTCCCTTTTCAGCCTGCCAAAGTGAGGGACATTCAGCGCAGCCCGGTGACTCTGTGCACCCGCCACGAGAGGAGAGGCACCGAAAGGGCTCCGGACTGGAAGTGATGGATGCAGCTCACTCGCGCTGTAATTAAATCTCTCACAAAAGAACAGCCATTTGCATTCGGGGAACGGGGGGAGGGAGGAAATCTGCTGCATCATGGAAATAGGAAAGACGGATTGAATGGACCTGGATGGAACTGCCAAGGAGCCTGTCGGCGAGATGCTAAACGCAGACAGAGAGAGAAAGGCAGCTGGCTAAGACCTGGCTCTCCCTGCTAAGCCAGTGGCTGGAACTTGAACACACAAGGAATTGTGGAAGAAATACAAGCACCCTGCGATGGAGACAGCACGGGCTGTGCCTTACACTGCTGAGCAGGCATTTATGCAAAGAGCTCTCTCACGGCTGCTCCTGGGCCCTGAGCAAGCTTCTGGCTCATCGCACCACCGCAGCATGGCACA
Source organism: Caiman crocodilus (assembly GCA_030014935.1). Taxonomy (NCBI): domain Eukaryota; kingdom Metazoa; phylum Chordata; order Crocodylia; family Alligatoridae; genus Caiman; species Caiman crocodilus. The sequence goes on along the minus strand of JAGPOW010001327.1, from coordinate 37,412,366 downwards.
GCTGCTAGGCATGCACCCGGGACTGCACGGCTCCCCCCCAAAAACACAGGGAGGCATGCAGCAGCTAGCGATGGATCCAGCTGCTCTTGCAGCTCTGGGTACCCCCACCCCAAACGTGCATGCATGCATAGGGCTGTCCCTTGCCCAAATGTGCATGCATGCATAGGGCTGTCCCGTGCCCAAATGTGCATGCATGCATAGGGCTGTCCCGTGCCCAAACGCGCATGCATGCATAGGGCTGTCCCGTGCCCAAACGGACATGCATGCATAGGGTTGTCCCTTGCCCAAATGTGCATGCATGCATAGGGCTGTCCCGTGCCCAAACGCGCATGCATGCATAGGGCTGTCCCGTGCCCAAACGCGCATGCATGCATAGGGCTGTCCCGTGCACGGTGTGCACGAGCGAGAAGCTAATCTCGCCTCCGAGACGTGGCATCCCTTCGGCCTGAGACCAGTCGTAGGTGCCGTGTGCTGAAAGGTCTTTAGGTGCTGAGCTGCTCTGCTCCATGCACCACGGCCAGAGTCATTTTTGGAAATAAAAGCCAGGCTCTACAGTGCTCAGTGGACCCTTGGAAATGCTGCGCGGAGGGTTGAAACCCTGGGAAACCCAGCACGGGGCAGCAGCGCCGGCCCAAATCCATGCAAGAGGCCCACCGCCGTCACCCGCTTGCCCACTCAAGGACTGTCCTGTATCAAACCTACAAGGGGGCAAACAGTTTCCACCAAAACTGGTGGGAAATCTAAATTTTGCCTTGAAGGAATCTCTCACGAAAAGCACGTTTCACTGGGGATCGACGAGTCTCGCCGCAGATATGCTGCCCTGGTGCATCGCGGGCGAGGCTGCTTGGTCCCCTCATGCCCACGCTCATCTCGGGCTGTGCTACCCCCCGGATGCCGCGCAGCCAGGGACCCCTACGACGCACGGCCACGCTCCGTGGAACGGGAGGCCAGGGCGTGTCAGGTCCAGCTAAACGCTTGTTGCTCTCCTGGCTGAAGTTTTCTCGTTTTTTAACTTTTGCTGGGAGGTGGGGGTGGGAAAAAAAGCCCATTTTTCCTTTTTTTTAATTCGGTGACGCTAAAACCTATGGAACACAATGGAGTACCGCACGGTTTGACCTCGGGGGTTTATCTAGAGTTGGGTTTTTTTTAATCATTATCAACTCCTTCATTAGAGCCCAAAATAACGTTCAAAATACTTCTGGCAATGAGCTTACCTTCAAGTTTGCATTTCCAGAAGCATCGAGGTCGTCGCAAGGAAGGGAAAGCCGTTGACGAGACCACGGGGTCCAGAATCGGAGGCAGGACCGGACATGGCAAGTGGAAGGCATCGGGGGAAAGAGAGAGAAAGGGCCCAATTAGCAGCACGAACGCATTGTTTGGGGAACATAAAACTCTTCCTAACTCTATCGGGCTAAAGCATCACCGAGGGGGTTTTTGGTTCTCGCTCTTCTTTTTTACAAGGGAAACCTGTCTGGGTTCATGGGTAACAAAACAGTGTCTGAAGAATGGGTCCCATCTTGCAGTCGTCATCACTGAGCCAAGCCTGCCCTTCGGGAGAGATGGCGCATGGGACCCCGTTCTGGCCAAGGACCGGGCCCGACGGCCGAGACAACCCTGCAAGAAATCCCCCGTCCAAGCCCGTAACCTGACGGAGGACAGCTGCTTGCCTAGATGTTCCCAGAGGCTGAACGTCCGAGACCGCTTTCACGGCCCCTTCGCGACTTAGCCGCGGCGGTGAGATGGGATCCTTCAGGCAGAAGCATGGCCGACCCAAAAGACAAGCGGCAATTCTGCCTCGAGTAGCAAGGAGCGCCCTCTTTTTGCAACGCATCCGAGCTGATGGGTATTTTGGCTGTTGCTGCTGGACGGGCCTACCTGGAACTGGGGGCGCCTTTTCCCTTTGGCCCTCGATTTCCATTCTGCACCCTTCCCGTTGGACAGGCCAGGACGGAGCAAAGTGAAAACACAAAGACAAAGCAAGGCCACCCTTTTAAACATGCAGGCAGTTCCTTAGAGGCTTGCCAGTTCCCAAGAGAAAGAAATGCTAATTCTGTTGCTGCACCATTAACAGCCAAGCACCTTTAAAAAAACCTCCATCTCTACGCTCTTGCCTTCTCCCTAGGAGAAAAACATTTGCGGAGGCGAAGGATCTCATTACGACTCCCAAGCCCCCGAATCACACGCCCACCATGGCGCCCAAGCTCCCATTTACAAAAGTAAAACTCTTGGCCCTCGCAACTGCCAAAAGCTGCCTGAAAACACGAACTTGAAAGGCTCAGCAAAGTCCGCTTCCAGCCAAAAAAGCAAAGCACTTAATGTTGGAGCTAAAAACGGCACTGCCGCTACGCTTCAACTTTAGCATGCGCCCGGGTATGCTCAATCAGGGCCCTTATTTTGTTTAATCATCTTTTCAGCCGTGGTTTTCTAAACCGGTGTTGAGGGCTGGCTTCGAGCAAAAGGAATGCTAATTCCAAAGCTAAACCACTTCACAGCCATGCACTGGGTTGGGTCTTTTTTAAAAAAAATAGTCTATATTTATTCTCTCTCTAAAAGCGGGCCTGCCTCCAGGTCCCCAAGGCATCTCACGACGGCTCCAGGAGTCGGGCTTCCGCCGAAGGCACCGGTCGTTCGGGCGAGGAAGTCCAAGGTGCCCAGGTGAGACACCCCGGCGATGCTGCTCCCGCACCCGAGCTCAACGGGCTCCAGGCTTGGGCAGACGGTCAAGCCTCGACTTTGTCCCTACGCTACCGCGGCCGCTCACCGCCGCCTTTTCAAAGCGGGAGATCAGCAGGCGTCCAATTCCCTTAACTTCGCCGAAGAGCCTAATTAGAGGATTTCACTCGTAAAGCAGCATCAAACATGGAAAGGCAGCAAAGGGCCCCCTGACTCTCTAACGAGCCCACTGATCCTCCCAGGCGAGTCGGACCGAGCGGTGTTTGAACACCCTGGGATCTGGTGAACAAACACCGCCTCTTCCGCGCTTTACGTTGAGCGGTGCATCCTTCAAAGCGGACAGGCTTCTTCTGACGAGCGGCCGCTGCTTTATCGTCCCCGGAGGATCGTTTCAAGTGGGTTACCGACAACAGGAAAATTCAGCGACGCGCTCAGCAACTTTGCTAATGATTAAGAACGAACGAGCCCGGGACGAAACCTTTACATGAAAGCTAAGATCTCGAAAACTGGCTAGGATTGCACAAGAAAAGAGGACTTTCTTCCACCCGAAGAGCCCACCGCGTCAGGAAGGTCATTTTTATAAAGGATTCAAAGGAGACGTGCAGCTCCGACGGGACGAAAGATGATCTGGTGGAAGAAAAAAAAGTAATGGACTGGATACCCGCTATAACCCAAGGAGAGAAAGGAGGGGGGTGGTGGAAAGCCGAACACATGGCTACGGCACCGAATGTCTCCCAGAATCGGCTTCTCTACGAATCTGGAAGTTGCAACCATACCCATGGCAGAGGAGCCCCGAAGAGCCATTAACCAACTCGAACAGGTTTGAACGCTAACTTTTTAGGAGCCGTTAGATTATAAAAAACACATTTTGCCAGAGCTCATTTCTCACGCGTGCCCCCTCCCTCGTTTTCTTACTGCTTGACGTCAGCGCTATTGGATACCTCATCCATTTACGCTGAGAACGGACGGACGGACGGACGTTCGCCCAGTAATGTCTTCAACCAAAGCTCTCTCAAACTAAGTGGATCCGACGATGAGAACTGCTGAACAATCGCGGGCAAATGGTGCTTATCACCCGGGAGCGTGTGAACCGCGCCGCGCTGATGCGCCGCTCCTCACCGCGCTTGGCTCCGGGTATGTGTAAGTAGAGTCTTTCCACCTCCGACCGGGAATTAATTCAGGGGGAAAAAATCATCTGGCATTTCAATATCATAACGGTGCCCTCTAGTTCTATTCTACTTCTGGGTCTGGCCACACATTTGTATTATTACTTCCGATATGCGGAGGATTAGACCTTGGCTGTGAAACTTCAGTCTTGCCTGCAGCTCTGCAAAGATTAGAAAGCTTCCTGGTCTTGCGAGCTTTTTGAGGTGCTTCCAGGAGGCTGCCTGGATCATTTCGGAGTTTACAGACCGGCTCTCCAACAACCGCGATCAAAGCGGCGTCTTCCTAATTCGTCCGTACTACGTTTGGAAATTTTTTTTTTTTAAAGAAAAAACTTGCACTTCTTTTAGCCAGAAGAGCACTTCTCAAACTGGTTTTTACCAAGTATGCCAATATAGGATTATTATACAGGATCCACGCGCGCAGAGCAATGCCTCTGAAAGATGCTGGTATAAGGATACCGTGCAGAGCCTTACCAGACCCTCATCTCTTAATACTGTCATGAACTTTCCAAAGGCAAACCGGCAGCAAAAGCTAAAATAATGGAACCCTGAAAGTATCAAGATAATCATAGCCGAGGAATAAGACCAATTTCGAGGAATAAGACCAATTGAAAGAAAAAGGACATTCCTGTTTGCAGCTTTTCTTAACTTCTATCATGCAATAATACAATTTTAAATTTGAGATGCAGGAAATGTCTATTCCCTCGTTCGCATTTATACAGCTTTCCTTTGCACCGCTGATTGCACTGTGTGTGTAGTCATGCCGAGAGTCCCGTAGCGCCTCAGTTTCCCCTGGTGTGTGGCTATGCCATGCAGCCAAAAGGCAGACAGAAAAAATGCTGAAAACAAGAACATCTGCATGCAAAAATAGCAGAAGCAAGGAAGTGGGAGATGCAGGGAAAGCCATATGCTAAGTAACAGCTAAATACATGGAGGGGGCTTGGAGTTGACTGGCTCCCAGGCCAATACCCCAGGTGCTGCTGGGGAAAAGCAGAGTCAAGGGCAGAGGCATGAATCTTATCCTGGAATTGGACTTTGCAAGATCCTGATGGCTTTTCCTCTTTTTTTAAGCCACGCTCATTAATGCTATTCTAATGTGCACTATTTTCTATTTAATCACCCCAACCTGGTTTCCAAAACAAAGCAAAGGCTTTACAGTTCAGCTTTTAACGTTCAGTTTTGCAAAGGGCTACCGTGAGATGGCAGCCATAATTTTTTATGCTGACACTTTAGGCAGCGCGTGGCAAAGTGCCAAGTGCAGATACAACTGCTTTGCTGGAATATTAATGCTCCATTACGGGCCTGGGCAGAGGGGGACGAATGGCGCCGGTAAAAGGAGGAAGAGAAAACTCCAGCCATGTGTACGCTCTGCAGCTGGAGCGGCAAAGAACAAATCCCACCCACCTGCAAAGTCCCGGTTTTAAATTCCAGTTGCCTGTTCCAGCCTGAGCTTATTTGCACAAATGAATCCAAGGTTGAAGGAAGGTTAAATGTTTGACCAAAAATAGTCGCAAGCGAAAACCCTGCAGGAATCCCTTAACCAAACGTGGCAGCTTCTGAGATTAGCCCGGGGATGCGTCACTATGGACATACTCCCAGATGGGGTTTCTCTTGGGCAGGGAGAAAAATCTAGCTTTTAGATGATGGGGCCACTGTTGCAACGGGCCTGAGCACGAAGCCAAATTGGGTTCATTCGGCTGTTCGCAGACTCCAAGCACTCCAGAGCTTTCACGCTCTTGCATTTTTGCAGGGAAATGGTTTTAGCAGGAGACGCCATCGACGGGCACGTCCGAGCCGACACTGGTATTTATGCACTCTGGGTTCCACCGCCACCTCGCACGCCGAATGACTCACATTTTAGCTCGCTGCCTCTGCGGTTTTCCACGGTAGCAAAACACCAGCCGCACCACGTGACTGATAAATGTGCGCTCTCCTACGCGCGTGCGAACTGCGTGGACGTGCAAGTCTTGCCCACGGTGGGGGGTCAGATCAGCCCCCCGCGGCCACGGACCTCAGCACCCAGGACTTGCTCGCCCCCACCATGCTGGCCCCTTCGCTCCCGACACTCTTACTTAGTGACCTGATTTTACGTCTGTCCAGTCCTCCACCCCAGCATCAGCGCAGCTCACCACCGTGGGAGGACAGCTCCACGGGCAGCACACGCGCTTCGGAGAATCCAGGCCCTGGGAGTTTGCAGAACAAATATGTATGTGTGTATGTGCGTGTGCATTTATATTTATACACACACGTGTACACGTATGTGTATACATATATATGGCGTATGTATGCATGTATGTGTGTGCGTATATATGCATGCTTATATTTGTGTATATAAAAGTATGTGTGCATGCACGTGTGCATATATATGTGTATATATACAGACGTATATGTATATAAATACGTATGTATGTGTATAGATACACACACACATATATGCACCTATGTGCACACCCCCCCATATATGTACACACCAAGTAGCTTATGCAAATCTTTACTTTCAAGGGTTTAAGCTGGTAATTTTACTCCTAAGCAGCAGGGAAAACCCCCTCTGCGTAAGAGCTTTGATTCCTGGGAAAGCCTATGCATGTTTAGCGTGCTTGGCTTTAAGCACTGAACTACAGGGACTGTCAAGCACCTTCCGTCTTGCTCACAACAGCGTTGGACGTTCGGCATGGGCTTTGCATAGAGAATGAGCGCAGGCATCGCGGCTGGCTTTGTTCTCCCATCACCGGCATAACATTTCAGAGGGGTGGAGAAGCAGAAAGCCTCATTCACCAGGCTGCTGCAGTTGCAGAGCTGGCTCCCCTTGAAGTCCAAGCAACACAAAAGTGGTCCACAAAGCTGCGGCTCCTGCTGTAGCACTAAGATACTATAAAGTACGCAGCGCATTTACATCTGAAAGACGTTTTCAAGAGGGCTTGAAAGGTTCGTAAGAAAAAACACCAATTCCTTGCCGTTGTGAAGGAACTCTATAATTATGTAAGAAGTGCTAGCAAGCCAGTGACCGAAAACACCCAATCAGGGCGGAAGCCCAGCGATTGCTCCGTCATCCCAATGGCCTCCAGCTCCAGCAGAAGTCTGCGGCTTGGGGAAACCCGTGCGCCTCGGCACTCAAACGCTGGACACGCAACGTGTCGATACCAACGCAATCGGCCTCGGCACTACTGCAACCGAGTCGTGCACGCGCGACAAGCAGCGCGATCGCCCTCTCAAACCCGCTGCAGCATTTCCCCTGCTGCTCAGAAATAACATTACGACCTTAAACCCTTGAAAGTTCGCAGGGAAAATAAAGGCCGAACAACTTTGGTCTAAGTTACACAGGTGTTGGTGGCATCTGTCTGCTCACCTAAGGCAAGGAGAGGATTCCTTGCCCCCTACCACATAATGCTGGGGCACGTCCTTGCTGCCTGCTCTGTAGAGTTACCCTGGGGTAGCTGTACATCTGTCCGCTCCGGATCCCGGTGTGATTTATATTGGCGTACAACATCAACCTGAGTCGCACGAGTATAAACTTATCCAAGGCCACAGCCATTACCTTTTCATTAGGGCTTGAATGCATGGGGAAGAGAGACGGGCTCGGGCGCAGCAGAGCGTGCAAGGGCGCGCCGAATGCCAATGCGCTTATTGCTGCCTTTGCAACTCCGAATGCAGCCCTAGCGCAGGAGAGGCGAGCGCTCGCAGAGCTTCTCTCCTCTGCAGCACACGACCAAGAAACCATTTGCACCAAAGGCCTCCGATGGCTGTATCATAGACAATTTGGGTTGGAAGGACCTCAGGAGGTCGCATCCAGTCCAGCCCCCTGCTCCATCATCCCAGCCAAGGCTTGGTCTAGCCGGGTCTTAAAAGCCTGCAGGGATGGAGATGCCACCGCCGCTCTGGGCATCCTGTCCCAATGCTTTACTACTACCCCCCCAGGGGAGAGACGGCTGGGAACAGTCGATGCTTTTTATTCATTGAGCGAACTTCAAAATTGAGGGCGAGAGTCACCGAATCGCAGCAAATCTCCATTGCTCAGAAGGCAGCAGCATCCTGCAAGTGCCAACTGCTCCCGTCCTTGGGTTCCCATTAGCAGCTGTCATCAGTGACACCAGCCTGTCTTCCAACCAGCTCAGCACTTAAGAAAACACAAAAAACCCCACGTGTGAATCGAAACGAGGCCCCAGTCTAAAAAGCACCGCTATTCACCCCGGCAGCTGCCGGATAACACAACACGGGGAGAAGCAGACGGGACGATCGCGAAAGGGATCAGGCCGGGGAAGCGGGGGCCCTCGCCGTGCGAGAGATGCCAGCGCGGGGAAAGGGAAGTCGGGAGCAAGAACCTCGGCAGCTTGCTGCATTTTAAGTGCCCATTCACAAACTGTGCATTTATCCCCCTTCTGCTCCGACAAAAAGCCAAGCTGGAAAAGCTGTCAGCTTAATCACTGCCTGTGCATATTAAACTGCTCTGCAAGCAGCAGGGCACATTGCTTCAAGGAGGGAAAAACATCTCCCACTTCTTCCATCCCGAGGGGCTGCTTCCCTCTAGAAGCCAAGCCTTGTGCCGCAACGGCAGCCCCGCTCACCCCCAGGAACATCCTGCTGGAAAGACGCTCCGCAACTCTGCTTCCTGGCTCCAGTTACCCACCCTATAAAAGATTCATGCCCAGTCCTGTACTGGGGCTCACCACTTCCAGCAGCTGCTCCGGCACGCTGGGGAGCGCTTTGGCCAAGTCTTCCCAACTTGAAAACCAATATTAGGAGGAGGGGGCCGTATCCCCCACCCCATCAGCTCGACCCAAACCATCGGCAGAGCCCAAACCGAAGTCCGAGAGCTTTATTAGAATAAATTCCTTTCCCAGGAAGGCCTTCACTTTTAATTACACTGCTTTAAGGTTACAGATTGTTTTCTGGCCCTTATACATAATGAAATATAGATGTTCTCCCAGCTTTAATGCCAGTTTAAATTCCAGTCCATGGAAAGTAATTTGTTTGCATGTTCAATGAACAAACCGTTTCTTGGAGGTTTCAAAGAACCAGGCTCATGCATCATGAATAAAGGCTCCCTTTATCAAAGCTAAAAAGGTCAAGCGAAGCAGACCTGAAACTACAGTTTAGCTGCGTCGGGCGGGGGTGGGGGTGGATAAAGGGGGGCGGCTGGGCCGGGGGGAGGAAATCGAAGTTTTGATTTTCCTTTGCTGAAATTTCAGCAGTCTCTAACTTCCCAAAGCCAAGCGTGTCCATCCGTGTCCTAAGCACCCTCGCACCTCTCCAGCCCGTGCACGTCGGCAGGGGCGGGGGAGCAGGCTCATGCGGCAAGCGTGTCACAGGCGTGCCTGATGGGGCAGTTCATCCGAGGACTGGCAATGACACTCCCCCGAGGTCATTTCAAGTGACACGGATTGCGACGCAGGGTCCTGAAGAGACCATTAAAATTGACGTACACGGGGATGCGAAACAC